>NTHP01000005.1:3193318-3207050 GCA_003416845.1 Oplegnathus fasciatus | reverse complement strand
AAAAAAAAAAAAAAAAAGGCAAGAGAAACAAAGCCAAAATTTCCGGTGGGCTAATGACCCTGCAGCCAGTGGTGAGAAGCAGCTTACATGTTCAGTGGGGAGGTGGAGAGAGAGGGCAAGGAGCCACTCAGCCTGGAGACTAAAGGGGAGAGAGAAAAAGCGATGGACAGAGAGATTTGTATTTAGAGTAAAGAACAAAGCATCAGGGAATAGTTGGGGAATTAAGTAAAAGCAAATGGACTTAAGCAGATGCGGATGTATAGCCATAATTGGGCTGATACTGTAAAAGCTCTAGGCATTTCTGTAATGGCTAACCACAGACAGCACTGTACTCCCCCTCTCCATCTGTCTCTGTCCATGTGCTCACAGGGATATGAGTCAGGTCAAAGAGATACACTCCATGTCTATCTCTCTCATCGTGATTGAACACTTGAAGAAAGAGTTGGGCTTTGTCTATTAGTGGGAAATAAAATGGCGAGGAGGCACTGAGTCTCCAGCCAGCCCATGACCCCGTGCAGCGATGGAGAGCTGCCCCGGCCAATTAAGCGGCAGAGCGCTGATTCCTCCATACATATTAACCACCAAACACCAGTGAGACACAGAAGGTAGTGCCCACAGATCATCACACCAGGTTAAATAGAAAATATCATTGACCAACGGGTGTTTTTTTCTGGCTAAATAGACATGGGATTTGGATTTTGCAAGAGGTGCAACGAGGTTAAAAGATTTATTGACGTTCTGAGGCGTATTGTGCTTTTTTGCAAAAACACAAAAAAGAGGGCATTCATCAAATCATAAGAAATGCTCATGTAACAAAACACATCCACATAACAAAAAAAAAAGGACTGCTCTCGATGAAAGTGACCACTTTGTCTCCTTCTTCTTCTTCTTCTTCTTCTTGTGTAATGCTGGTTCAAGTCTGGTAACCAGCTGTATGTCTGTGGCCCTGGTCTGTATCTCGGGTGCTGTGTGCAGTGCTAAGCTCTGACTCACCCCTCCACTTCACACATCACATCAGATCAGAGGGTTGGAAGAGCGTTCCAGGTCCTACCAGCCCGCTCTACATTCCTGCTGCTTTGATACTGGGGGGGGCTCCCCCGTGTCTGTCCATCATCATCGTCTCCCCTCTCCTCCACCTCCGAACCTCCTCTAATCCCCCCCGTACACACACACACACACACACACACACACACACCGCTCTCCCTCCCTATCCTCCCCCAGCTCAGAGGAATTCTCCAGCTCTGGACAATGTTTCATTTCTACACAGGCCACATCTTTGATATCTTAATGGCCCCCGCAAAGAGGAGAAAATGCACTGAGAGACAGGGAGCTTTTAGGTTATATTCCCATATTCAAGTCATTCAGGCTAAGCTTCAAGGTGTTGTGTGGGCTTGCTTGTCACAATGGAACAATGTGGGATAGCATGCTCTGTTTGTGGAAGCAGTATGTTGACTCCCTTTCCATCAAAATCTGTATTATTCAGCGGGCTCAGCTGGATGTACATTCCACAGGCCACAGATAGGAACACAAGGACGGCAGCCCTGAGCATTATCCAGCAGTGAGCGAAAAACATTTCACACAATAAAGCCATGTGCATGAGCCTGGACTCAATTCCATCTACCTATTCACCTCTAATTCTCATTGAGCCACGGCAGCTCTGCTCTTTGTCAGTGCCATTTCACTACCTTTCACTTTGACATCATCACAAGTGTTTGCGTCACGCCCTCTATGTGGCCCTCTGCATTTTGAAGGTCTGTTAATTTTCTAGGCTGAAGGCACAGCACACAAAGAGCGGCCATGCACACACCGATCTTTACATCTGACAGTAAGGATTTTGCTGTGCTTGGAAAGGAATGAAAATCTATCTAGCTGTAAGACTTGCAGCTTGTTGAAAGGCTTGCATTTGAAAAGTTCCAAAGATGAAGTAACAATATATTGATGAATTTCTAGTGCTCCTGCGTAGTACAATTCTCATAAAGCAAAACATCTCAAGTGTATTGCTCTTTACCTTTGCCCACCCACACATCAAAATATCTTATAGACCAGTGGCTCTCAATTCTTGACCTCAAATACCACAGTTCTGCTAGTTTGCTAGTTTTCTTTCTTACCATCTAATTGGGGACTGATTTACACTTGGTTTGCTGAGTGAATGCTTTGAGAACCAATGTTCCAGATGATTATCCATAAGGCAACTGGGTGCACACAGCTGCTCCGTTGTTATTTTCATTTGAGCTTCATACTATTGTTTTACATTGCATATCATGTAAAACATGAAGGGGAAAGCAAAGCAAAGATAATTGGTAGTGTTTCTGAGAGAGGGTGAGAGCACAGCTGGATCACCGTGGCTGGCCACTGACCTTCAGGTGGCGTTTGAGGGACAAGTCCATGATGCTACTTTTACAGCCAAACCCCCCTTCCTCTCTCTACCTCTGCCTGTAATAGCATGGCTTATAGTCATTTTCAGCTATAGGACATTTTATGACAGCCATAGCTACGATTGTAGACCAGGCCAGTGGCAGCAGCGTCATGGCTGAATACGTAGAACAAGGTGCAGGCTGACCCTGAACCAGCCCCCACACTATTGGCTCAGCAGCGCAAGAGAAGAACGAGGGCTGGTGGACAAGCAAGATTATGGCAGGAGAGGTGCAAGTGTGGGTTAATCTCAGGTGTTGTGAGCAGGTTTTAATATAGATGGTCAGCGAGGATGTGATGGGGGATAATTGCTTCTGGGGTTGTCACAGATGGTGCTGGTTGATCTGTTAACTATGGCCAGGCCAGAGCTCTGTCAAGGACATTTTTACTGCTCTGATCTCCTTATCTCACCCTCACAATGTCAATCAGAACTAGTCCTGCAGAGGTATGGCTTTATGTGTAGTTCATTCCATTTTCTATATTATTTTCTTTGCAGAGCAGTTACAGTGTCATGGCAGCACCATATAAATATGTATTATGAAAAGGCTGATTATCAAATCTAGTGAAAAACAGTATCTTGTTCAACAACAATTCTTATAGAACAGCCACACTTTCCTACAAAAAACATATGTGTGCACAATAATGCGGTTGATCTTATTCTTATTCAAATCTTCAATACTGTTATTAACCAAACATGAACCACAGTCATTTAATCCCCATAGTTTTCAAAGATCTTCCTACACAGGGACTGAGGTCCAAAACGCATGAAGGCTAAAAGTAATTCTGTCAAAACAGAGGGTGTAAACATACAGAACTGTACACACTAAGTTTAGCGCAGATTTACTCCAATCTTAGGCTAATGGTGAGAGTAGAAAGGAGGGAAACAATATAAACAATTTCATCTTTTTGTACAAACCTATTAACTGTTCCACTGCCTCAACAAAGTGAACTGTCAGAATGTATAGCCACTTCACTGATACCTGTTTCAGTGATTTATATCACATTGCATACCATAGGAATGGGTGTGTAAAAATAGCTTTTAGTGATCATTTAGTTTAGTTTACTTTATTTCACTAGGATAATCCACTCAGTATCAATACTGCTTTCTAGGGAGTTCTGGGTATATATTAAAAAAGTTTTTGAACGTTTTTGGCAAATTATCCTAATCCTAAACTCTAATATGCTGGTAAATATAAACGTAAATCACACAACTTAACTGCAGTTCATCTACCATGATTTATATTCTAATTACTGAATTATAATAGCTGCAGTGAAAGTTTACATCTATACCTTTGTGTACATGTAAACATTGTTACTGTGTAAAAGAGGTTTTACTATTATAGCTGTACCACAGCCATTTTTCCACATGCTATCACACTTGCACAAAGACAAACCAACAGCAGACAGGCGTGCACACACAGAAACAAAGACAGAAAGCAAGAGTGACAGGGAGCAGCAGCAGAATGATAGAGGTCTGCACTTGCCTCTCATCAGAGCTATTCCAAGCGGCCGCCCTGTCAGAACACGCCCCAGATGAGGTCTCTCAAGGCAGAGAGAGAGCTGTCATAACAGGACGCCTGGAGGGCCGTTCGATCAGACGGACAGCTCTGAGAGGTGTTACACACACACACAGGACCTGTCTGCATGTGAGTGGTTGCGGTTATAGCCAGAGTACAGCCCTGCTGAGAGACAGCCATCAGTCAGGGGCCTCTATCTGTCTCTCTCTCTGCATCTTTTTCCCCCACTTTCTCTCTCGTTTTCTCCAGAGCACTGAGAGGGAGGGAGGGAGCACCACTGACAGGTTTACTTAAATATTTATGCTGACAGGGAAAAGACAAGAATGTTATCTCCAACAAGACGTGCTTCCATATCAACACATGCTCTGACTCAGCCACTTACATGAAACATTTGCTTCCTAAAACCCCTCCACCTTCTCTTAAAGCTAGCTAGTTAAAAAGGTATGTGAAAAGATTGAGTACCCAGATAAGATGGTCCCAAATGTATGTAGCTGCTTTCATCGGGTGTTGTCGATATTAAAATAATTAATCTACCTATGTGATAAAATGACTGCAAAAATGCCAAGACAGGAATCATGACTCTAATAAAATTTTAAAATACGCCTCCAGCTCCACTCTCCAACCATGTGAAATGACCGGAACCACCTTCACCTTATTCATGCACACTCTGTCCTGTTGTTCACTCTTCACTCTTTGAGTTCATTTGGCTCTCCACTTACACAACACAGATGGGCTGGTGTTACAGTGCACTGGGCCCCCCGGGGACATGTGTGCGAGAATGAGGCAGCACTGTACACAGATGCCACATCTCATGTGAAGCACATCCCATTAAAGGAGGGTGGACAGCTTCTCCAATCAACAGATCACCTTTTCAAACAGCCCTTTGTTCCCCGACCCCCGGCAGCTGGCAGCAATTAGCTGCCAGCACAGGACACAGCAGTCCGGCTTGCCAGTCAGTCCATTATGGTGCAGGGCCGGATGAAGCATGGGAGTAGAATCACAAGCGCCGGGGGCTGTAAATTAGATCTGTGATGGATGCTGTGGAATCTCTACTCCCAAATCATGCACACCTAATCTGGAAACTTTTCAAAGCTGGTCATACCCAAAGCAGGACAACACACATTTATTCAACCCAAATTATGCTGCAGGGGATTTTGTGTATATCACAGTCGAGATATTAGTCTTCATACACAGCTGGTTTTTGCTTTGTCAAGTTGGCACTGCAGAGGTGATGAGTTCAGTTTACACGGTGGACTGCCAAGTTTCCCCTTGAAAAGTCTTGTTGCTGACAGCAATAATAAATTGCAATCTGACCAATCAATTGCAGACCAGCTTGAACCCCTTAAGTCCTTAAGAATGAGAGGCTGGGGAAAAAATCAATTTGCAATTTACATCAGGCTGATGAGTGTTGAAAACACTGAGAAAGAGACAGCTCCTAGGATCCAAGTATAATTACATCCTAGCCAGCGCAGAGCTGTGGCCCTAACATCATCATGGGTTTGATAATCAATAGTACTGAGTAGAAGTCACAGTACCTAAACTCCTGCCATTCACGTGTACAGACTGCTCACCACGCTGCCACGTATCGCACAGGGGAAGTGATTTGTGTCGCTTCAATGGGCAGTAAGTGTGTGATGACAACCTCTTAGTGGCCTGGCTTCCTGGAAACGTGGCTACCTGGCTGAAACACAATGATGCTGGTGGGAAGAGGACACCATTGAGGTTAAGGAGCATATTGAGGCGAGAGGGTGTCTCAGGTGCCAGAGGCTACTGCCATGTTGTGTTGAAGCCAATGGACTCACATGTGTTGAAATCAGATCTGTGGAGGTGCCAAGAGAGTGCTGGACTGTGAGGCTTCTATCTTATTCCCATATGCAGACCAGGATGAGGAGTGCAGGAATCGTTTCAATTCTCTATCTGTCTCTCACTTGCTCTAACAAACACACACGCAGCATATAAAGAGGGTCTCAACACATTCATGCAAAGAGCGCAGCACACAGCCAGAGACGGAGCCAAAAGTCATAATGAAAAACAGAAGCAGAGGGAGGTGAATGAATAGTCGCGGTTTCAACTGTGTTTTGTTTTCTAGTGGAGACAGAAAGAAGAGGCAGAAAAAGGAGCAGACTCGAAGGGTTAAACGTTGGCAAAAAGCGGGGAGGGGACAAAAGGCCCATTGTAAGGGACAGAAGTGTCCCCGGAAAGGAGGGGAGAGAAAAGAAAGCCACCACTGGCTGGTCCCCCGGACCCATTGTAAGCGAAGGGGAGTGCAGCCACGCATGACAGATGTCCCTGGCCATTGTTTCTCCAGCAGCCTCCTCTCTGCCTCCTGCTCCGGCTCTGGAATTCCATGAGACGGCCTCCGCCTGTGAGAGTCGTTCAACACGCCTCGTCTCTCGCTCCCCGTTCCCCGCCGCCATCCTGGCCGTGCGCAGTGGGTGTATACGGTGGCTCTCAAGGTGGGGAAGGGGCTACGCTTCTCAAGAGGGGGCTCTGTGTGGTAGCAGAAGTTATCCTTACTAGACACTGCTCTTCCCACAGGCCTGTCATTTGTGGTACTGCACTTACCAAGACGTGTGCATGCAAGTGTGTAAACATATAATCATTACTTGATACAGAGCAGCTGTATGCATACACAAAAATAAAATCACTGGTACTACATAAGTCACTGAGACCACTACACGAAATCTGGCATTCACCAACTGAGAAATCAATAAAAATAAGATCAATTACATTCGTCATCTGAATGACTTCAAAAAACAGCACTCACATTTAATTTTAGCCTCGGGGCTGTGATGCGAAAGCAATTACTAAAGTGTTAAGTGAAGCGCAGGTGAAAGCGTTTCGCAACATAAAGAGTTGAGGTAAGCTGTTTTTACAAAGCAGTGACGTTTTGCATTCCCCATTCAGCGGCCCACCATGTGGCAGACCTACAGAGGCGGCTTGTCGGGCTGTCAGTCACAGCAACAGTGTGCCAGTGGGAAGTGAGTGCAACAATGGCCATGTCTGGTTAATGGGTGAGAGAAATAGCAGACAATCCTTCATTTCTATGCCTTACTACCACACTGTCTGTTCTCCGTCCTATTCTTTTCTTAGTCTCAACCACATTCTACCAACACTCGCTCACTCAGACTCCAATCAGTTACCCCACCCCCGCCCGCCTGTTAACATTCATTTCAAAAACACACACCACACACACACTCGCATTCCAATGCATAAGCATGAGAGAGTGACAGAGAGAGAGAGAGATCTCTAAACAGAGTGGAAAATCTGTTCTGAAAGCAATGAATGTTTACCAGGTGGATCAATGGCTGGCTGTTAAATCATTTGGTGAATTATAACAGTGCTGAGACATGGCTGCTGCCGCAACACCCAGGAACTCTCTGCCGTGCTGTCTGAAGCCTTGCAGCCCCGACCCCAAACTAGACACTGGTCAGCACAAAACCACCAACTTTGCCACTAGCGGGGGACACTTCCATATCATTATGAACAATACACATGCAACTTCCACATATAAGCAAAATATTCAACACACTTCCTTCTGACACAGATGCTCAAAGAGGAACTCCACCGATTGTACACATCAAAGTCTGTTTACAGGTCTTGGGGAGTACTACTGCATATGTGAAAAAAGTTATATGTTGTATAAAGCCTTTTGTGGCTCCAGAGGGAGCTGCCTGAAATCTGATAAATTGCCTCAAGTGATGTCACATGTGAAGACTAAAGTCTGAAGATGAAACAAATTTGGGAGTTAGTGTGGAGTTAGGAAGAAGTGAGTTTACCAGACCTCCGCAATCCTCATCTCTGCTTGAAGCTAGAGGCTCGAGGGCACATTAGCCGCTACTCGCAAAACACAGCTGAATCTCCGACCAAACTTTTGACAATGAAGAAGAATGTGTGGAATATAAAAGACAATATCTCTGGTTCTGATGCTACCATTTTGATCTTTTTTTTTCTTTTTGTCTATTGTGAGTCAGACAATGTTAATCAATCAAAATAAAAATAAGTAAATTTTTGTTGTTTTGTTCAGATGCTGGTGGGTATAAATATCAGAATCTTTGCTTTGTTGTGGCTTAATGTGTCTGAATAAGTCCATGAGGGATGGGACATGTAAATGGTCAGACATGAAAATAAAACTATTAATTCATTCATTCATACAGTCAGCTGCTTAAACCCCCAGGCCACCAAGATGCCCCAATCTCAATTTAATTGCAGAACTACAGTATAGAACCCTATAACTAGACATATACTAAGCATAGTATCAATCATTTCAGCAATGTGCTCAACTATTTATAGAAAAGAATTAACGGCACTAGGGCTGCAATTAACGATTATTTTCATTATCAATTAATCTGTTGATCATTTTCTCGATGAATCGATTAGTTGTTTGGTCCATAAAATGTCAGAAAATGATGAAAAATGTTGATCACTGTTTTCCAAAACTCAAGGTGACGTCCTCAAATGTCTTGTTTTGACCACAACCCAAAGATATTCAGTTTACTGTCATAGAGGACTAAAGACACAAGAAAATATTCACATTTGAGAAGCTGAAATCAGAGAATTTGGACACTGTTTCTTAAAAAAATGACTCAAAACGATGAATTGATTATCAAAATAGTTTTCAATTAATTTAATAGTTGACAACTAATCAATTAATCGACTAATCGTTGCAGCTCTGAACGTCACACAACGCCCTACAGTTGTACAGTTGTGGCACCATCAGGAGGGTATTACAATCAATTTTGCTTTAAACATCTTTTCATTCATGAAAACCTTTGATGAGGGTGTTTTTATAATAAAAAATTAGTCGCTGAATTGGAGAGGAATGGATAGGATAAGTTTCATATGGACAAGAAAACTCAATGCATTGCAACTTCAGAAAAGAAAACCCCTTAAAAAAAAGTCCTTTCTAATCAGATTAGGAAGGGCTGTGTCCGACCATTTTTGTAACTTTCCTAAACTGACGATCTGATATTCACACCCACTACAGAGGTGAGAAAAGAACCAGGGTTTGAACTTCTCTCTTTTTTCATTTTTGATACAACGATTTCTTTCATTTTTTACATGAACAATCAAGTGCAACACTATGAAAGTCTTCCAGGGACGACTGCCCAAAAAAGTGCGCCATTATGTGTCTCCCCCCTCTCTGTGACGGACAGCTTTTCAGTCCGCCTTCAAGTGTAGCCGTTCGGAACAACTAAAAACACTTTTGATTTCCAATGTGGCCGGACAACATGTCAAACAAACTAGTTCGGATTGACCTTTAGTCAGAGCTGACATACTTTCCACAATTATTTTTCTTCAACACATTTATTTATGTGTATAATATTTTGTAAGCAAGTTACAGTGATTTCAGTGGGATCGTCTAAGGACTTTTCACCTCTGCCCTCACTGCTGAAAACAGATCTGTTTGTCTCATTCCTGTTGTGCTGTAGTCAAACTTTTCATCCCTGGAGCTCTTTGTATTCTCTTTCTTAAGCTAAACTATTTACCATTTGTTCATTTCTGTTCTTCACAGTCACATTTGGCTCCACATAAGTGCATGACTGAAACACTGTGCATAATATACTAGCCAATTTTTCTGTCATGTCTGTCAGGTTAATATCAACAGAGAAGCAACATTAGTGTCATACATGTTCCTCAACCCACTCATGTTAAGAGTCATGTCTGGTGTCACAGCTGAAAGCTCAGAGCCAAAACACAAGGTAGGGACCCGCCCTCAAGGAGTATTTATTCTTCCAAACTAGCTTCCATAACCTGGTGGGTCTGACCTTCAATCCCGTGGTGGAGAAAAGCATGACATATGGCCTAGCCTGCGCATCCACTGGATTGGGCCAGCAGACCCCTGGGTAAAGTCAAATGAATGCATGTAAACATTTAGCCCCCTGCGCACTGTGCCGTGATCCCCTGCACAGGCTTAGGTGACCCCAGTCAACATCAATCAGACAGAACACAATGGGAAGAGGCACACAGGGGAAAAACCGGGGTCAACCGCACTTTTAATAAGCAGACCCGGATGGCGGTGTGGAAGCGGATCGGTCCTGTTCTCCTGATCATGGGTAAGCTGGGCACTCTTGCCCCCTCAAATGCAAGCAGCAATTATGAGGAACCCTCAATGCATGAGCTTTAGAGATGAGTGGATAATCTACTTGGGCGGATTTAAGACTAATCTGCCATTTTTGTTCTCCAAATCAAATCACAATGGGATACATATAGGGCTTATGCAGTGATATGATGATTTCAAAAGATGGACAGAAGGAGGGCGATTCACAGAATGGCCAGGGGAGTATTTGTAAGGATTTGGCAGGAATATGATATAACAACAACAAGATGAAATGCTTTTTTTTTTGGTTTAGTTTAGATAGCCCAAATGATAACCACCCTCCTAAAAGAGTCCAGCACAAACTGCACAATGACAACCCAAAACCTCTTTCTTACAGCTTAGCTAAGCCCTATCTCCCAGGAACACGCATCAAGTAAACAGACAGAGAATGGCTGTTTTGACAGCTGCAGGGACAGCATTACCCTATTGCTGTCTTCTGAGATAAGAACTATCAGCAGAGTAGGAAATGCAGGAGCTGGTCACGCCTTCCCTGTTGTAACATGCTGCAGTTACGTTGTCATTCTGAGGTTTCAGTCTATCACTGCAGCAGAGCTACAAACCCACAATGCTAATGACAGCAAACACTCACTCATGTGATCCTGTCTGGCTGTCAGCAGGAGCTGTGAGTCTGTGAGAGCACTGTGTCTGTATGGGCATAAACACACGCAATCATATGCACACATTCCCACACGTGTGAAAAAACACACACAAACGGCACGCTGGATGGTGTGTATCCTCTGATGCGGGCGGCTGTCAGTTAAAATCTCTCGCTCTGACAGCCCTGGCCCCTCATTTCATTACCGCTCCTCCTCTCCGCCAGACACTTACAATCCCATTACCTTCTACAGATCAGCTCCGACCCGAGCCAGAGCCTCCCCACACAGACACAAACACATTGATCCAACATCTGAACCAGCAAACAGCAAGGGCAAACACGAGAAGTCCAGATTCACAGCCACGCAATCAATAGGGAAGGAAGTGCGAAAGTCTTCAAAGCAAATCCGGACAAGTTATATCAGTCAAATTCTGTCATGAAAGATTACAAGAGGATTTTAGTTATGAACAGACAGAAAAGATGCAATATTTGTTGGAGTGATGCATGAAAATGACAGAATGAACTATTTCTAACTAAATCTCTTCCCGCTCTTGTCATGACAGGCAGATGTTTTCAAATCCTCAAATTATGAAAACTGAATCAATAAGTAAATCCTCTTTTAAATTCAATGCGAACGTTATGAAGATGAACATTCAAACTGTTCTGAAATACCCTCCCTTGCTCTCTATTTACCCCAAGGAAATGACACGAGGCCATGAAAGAGTACGAGGCAATCACTTGGTGGTTGAGGTTCGAGACCACAGTTGTCCACAAGCATCCTCCAAAACTGCTGAAAATAGACTTCCTCAGCTGCTCCACAACTATATTCACCCAAGCTGACTGCAACACCACCCCCTCCACCTATTCCCCCTGTGGAGAAACGGCCTGAGCCCATGCTGGAGATCATTGTTCAGTATTTAAGATCCTGTTATAAGGCAGAAAGAAATCGAACTCCTCCTGTTCTGGTCTAAGATGGCACAGGGCAACTAGAGAGACAAGAGATGGGGGAAAGGAAAAGGAGAACAGGAGGCAGCAGGAAGAACATTTTGTGAAAGCAAATAATGCACTCAGAGAAAATTCACAACTAACGTAAGTTGCTGTGTTCTTGCAGGCTCCCTGGCTTCCCTGGACCTCCCTGCCCCCCACTACCGGCTCTGCCTCCTCCGTGGACCATGGCTGAGCGTCCATGCCCCGAGTGCGCTCGCTGGAGCACAGGGTCCTGCAAGAATGGAGCCTATTCAACAGCCTGTCTCCAGATGCTCGCCAAAACAGTCCTCCAGGCTACAGCAGGGAGCAGAAGAGGGGAGAGAGCAGGAAATGGAGATAGGAATCTGATAGCCTATCATTAACAGCCCAAATAAATTGAAGGAAAAATCTCAGGCTAAACCACTGCCCTCGGTCGTGATGTTTATAGGCGATAACCTTATTGTTTTGTCTCCTGTGGCGTTTCAAAGACCTGTTATGCCTCGCCAGAGAAGGTGTTTGTTGTTGCAGGTAAATTGTCTAATGTGTAGCATCCACTGTGCTTCACAGACATTGCCCTCAAACCCCAAGTGAGGCACGATCCATATAAGAGCACTGTGTGGGAGTTTCTCTTCAATGTAAAGTAATCTTACATCTTATGTAACATCCACCCTGATGTTAGGTACATTCTTTTTCTTTTCATTCAGATGTAGCTCATGTCCTAGAGTTTAAAAAAGAATGAAAAAATGCAACATCTTTAATTATTACATTTCTGTTTCTGTCTCATCACTATGATTACCATCTGAAACATCTGAAATCTGTTTTTTTTCCAGGAAATGAACTGGATCAAGCACGAAATAACACTAAAGTCGTTGGGAAACTCTGATTCTGCACCAAATATCTCCCCCCAACCTACCTTTTACGTGATGCGATGTAAAGGAGTACCCCTGTGTGTAAGAAAGGGCACTGATCAACGCAATATTAATGTATCAATCAGCACCACGTTATCAAGCAGCAGTAGAGAGAACAGCATTGCATCCCCTGTAAGCATGACCCTCAGCTATATGATCCCTGCACTGAACTCCCCATCTTCTCTTAGTGATAACATATATCGAATATAGACTCAAACATTTATACCCCTTCTCCCCAGGGGTAATGCCGGAGGAGAATAGTGAGTATGAGTTGTGACGTAGGTGTGTATGTGTGTATTTCTCCAAGGATCCTGCACATTCCTTATGAATACTATATTACTGCACCATCCCTATATGCTATCAGAGCTTCTTTAACAGACCAAACTGATCAAATATTTGTTTTTCCCATCAGTGTCCAAATTACAATCAATGTCTGTACTCCGCAGGTCTTTGGACCTTTTAAGCTGCAGATGCTTCAGGTTTGGGACCCACATTAGATTACTTGAAACGATTGCCAGAAACTTCTTCAATGGATATTCGTTTGTTTCCTTTTTAATAAAAGTAAATTAAATGTTGAAGATGTACCAATTTTTATATAATCCATATGCAGCTCCCTCCATGCTCTTGAAAATAAAATATGAGTGCCAGAATTTACAAAGATTTGACAAAGAAGTTGTTCATATTGCTGGGGTTGTAAGAATTTGAGACCTAAAAACAAGGTCTTGGTCCAGAAAAGGTTGAGAAAACTGGAGGTTACAGTGAGAGGCTCCTCAACATGAGAGCATAGGAGACCTCGCTGCAGTGCCGTGGCCAAGTCTGACACCTAGTGGCCAGGGCCTAGAAGTACGCCACATATAGAGACTGGAAAACATTAAAAGCAAGACTTTAAAATATCTATAAAGTCATGTCCATTAATAAAATAAAGAGGTGACTATCTTCAGACAGATTCAGATAGATAGATTACTCATGGCTTGCAGGCTATTGCTACGATCTCCTGGTGCTGTTTAGTTGTTGGAGTTGTTCACCAGACAGCAATTACTATGAGTGCCTTGACAGGATCTGAACAACTGTCAACGCTTTAACTTTAAAGAGTAACTAAACCCCCAAACCACTTTTTTCAGCTGAAAACTAATCTCTATGGGTATTTAGTAGTGTTGTTGATGGATCCATGTCCAAGTCTTGACATTTTAGTGCAACATATTTGAATTCTACCTATTGTGTTAAAATATGCATA
>NTHP01000005.1:3172854-3182981 GCA_003416845.1 Oplegnathus fasciatus | reverse complement strand
TCAAGTGTGAATGTATCATTCTAAAACATTACATCCAAGATGAACATGGGTAAATTGAATGACATTACTCACTCCTCCTGTGGTTCTCATTGGGAATGTATTTGGTTTCAGTGTGCAGCAGCCAAACTGATTCGGAGACCTCATATTGTAAACAGACCTCAGTTATTGTTACAGACAGGGGGTTCTGGTACAGGCAGTGTTAAACACACCAAATGGCATTAGTGGTGTGACGATGGATGCCAGAAATATGCCTGGTCATCCGCTTATAAATAGGACCATCACTCCTGTGTACAAAAGAAATGGCAGGAACACCTAAGGAGGCAGTTGTGTCTCGTCTACCACTTGACAAAGCCTCAGGTTTTTTTATGAAAAACACCCACAAAGCTTATTATACAACATAGCTGCGTCGATGTGAGGCCTGCTGATGTTTTATCTCGTCAAGTTTTCGCGTTTCGACCTCCATCTCTGGCTGATTATTTTTGAAGCGGGTGACAGTATTTGAAAGCCTGCAAGTATGTGAAAAGATGGTGCGAGCCTGGGTCCAACACCACACAGTGTTTAAGAGGTCCCACAAAAGCACAATGATACACTGACAAACATGGGACTTTCAGCACTCCAACTCAGACCAAAGCACTATTCTCTTCTTCAACTCTTCGATTTCTCTCTTGTTCTCATGGCAGTCAGTCTAAAACCCTGAAGGGAGGGGCTCTACTTATTTATTGGTCCACATTTTTATACTGTGTTATTTCACACCCATCCACCTCCCTGAAATACCAGACAAAATCCATTTGATTCTACAGTCCAAACCACAAGCCCTTCAGGCCATCCACCGTCCATACATGCTAGGCACGACAAGGCATGTCCTTGTGATAATTCTCTGCTAACTCTGCTGTTTCAGATGGTCAGTGTCACTCTCACTGATCAAAGCCTTTTCTGAGAATGATTGCATCACAAGGACATCAGAGAAGGACTTCAAGGCTTTTTTTTTCTAAAGCTGGAAACTCAAATTGTCCGAAAAGCACCGCCTAAGACATCGCTCGCCGGAAAATTCTGATGTGGGTCTGACAGAGTACAAAAGAGGAACTTGAAAATGAATGAATCAGTAAGAGTACTGTCTAATGTATCTACCTAAATGCCGTTTTCAGTTCTTCCACTAGCCCAAAACAAAACAACAAAAGGATTATCAAAACAAATCAAAAAATAAAACCATATTTCGGTCCCTTCTCCAGGAACTACAGCAGGAGAGGGGATACCTATTGACACTTGAGCACACCAGACCCTTACTGATGCCAGATATGGATTCCTTGGCGTGAAACATCACCTGCTCTCATTGCCGTAACAGGGACCACAGGTAAGTAAGGAAAGTGACTGTATGATGGATGTAAGTAAACAAAGAGATGTAAGCCCCAGATTTGGTTCAGGACAACCAACATGGCCCTCCAAATCTGTGCATCCTCAACGTGAGGATATTCTGCTTCCTAATACTCATACACTCCACACTCTTTCTATACTACTAACATTCAGAGCAGCAAAAAAAACATTTTCTAGTTTGTGTTGTTGGCTGATCCGACTGAGACTTTGCCTCTGAGTGCTTACATCCTTCATTCACATGAAATTTTAATGAAGGGCTTAATTAAAAGTCAGTTGAAAAGCAAAACTAGTGAAGGGCAGGATCATACGGCTATCATTCCCCCAATATTCTATATCATATATCATTATCCAGAATCTTCATTTTTCCAGTTATAGTTCTCATAATTTCCCCAGTGGACAGCCTCAAACTACAGTCAAGCCACTGCAGTGGTCTGAGAATTAGTGTCTTGTGGACTATGATTACTCATGCATGATTCCTGATCAAAACATGCCTTCATGCAAGTCATTTCTATGCATTGAACGAGCACAATAATTATTATTTATCTGGAACTCGGTCTGAGCAAGTGTCCTTCAGCCCAAGTCAAAACAATGACTAATGACCCCTACCCGGTCAGTGTGAAAGCCCATGTAGAAAATGTCTTTTTCAATGTCAGTATAACAAAGAGGAGATGAAAAGACTAGTGACATGGGCTAAATGTTATCTTTTTTTGCTGCTCAAATAATGTAAAGATGCAAGTATACTCAGCACAAACAAACAAAAAAAATCTTTGTCTACTGTTCTGGGTTTCCCCCTCCCTCGCTAGTGTTTCCTTCCTAGCTAAACTTGCTTGGTTGATTATTGTTTTCTTCTTGATAAAGATGGTAAACGCAGTGTTACAGACCCTCCTTTTAGACTGCTAATACAGTTCTAGTGGGATCTGTACGATCCAGTCCCGTAGCACTGGAGCTTTGCTGCGGGGGTCCACACTCGGTGGTGGCAGGGATTTTGCAATTCTCCAATCAGCAGAGATTTCTGTGCCTTGGCAGTTGGTCCCCAAAGAAAAGTGTGTCATTGGCCGGCACACTGTAAGTCACTGTTTTTCATTTTGTATTTGTTCCTCATTTTTATGAACTTGGTCACTATGCAGCAAAGTTCCGTGGTAAACTGATTGTGTTTGGTTCAGCTGTCTTTGACGACATAAGAAACCACATTGCCTCAGTAGTATTTGAGTCTGTAAACATTTTTTTGTGTGTTTTTGTTTTGTTTTTTTTTCTTACTTGCAAATGATCACGTTTTCTACATTTGTTGAGTTTGGGCTCAGAGTCTCATCTCATCTCATGTTTTATTGGATCTCGAGAGTCACTGAACCCTAACACTTGGATTCCCACTCATCTTTTTGGTTTTTGTCCTTCTCTTTCCTGGCCCACTCCTCCTTGTTTTCGTCCTGCTTCTCTTTGTCAGGTTTGGTCACGCTGTCGTAAGAGGGGAGAGAGGCTGTGGATGGTGTGCTCTCCTTCTTCTCTTGGTTGGTCCCGCCGTTCTCAAGCTTATTGTTAGTAAAAGTGTGCCGCTTGAAGATGATGCCGCGCCTGATGAGGTGGGCGCGGTAGGCATTCTGGATAGTTCTGGCAGAGACATCCTCCTGTTTGCGGCGAAGAGTGGTGGTGATGGGTTCATACGACACCTTGGAGGGGTTGGCTGCCACAAAACGCTCCTCCATCTGCTGCCTCAGCATGTCCAACTCACCACTGTCACCCAGCACTCGCTTTGTGAAGGCAAACAGGATGTCCAGGCAGTGAATGCGATCGCCGCTCACCATGGGCATGTCCATGGCAATTAGTTCTATAGTGTTGGGCTTTGGCACACGAAGTGGGTGCTCCAGTGCATCGGCAAAATCAGACAGCTTGGCAAAAGTAATGAACTGAGAGGCAGTGGGGTCAAACTTCTCCCAGATCTCGTAAAAGGTCTCAAAGTCGTCCTCACTGAGTGGATCAGCACTTTCCTCTGTGGCCACACTGAAGTTCTCCAGGATGATGGCAATGTACATGTTGACCACAATAAGGAAAGAAATGATGATATACATGACAAAAAAGAAGATTCCCACAGAGGGGTTACCACAGTCGCCCTTCACGGATGTACCAGGGTTTTCCAAATTGGGATCGCAGTCTGGTGGGTAGTTGAGGATCGGCAGCAGCAAGCCATCCCATCCAGCCGACGTGGTGATCATAAACAGAATGATCATGCTGTTGCCAAAGGTCTCAAAGTTGTACAAGTCGTCAATGCCCGCTCCGTGTTTTACGTAGCCAAAGTTAGACATGCCGAAGATGGAGAAGATGAACATGACCAGGAAGAGCAGTAGGCCAATGTTGAACAGGGCTGGCAGTGACATCATCAGAGCAAAGAGTAAAGTCCGAATGCCCTTAGCTCCTTTGATCAGACGGAGGATACGGCCAATACGAGCCAACCTGATCACCCTGAACAGGGTCGGTGACACAAAGTACTTCTCAATGAGGTCAGCCAGGAACATGCCTGAGAGAAAGGAAAAGGGAAAAGGAAGGAAAAGAAAGAAGAAAGGGAGAGAATACCATCAGAATACAACAGACTTCTTGAGTGAATATTCTCAAGTTCCCTCACTGCTCCATGTCTTCCCCCTCCCTCACTCACCGACAATAGACAGGATGACCACCACCACGTCGAAGATATTCCAGCCATTGGTGAAGTAATAGTGGCGCAGGGCAAACAGTTTCAGCAAGAACTCTGTGGTAAAGACTACAATAAAGATGAAGTTGACCCAGTAGAGGACGTTCTCCGTTTCATCTGACTGATCATCTGTTTCCACCATCATGGTGACCATGTTGAGGCAGATGAGTATCATAATGGAGATGTCAAAGACTTGCTGCGTCACAAAGTCAAACACCATGCCCTGGATCTTGTTCTATGGGGAGAGAGGACACAAAGAGGGATGAAGTTGAGATTTACTGAGGTTTCAACCAAAAGCACAATACGCTGAATAATTTGAGCCCTTGGTCAAAAGGAGTAAGCCCGAGAAAATACATACCTGTGGTCGAGGAATAGGTTTTTGTGGCTTTTTGGACCCCAGTTTTTTCATGGCGTTGTAGTACTTCTTCTGTTCCTCTGTCATGAAGATATCCTGACCTCCAAAGTAAAGGGATAAATAAAGATTTGGTTATAATCATATTCTGACACTTTAAAATGGAAACTCCTAAAGCAAAACAGGTGACAGAGAGAAAGAACGGGTCTTATCTTTTTCTTCTGCTGGTTGAAGTTGTCAATGATCACACCAATGAAGAGGTTGAGAGTGAAGAAGGAGCCAAATATGATGAAAACGACAAAGTAGATGTACATGTAGATGTTGACTTCATAGTCAGGCTGGTCTTCCACCTTGGAGGGAGGCACAATGTTGAAGTTAGTATTGTGTTTTATTAACACAATTTAAAGAAATATTTAAACATGTTCCGGAAATATGCTTATTTACTTTCTTCCCAAGAGTTAGATGAAAACACAGATATCACTTTCATGTCTGTGCGGTAAATATGA
Organism: Oplegnathus fasciatus; assembly: GCA_003416845.1. Classification (NCBI taxonomy): domain Eukaryota; kingdom Metazoa; phylum Chordata; class Actinopteri; order Centrarchiformes; family Oplegnathidae; genus Oplegnathus; species Oplegnathus fasciatus. The sequence goes on along the minus strand of NTHP01000005.1, from coordinate 3,178,072 downwards.
AGCTACCGCCAGCAACCGGCTTACTTAGCTTGGCACAAAGACTGGAAACAGGGGTAAACAGCTAGCCTGGCTCTGTCCAAAGTTAACAAAATCTGCCTACCAAAGTTTTTGTGTGAGTCTTTATGCGAAGTTGTGTGGCTGCTGGCAGTAGCTCCATACTTACATACTTACATAGCATAGTCCTCTCTCTGCAAGAAAGTGAATAAGCGTATTTCTCAAATTGTAACATTTTTTTCTTTAAGACCTGCTTGTTCACAGTCTGGCATACCGTGAGATAAATGGGCATTACAATATTTATTGAAGAAGTAATTATTATACCTCTCTGGAATCCACAGCTGCGTACATAATGTCCATCCAGCCTTTGAATGTGGCCTTTCAAAAGAGAGACATGACTAAATACATTTGTAGAAACCAAAAACAAACAATATACCAAGAACATTCTAAATTCAAAGAAACTCAAACTCAAACCGAAACTGATGCATGTCCAGTGGTATAGCTTGTGCATGGAAAGAAACAAGTAGATGAAGAAAAGGGCATGGAGAAACGCCGATACACAATGAACATAAAGAATAGACGGCCTCAGAGTATTGTGAAAGCAAATGGAATTTGAAGCAACAACAGACCCTCAGGTGATGCACAGAAAGAAAAAAAACACAGAGAAGTGCATAGGAAAATGAGAAAAGAAACCAAGTTAGCGTGAAACAAGAAATGGAGTCAGAAAGAGAGGAGAGGAGGAGCGACACTCTCACCACTTGCAGCAGGGCCAGGTAGCCGGCGCCCACATTGTCAAAGTTGATCTTGACGTTCTTCCACCTGACCTCGGTAAAGTTTTGTTTCATGAGGGCCTCACACTGCGTCTTGTTGTTGACCACGTCGACGGAAAAGTATTCCTCTGATGTCTCATTGAAACAGTAGTAGTACTTGCCCGCAAACAGGTTGACCCCCATGATACTGAAAATCAGCCAAAAGATGAGGCAAACCAGCAACACATTCATAATGGAAGGGATGGCACCCACCAAGGCGTTGACTACCACCTAGACCAGACCAGGGAAGACAGGATATGACAGAGTGAGGACCAGGAAACAAACACAGCTCACCCCTCTGACAAGACACTACATACTGTTATGGCGTTACACTGAGTGCTTAAAAAAAGCTACTCCACACTTTGTTACAGGTGGCATTAAGAGCAGCAGTTCAGTACTATTATGATTTAATGTAGCCGAAAATAAGCAACGCGCATCACTATGATGTACATACTGGAGTGTGGGGAATTAATGGGAAGGAGATCTGTATCAGTCCCGTTCTAATTAGAGCAGCACAAAGATGCTCTTTGATCTGTTGAATGTGGCTAGAACTGCTTAAGGGACACTCAAGCACACACACACACACACACACGTGTACCGAGGCAAATACCGATATAAAAAATCTATACGAATCATATGTTTATGACGTAAAATGTACAATTTCTAAACTTTTTATATAAAACATAAAACATGCGTACAAGGCAAACTACTATTTTATGTTTTATACATGGTGGAACAGTATGTCATATTATTTTGCATATGACATGAATGTCACTAACGTAGTGTAGTGTGTGGTACTAAACTAATACAGTGTTTTAGAAAAAGAGTAGACAGCTACTATAAATCATGTGAGAAAAAAACAGACATTGTGAGTTAATGTACTGTAAATTATTACGTCAATTGTTCGCTTTACAACATATTGGATCCTAATATTTTTTTCCCACAAGATCACAGGCGCACACAGATACATATATTAAACTCACACACTCAGACACACACAGACTCAGGCATATGCACACACACACTGCTTCCCAGTGGTTGTTTTGTTTTAGCTTTATCTCTCCAAAGACTCTCAAACTGTTAAATACTAGTTATTATTTCACCTTTATATATATTTATTACATAATTATAAATATAAAATAATAATATTAATAATATTATTATTATTATCAATAAATAATAATGGGAGCATTTGACAGTGTCATGAGAAATACAGTTTATGATATTTGGACAAAATAGATGTGGGTATGTTTCTACTTGTTTACTTTATAAAGCTTACAATGTCAGTAAAAAAATATTCATCAGTGTTTGCCATACCACTATGAAGTGTCCATCCCCCCACCCCAACCTTAGACAGTCAATATTCTTAATCTTACTGGCCCTCTTCCATAACTAAGTCAAACAATATAACACTATAGCAGTAAAAAAAATCTATTAAAATATAATAATTCCCACCACCACCCCAAAATATATGCCTGTCTAGCAATCCAATCTGATTTGCCGTAGATTTATCATAGCCAGTAATAAGCTCAGCACATAGTGAACCGCTCACTACCAGTGTTAGGCAGGCCGACCAGCAGCTCTCAGGCAGACAGCTGAGCATGCATGTCTTTGGCAAACTCGTTTTATGGAGCCATATTCCCTCCTCATTACAGACAGACAGGGAGGAGCTCTAGAGCAGGATTCTCTCAGCGTGTACACGACCTTCACAGGCTGACTCGTGTTGAAACGTAGAATTTTAAATTTCACATGTGGGGCATGTTGTTAAAATACTGTGTCAAATGTAAAATGCTAAAAGAAAAATGGCTTTAGGATGTGATATTTTTCAAATACAATTATAGGCCTAGAAAAACACACAAATCAGAGTTTTTAAGTCTTTCCCACACAGTGTTGCCATTGCACTCGCTGAGAGAATGACTCTTTGCTCGATCTGAGATACAATTAAACCGCTTTCAAAAGGTCAGTGTTTAAAAAAAGAATTAGGCCATGCTGTGTGGAAAGCATTCTCAGAAAGAGGGAAAATGGCTTTCAAAAATGCATAATGTGCATCGGCAGTTATAGTACATGCGTGTTACATGGCATTGTGCAATCTCAAGAACCGCTCAAATCAATAAATAAATAAATAGAGAAATGTGTGGATAGAGAGATAGCGGATAAAGAGATAATGGTTGAAGCTTTGCTTGCTTGTGCGTCTGACGAGCCATTCTGATATTTACATGGTTTGCATGGTTGTCTGACAAATTTCTACAGCACAATATGGCTGAGCTGAGAAACCAACGTTGGTCTGGAGTATGTGTTGGCCTGCTCATAGGGAAGACAGGCGATTAAAGTGATTGGGGTTCAGAGGTTATATCCAAAGGCCCCATGATGAATAATATGTTTAATAGCTGGCAAAGATAAAACAACCAAAATCATCGTCATTTCAAAATATTTGGTGCAACTTAAACTTCAGCAGGTTCGTCAGGAAAAAGGGTGAAGAAAGGGGGATTTACTGAAACTGGGGTAAAGATGGCTAGAGATGTTGTCATTCCTGTACAATGCATTGCTCGTAAAAGTAGGACCGAGATTACAAAGCAGCATTAAGAGAAAGAGAGAGCAAAGTACAGAGTCAGAACAGCCCATAATCATTGCATGTTAAGCAGTGCAATGTGTCCAATTCAAGCTGCACTGCTCGCTCGGCGCTGTTGATTTGCATTGGCCTCTGCGATGCATCGTGCTGTAACACTCAACCAGCCGGGATATAAAAGTTCTCATCATTCTAACTCTCCAGAATCTCTTTCATACGGTGTCATCTCTCCATTCATGTGCTCCCCTATTCATTTATTTATTGCTTTGACCTCAAATTTTCTGTTTTCAGTTCAAACAAAATGGTAACTCAATTGATGAACATAGACATTAGAGTAAAAAATTGATACAGCAGGATCAAATTCCTCTGTTTGTTTCCCTTTGCATTACTGGGCCACCCTCACCTCTCTTACCACATACACCCAGTGAATGAGGTCATTCATAGGGGCGTTGGTATTGGCATTAATACACTCTATCAAAGCAAATGTGCCATGATTTCCAACCCCAAAAATGACATAGTCTTATTGACAGATCTGTTTCCCATCCCAAAATTACCAATTAAACCTATAAAATTTCAGTGAAACATCCATAAAGCCTATCCAGGGCCTAAATGCATTGATGTCTGCTCATGTGCAACGGCATCACATTTTAGTCGCTGGATATCTGGTATGAATGAGACTTCACAATTAATTTACAATTAGTCCACCCACTAGATGACTACACAGGCCTTCTTCTCCTGCTGGTCTGTCATTTTTGGGACGTACTAAAGAGGGGCGATACATTGTCTGTCTAGGGTTGAGAGTGTTGTCCGAACGCTGTAGTGCTAGTCAACCTATGGGCCACCACCCACCCAGACCCAGAACTCAAAGTCAGAGTTTAACTGGGCCCGTTGTTGCCTCCCAGTTTCACTTCCTGTGGGAGTGGAAGGCAACAGGAAGCCAGGGCCTGCTGTATGCGCTACAATATGTGGTGCCATGACATGACAGCAGTAATGCCTTGTGTGAAATGGCAGCCTAGCATATTTGCTAAGCTTCTGCCTACATTCCCAAAGGAAGGCACTAAAAATGATTTTAAGTACTTAATATGGACATCGTTTGGAAAAATTTACAGTAATAACCTGCCACCAGAATGGACTGTTAGCAGATCAGTCGGTCAGATGGTGGACCCAAAGTAGTGACACTGGCAGAAGCTTAACAAATATTTTCCTCCCAAAGCCACAACACTGTGAGTGTGTGGTTTCTGTCTCAGTCCCTGATGCAGAAAGATCCTGGACAAGCAGGAGAGAGTGTGGTGACCCTCCAGCGGTCCGGCCCAGCCGAACCGGGTCTGGAGGGGGGGTGCTGCACAGTGCTGCACATGTGGGGCTGAGGAGGAGGTGGGGAGGGGGCTGAGGTGAAGAGGAGAAGTTCGAACTAGAGGACAAGGCAACCAGTCCAAGAGTAGTGAGTAGTGAAAGCAGAGCGGTATCAAGAGAGTTGAAAGGGAAAGGAAGAGAAAGAGACAGGAGGGACTACGGGTGACAACAACCAGGCGCAACCTACCGCTACCACCAGTCACAGAGACGACCAATCAGATTTGTGTATTCTAGGAAGAGGCGGCTGAAGCAACCAGAGGTACTGTCGCAGCAAGTGATTTCTGCTCTGTAAACCACTGAATCTGCCGATTACAAATGGGACAGACTCCTCTGAGTGGTTGTTTGGCAGCCGCCCTGCATGCAGAGTTTTGCTGTGACTGGTTAGGCAGAGGTTTTGGTGTCCTGCAGGTCCCTGGTTCCTGCTGGTTGTTCTCGATGCCAGATGCATTGAGGGATGGTGTGAGCTGGGGAGGGGGGTTATGGGAGCAGGGGAAGG
>NTHP01000005.1:3148575-3172750 GCA_003416845.1 Oplegnathus fasciatus | reverse complement strand
GGGGTGTCTCAATTAAAAGCAGTGGTTGAGAATCAGGCCAAATGAAGAGCTAGTTGTTGATTTGAATGCTCTATGAGATGGCATGTAAGTTTGGTTAGCTTTGACCAATTTCGCATTCACTTTGGCCAATCAAGAAGAAACAAAGTAAGATGAAGTAATCAGAATTTCTAGTTTGTCACTTATGTGATGAGGCAGCTTTGTGAAAAAATATTTCTGTTGCTCTTTTGGGTCATTTTTTTTTATGAAACAAATCAATTTGGATGTAGATTTTTTGTTTGTTTGTTTAAGAAATTCAATTGAAATGCATGTTGTTCTGCTGGCAATACAACTTTACTGTTACTTTACTCAGTCTCCCAGCTGCATCATGACTTGTTTGTTCTTTCGCTCTAACAAAGGCATGGTACAGGATTGCGCATGGAAAGGTGACTTTTTGGCTTTCATTTCCCGGTTTTAAAAACAATCCCCCAATATTTTGGAGTTTTTTGTCCTCTTAGTTTGTTTTTAGATCAGTTCTAGCATGCTTTAAACTGTTGAATGGGCATGCGGAAGGATCAGCTGCTTAGCTTTGGATCTTACCCTCATCCCTTCAAAACGTGACAAGGCTCTGAGGGGTCTCAAGGCCCTTAGTGTCCTGAGTGATTTAATGGGCCCTAGATCGGAGTAGCCCAGCGCATTAGCTACAAGGCTGACTATAGACACCTACACAAAAACAGAGAAGCAAAAGAGGTTCCAAACTGTTAGAAGTGAGAATATTCACTAGGGAAGAGAGACGGCCCTGGCATAGGCGGAGAGTTGCTTGACATACACACATAAATCTATGCATGTATATGCATGTATAATATTGCATTTATACATGTATATACACTGAGAGAGAAGGTCAATGTTTAGTATAGGTTTTATGTGCGTAGTATTTTTAGTAGCAGTAGGCCATAGGGATTGTTTGTCTGTTATTTGGGGGCAGTTGACGAGATGTGAAAAGTCCTTTGTACCTGCAAAGAAATTTGTGGTTGAGAGAGAAAGAGAGGAGATAGAGACATAAGACTCATATAGTGGGTAAATTAGGCAGAAAAGTGTGCTACATGATTTAGTAAAGATACAAGCGAAGGGACTGGGCAGAGCAGAGGAAGAGGAGTTGGGGAGGGAGGGAAGGAGAGAGGTTACCCTGTAGAAGCTGATAAAAACCCAACAGACTTGAGAGCCTTACCCTTGCCCCTCTAACATTGTCACTCCATGTCGCTCTTGGGCTGAGGCATAAAATCCCATATAATTTAAGACAGACAAACTAACGGAACCTAAGAGAAAGAATACAAGTAAACATGTACAAGTGTGTCATTTTGCCATTTTCTTTCTCAGACATCAAATCAAATTGTCACACAGCATTTAGAGTCAAATAGGAGAGCCACAGTCACATGAACCACGCACAAGAAACAGGGATGGAGGTTAAGGGCAGACCGGATATAGTTATTAGCACTGGATGGCACTGAAAGGACAAAAATACACAGAGTACAGTCGAGTTACACACAGTTAACAACAGTTAACGAGAACAGCACACAACCTCAGAGAAACTGGTGCAGCCCCTCTCGCGTCCGACAGCAGCCACCGAGGCATTGCTGCAGCCAAAGAATGCTTCATAGTGTGTTATTATGGGTTAAAAACACTCACTGAATCCTTAAAGTGTGTCATTATTTTACAAAACTGTATATACAGCCATTCACAGCAACATTGTAAATGTACAGAACTTTTATTGTCGTAATACATCAATTTAAATTTAAGCAAAGTGGCCTGAGTTATGGTTTGGTAATTGTGAATCCCCTATAGCTCTGGGCCATATAGCTGATCTCAGCTGAACACATATACAGTATTGCATTGTTAACAAAGGAGGAAAGGGACGATGGCCAGTGTGGTCAATAAGCTGCACTAATGTTCTTTGAGGGGAGGTGAGAAGCAAAGGCATGACTTAGCCTTGATGAAGTCGCCTCAAGTGTGCTGAGACGGCCATTACAGGCTGTCTGCTGTACAGGGAAGCTTTGTAAAGAGGGATTCTTTGGCTGAATGCAGATTATTCTAGATGCAAAATGCAAATGCAGGAGTGGGCAGCCTTACATATAAATTCAGTCAAATAGAGAGAAATTTGTTTGTTCAAGAATTAGTACATGATCACAGGAATTGTATCCTCAGGAAGTCTTTGTATTTTTTCCTAACTGCAATTTTCCCAGTCTGGATGCTGGAAGGACTGAAACAGGGGGAGAACCAGTTCCTTACAAATAAGGAAAAATATCAACAGTGAACACATGTGAAAGCACCTCCAACCAGCCACCGACACCAACCGGTCAAACTCACCGCAAGAAGTACTGTACACAACATCCAAAGCTTACCAAAGTCACGGAGGGAGGTTTGTAACAGGCAAAATCTTCATTTTGACTGATTCCATTAACAACAGAGGTTACAAGAGACCAACTTTTCAACCATTTAAGGGTGGACTGCATCAAACTATGGAAAGAACAGCAGAAAAGGTGGCAGCATGGATTCAAACTTCTTACTGTGCATGTGAATGTTGACCGTGTTCAAGCATCAGTCCTGGACGGGGCCTTTGTTTAGATTCTGTACTTACTCTTTGGCACAAAGCCCATATTTAAATCAATAACCTTGCCTCTTGAATAAGTTAGCAGCTGTTCTGGTGGGGAGACAGTAAAATAAAGATTTTGCCTTGATCTACACTACAGTGTTTGGGGTAATTGTCACCTTCAGCCTGACCCCTTGGAGAGCCCCCCTTTGGGGTGCCTGGCCTCTGGCCCCCCGCTGGGCCAGCTGTGTGGTAGTGACCTCAGCGCTTCAACGTCCTTCTCACAGAGCTCTGCAAGGCAAGGCCAATGACATCTGGGGCTGTGATCCCATGATGACGACAGCACAAACCAAACAGAAATAAAGCAAACTAAAAACAAAGGGAAAAACACAACAAAACAATGATAATAATCTGAGTGAAAAAGAAAGATGAATGGAGTATGACACCTATCATCCTCACACTCACACCCGTCAGTATCACTATTTAACAAGAATTGCCTACGCTAGATATTTTGTCATTTTAAAACAGCTAATATAAGATACTAATGGATTCTTATTCGTATAATATGGATTCTTATTCCTACAACGTAAGCCAAATATTAATAAAACTACTGTACATTGCAAATATCTGGTTTGGTTCTCCAGTAACGATGCTGCGAAGTTTATTTCTTAACTGATTTAACAAAACACTTAACTCTCTAACATTACATTTCTTGCCCTGTGCCATTTTTAGCCAAAACATAATATAATACAGAAACATTCTTATAATGAAAATCAGAAGACACAAATCAAAAGGGTAACAGAAAGATACAGTAACACAAGGGAAATGAGGAGGAATACACTCACACAAAGAGTCAGGCACATCCACACACCCAGAGAAAAACAGGCCGGTCTAATGATGGTGCCCCCCCTTTCTGAGTCCATGGCAATGGTTTCACCCCACAACACAGGACAGACGGCAGAGGCACAGTCAGGCCACAACACAGACCCAGACTCATCAAGCACAAGTCATTTTTTTTGTTTGTTTTTTGGAGGGGGAGCGCTAGTGAAGACCAAACTTACCGCCGGCCGCCTGTCACCCACCATCATTACATCTCAGCACAATATCACCACATTCCTGAGGTTACACTTTCAAGAGGGAATGAAAGGAGGACGGGGAAAGAGGGGAGGAGGGATGTCACTCTTCGTGATATGTTCACAACTTGGGAAACATGGCGCCCTGCACTGTCCCAAGTGTTGGGCTTGACAACACACCTACAGGGAGGGAGTCTACAATGGCAATTACCAGAATCAGTACAGTGTGGTATGTGCTGTATGTGCCAACCTTGAAAGAAGGGTTTAAAAATAGCTGTATACTGAATCTTTAGGAAGTCTTTATATACTTATGTGTAGTTTTAAGCCGTACAAATGTATAAGTGAATGAATGCAAGATTTAAAAATTTAGTGTGTATTATCTATGGTGTGTAATAAATGTATGTGTGTTTGCTGCATGGGATCTGGGATACAGGAGCTTATAATGAACCAACATGGCAACCTCTGGCCATTGATAGGAGTCCATTCACAGGTATTGGCTGAGGTGTTGGACACTGCGGAGAGGTGGTTAGTTCAAGGAGAAAGTCAGAAGTCAGGGAAATTCTTCTTCTATCCAGTTCTACCGCTCAGGGCAGATTACTCCTTGATTCAGCATTTACGTAAAATTCAAATGCTTTGAATCCTCTAGCCATTCTACAATCTAAGGTTATGTCGTCTTAAAAATAGACAAAATAAGATTAAATCGTGGTAATATGTGCGGAGAATAGATTGAAGAATTGTCCCTGTTCCGGTCTTTCAGTCTTGACTGACACAAGGAGCAGAGAAGTACACAGAGAGAGAGGACAAAGGCACATGTCAAACATCTTACAGGTCAAAGAGACAAAGGCAAAGACAGCTTTACAGAGACACATCTTTGACACGTCCCATTGCGCTGAGCATGACTTGAATATGGTTGTAATCAACATGCTTGGTTACTAATTTGCGTTAGCATCCATGCTAACTTAGCTGTGTGTTCAAATTTGAATAATTTCTTTTAATTCTGTCTCAAAACATTAAAACTGGCAGATATCTGCACCTGGTAGGGAAACAGACAGCACAGTTTCTTGCTTGTGGCACACCGGGAAAAGTGTTTTAATTCACAAGCACATAATTGTTGTACATATTCAAGCATCTCAGAGTGATAAACCAAGTTAAAAAATAGGGATTGTTGCTTGATGGAGTTGTAAAAGGTGACTCTGGCATGTGTGCGCTTGTAATGGACAGACTGCAACACAGTCTTGTAAAACACTGTCCTTATAGCATCAGTAAATGAAATATAGAGGCTTCTTTATTGTAAACATGCCCTCTCACCTAATGCATGCCATGAAGCAGATATTCAATTAATAACCTGACCTTTCAAACCTAACCACACCCAACAGACAACAATAGGGGCAACACTTATAGAATTATAAAAACATCATATCCTGTATCTATATAGTGTATGAAGTGTATATGATGTGGTTCATAACAATCTAATAAAGCAAAAAGCAATTTTATACTTTACAGTTTACGGTCGAAACAGCAGAAATTAGCATTAGCTCTGCTGTTTAATAGACTGTATACATCTGTATACCAGTGTGTTGCTGTTGGACCGGGGTGTGGTTGAGGACCAAGTAACTGCTCTTCTGGTCTAGTCTACTACACACGATAGAGGAAACAAGAGCTGGACTTACATCCACAATGAAGAAGTCCAGCCAACACCAGGCGTTGGTGAAATACTTGACAAAACCGTAGGCGACCCACTTCAGCAACATCTCCAGGATGAAGATGTAGGTGAAAACCCTGTCGGCATACTCCAGAATGATCCGAACGGTCTTCCTCTGCTCGATGTACACGTCCTCAAAGGCCTGTGGAGGAACGGGAGACATACGTCAGCCACGGCGAAGACAGCGAGGGAAATATTACACCTCATGATTTATGATTCCACTAATGGAATTGTATACAGCACTACAGCCCGCTCTCTGCTGATCAGTAACAGTGATTTACTAGATAAAAAAAAAATCTCTTCTGCATGAAATATTTCAGATAACTCCATGGCTAATGTAGATTTGCAGCATTTGACATGCTAGAGAACAAGGCCCCACTACATCCCCAGAAATAGATCCCCTGTTTGATAAATGGTACAGTCTATTAATCACAGACGCCCCTGGCCCCTCCCCCAACCCAGCAGCTCTGAGACTAAGCAACCAAACTGACACCACTGATCGACCTGTTTTACCTCCTCACTGCCATACTGTAAGACACACACCAACCCCTGTGAAGTACCTTTATTTTTAATGAGTCATCTTTATTTAATCTTTATCCAGTTTGGATTTTCTTCAGTCAAAATGTGTGTTTCATTTAGAGATTAATACAATTTCTTCTCAAAGCTCCTCAAACTGCTTTGCTTTTAATTTTTTATGTAACTGTACAGTCTGTTTCTGTGTTTGCAGAGGATGCAAATGCTACCGCTGGCCTCCTTACCAGGGCTCCACTACTGAGGAGGATCATGAAGATGATGAGGGTCTCAAACCAGTTGTGCTCCACAATCAGATAGCAGGTTTTTCTCAGGAACCACCAGCTCTTCCCCCAGCCCATAGTGATGTCAACGTCACAGCACTTATACTTGGCCACACAAGCTGAGGACACACAGGAGGAGAGACGATATTTTATATAGGTGGATAGGACGAGATGTCAACGGCAGATTACAATCCTGTGTTTTGAATTTTGTTCAGATTTGAGTCTTTAACTGAATATATGGGTTTTTGAGGAATTTTCTTTTTTTATATCTCTGCATGCAGTTTGAAGTCTGAATGTTGTTTTGAATCTGGAATGAATTGCTAGGTTAACAAAACTTAAAGCTTCAATTTCTATAACAAAATAAATAAAAAACAGGCTTTATATATAAATAATTATCTGTAAAGTTATATGTAGTTATGTATCAGTGTACAGTATTAGCATTATATATAGATAGACAGACAGGCAGACAGACTGATAAATAGATAAGAGTGTCCATGGATGAGTGATCCTTCATAATGAAAGTGTCCTTCACCCCGCTGCCCTATCATTTCCACTCAGCCCAGGGGAGTCTGGATGATGTTGAGTGGAGGTAATGGGTGCAAAGGGAGCAGTGGTCTCACCATCTGTCCAACACGCCTCTGGTTCCATGTATTCCTCCACCGGCTCCACCACCACCACCTCCTCCACATCTGGCTTGATGTCGATGGTGCTGCCCTCTGATGAACTGGTGTCATCCAGCTGCAGAGATACAGATGAATGAGCACACACGCAAACAAACGTGCATGCATGAATGCACATACGCCCAGATACACACAAAGAAACACAGAGGACAAAGTTTCAGTGATTCAGAAACATTTCAGTTTTTATTGCATAGCTAAGAAATCGCTAATTAGGGAGAAAGCTGAAGCCCTCTGGAACCTGTCAGGAAATGTAAATTTTATGTCATTTCCAAATTGCGTTGGCTCAATCTGTAAAAGGAAAAAGCCTTGAGTAACATTTGATCCCAGAGGTTTTTTTCCAAATTGAGAGGGGCACAATCCTGAACATCACATATCATCCACATGAAGACGGAAATGGAATATCAAATGGCAGATCATCTGCTCTCTGAAAGTCTTCTAAATGCATTTCGTCAAGAGACATACGTCAGCAGATATCCATTTCATCCACATTGCCAGCCTGCTCCAGCCATTCAAGATGACTCTATTAAGTAATGGAGTTACATTAGTGTCAGAACAGTGCAGAGTAGCCAGACACACCCTTGCTTTTACTGTCTTGATAGAGCAAATTGCACGATGTAGAGTAGCTGAGCATTATTAACAACAAAAACAACAACACGTGGAGCATCACAATATTTACATGTTGATATTCCAAAAGTTGAAATTAAAATTAATTTGTAAGTGCTTGGAAAAAATGGGTTTATTGTTATGTATGCTGCAGTTTTTTGTCATTTCCTGCCTTAATACTTGCGTGATAAACTATTAGAAGTGGATTATGTACTGTAAGTGTGCTCCTCTCACTGACCTCTTTGCTGTTCTCATTGTCCGACTCGCTGCTGAAGTCCTCCGTGTTGAGGTTCTCGAAGTCAGACTCTCCCACAGCTATGGGCACGCAGACGGTCAGGTTCGGGTTGTGGATGAACGACATGTGGTCCTCATCAATCATATACTTGCCCACGCTGCTGCCAATACCGCTGGTGGTTCCATTACCATTCTTGGCATAGTCCAGGTCGCGGTTGATGTCCACCCCAGTGTGGTTGGCAATGCAATTCAGCTTCTTGTCATACATGTCGTCCAAAGGCTTTTGCTCGTCCTCCATTGGCGGTTTCTTCAGCAGACTGGCCACCAGTATCCTTACTTTCACTTTTATCCACGCAATTCCTATCTTGATGCGCATGACGGAAATCTGCAAGTTGTTGGGCTCACCGTCATCATCTGTTGCAGCCAAGTTGTCAGCGCTGAATGAGCTCAGCAGCAAGGCAAGGAACAGGTTCAACACCTTGTGGACACACAATGAGAAATCAGTGACTAGACGTCGAGTGCTATTTTTTCAATCTCTGAACACATTATAATTCTTTAAAGATGGCTTAGAGAGCCAACTGTCTCTGAAAAACCCTGCACACCCTCCCGGTCTAGACACTCACCACCAGGTTACCGATGACCATGACCATCATGAAGACGATGAGGCACATGCCCTGGCCCGCCACCTCCATGCAGTCCCACATGGTCTCGATCCACTCGCCGCACAACACCCGGAAGACGATCAGGAAGGAATGGAAGAAGTCATTCATGTGCCAGCGGGGCAGCTCACAGTCAGCGGCGATTTTACACACACAGTCTTTGTAGCTCTTGCCAAACAGCTGCATGCCCACCACAGCAAAGATGAAGACAATGATGGCCAGCACGAGAGTCAGGTTCCCCAAGGCTCCCACAGAGTTACCGATAATCTTGATCAGCATGTTGAGGGTAGGCCATGACTTGGCCAGCTTAAACACTCTCAGCTGAATTGGGGTGGGTGGAAAGAGTAGGAAGGATATGATTTAGTCATAACATTTTAGGTTTACTAATGTACATCAGTATACAGTATATCTTGTCTGCAAGCATATTCTAAATGCTAAGATGCTAACTCCACGTGCTATCTTTATTTGGTTTTCCTTAGAGAGGAGCTAAAATGAGTATTTACCAATCGGAATGACCGCAGGACAGACAGGCCCTCGACGTCAGCCAGAGCCAGCTCCACTAAACTCAGCGTTACAATGAAACCGTCGAAACAGTTCCACGCCTCCTGGAAGTAGTAGTACGGATCCATAGCCACCAGCTTGAAAAGCATCTCCCCTGCAAAGATCCCCGTGAACACCTGGCAGGTAGGAAAGAGGACAGATTTGAGCAAATGGATTTGGCTCAACACCATGTTTCACAGGACGCATGAGAATGTGAAGCATGATGATGACAGCGGTGAAATTTGTGATATTTGTTCTGAGCCATCACATTGGACATTACCTCTATGGTAACTGCATATTAATGAATTACAAGTAGGATAAATCCAATTATTTAAAGAGGCAGCACGTCTAGTTTACGTGAGTGTGTGTGTGTGTGTGTGTGTGTGTGTGTGTGTGTGTGTGCATGCCAGCTGTTCTGTAGTCAGTAAGGATGAAATTGCACTTCTGTGGTCTCACAACAGCTCTAATAAATTACTGAGGGTTACCCTCAATCATAGAGCCCACATAATTAATAAACGCACAATGTAAGAATGTATAAGGTTTGTTTGTGCGTGTGTGTGTAAGACGATGACTCATATTGCATCAAGGTGACCTAGAAATTTCCACCTGTACCACCCATTGGCCTTTTCTGGTAAATTATTCTGGAGCAGAAGTGGTAAATAACACATCTCTGTGCCGTTTCAATTGTAAATTAATACCTGTCCACATTTATGTGTACAAACACACACACACACACACACAGTGAGTGGTTCATCATTGCAATAACTACACTTGTGCCTGTGTCATTTGTGACACATCTCATTTTGGGAAGCTGCCACAACACGTTTACAAATGTGATACTGAAAAGTAAAACAACAAACATGGTGCCAGAGCTCAGATTTGCTCAGTTTCCTTAACAATGCTCATAGTGAAAATGGCCAGGTTGAGTTATCCAAGCCATGATTCAGACACCATTTTAGAGCAGCTCATCGATCAGGCTCCATGAAATATTAATGCAGGCCTCCCACCAGTCAGCCAACCAGCAGAGAGGCAGGCTGGTCCCACTGAAGCAAACAGCAGCTCCACTCAACCAGACGAGAGAAAGAAAGATAGAAGAAGAAGAAGACAGGGAACGTGTGTGCGTGCGAAGAAATGAGAAATGCATGGATACAAGGAAGCAGCAGGGGGGGTTAGAGAATGTTTTTTTTTCCTTTCAACTCTGAATCTGCAATGAAAGAGCTGCCAATTACCGTCCCAAAAATAACACCTCTCTATGAGCTGCAAAGAAGAAGCAGAGGAGATTCTTAACCGGTGAATCGGATAAAAATAAAAGAACAAAAAGATTGCCACTCACCAGATTGCCCACAGACAGCATGTCTTCAAAGTCGGGGGTCATGGGGTAGTGCTCCATGGCCATGAAGAGGGTGTTGAGGACGATACAGATGGTGATGGCTAAGTCCACGAAGGGGTCCATGACAATCAGGTTCACAATCTCCTTGATCTTAATCCACATGGGGGAGCACTCCCAGATCAGGAATGTGTTAGAAAACTTATACCAGCATGGCGGACACTTGCGCTGAGACTCCTCCAGTTCTGAAGACATAGCGCGGATCACACATCAAAACCAAACATACTCGCGTGCTTGAGCATACCGCATGCAATGGTATCAAATGATAGACAAAATTGTATGCATTGTATGTATCTGGTACTGTTGGATATGCAAAGCAGATAAGCAGGAAATTCATGTCAAACTAATCAACCAATGAGAGCAGCCCTAGTTAAAGAATAATGAGAGCAGGTTAAATAGCTGGGTTAAAGTGGCAGTACCCTCCACTAGTGTGTTGGTAATGACGCTCATGACACTGTTGGCCCGCTCTTTCCGCCCAAAGGAGGTATTGAGCTGGTCCACAGACACCATCAGGGAGCCCGACAGCTTCTTCTTCACCTCAACCTCAGTAGTTGGCTGTCAGGAGGAGAGGAAGAATCAAGCACCCATGGAGAGGACATGAACACCATCCCACATCACCACCGGTGGCCGGCGGAGGGAAGTGCACAACAGCATTGGCAGGAAAAAGTAGTCGAGGATCAGATTTTTGGGGTTGGGGTCAGGGCATGTTTCATTCTTTTCTATCTCAATGCTGGTTTCAAGGAAGATGTGTGTATGCTGTAAATGCATGCAGGTCTCAGCCAAAGTGGGAGCAGTGGTCTAGGGCTACTTGACCTAATTGTGTTTGAATGTAATTAGCTCATCGACGATTAAATAATAAATGGATTGTGAGATATTGTGCAAGGAGAACTGCTTTTGCATGAATGCATTTTCAGTCCTGTCATGCAATAATGGAGGCTTTGCTGCCATTGCAATATAATCATTAGGTTATTTTACAAAATGTCTCCCAAATCTGGCCATTTTAATGTTACTTGCAAATTGATGCTATTGTATCTTCCTACTTTGAAACCATACAACTTATATTGCAACCATCAAGTCAAGAGCATTGTAAAAAGATTAAATGGAGGCAGGTAGTTCAGATCCATCCAGTTGTCATGCATGGGCATGCTCCAAGTCAAAGAGAAGGAGAGGATATTACAGACACCATAGCCATTGTTCTACTTGTCTATGTCATGCTTGTTTTAATTTAGGGTCTAACTCTACCATGCTAACTAGAATGAGACACGACTAATTCACTACTGTTGACCAGGGAGAGTTTGGAAAACAGAGAAAGGTAAAGACAGACAAGGACAGCAGCCCTCCTTTTTTTTCTTAAATTATATTATTAATGCCTGATAGGATGGTGTGTGTTACTTGTGTGCCTGCTTTGGGATATTAACAGTGTATTAGGGAAGCAGATAATAATGTCTGTGGCTCTATAGTGCTGGTCCCCTCTGTTTCCTCCGCCTCCTACTGTAGATCTACCCACACAGGCTAGCAGAGGACCTGGATGCCTGGAGGAGGAACACATCAACACACTGGAGCATGTTAACTCATCATTATATGCTGTTTGTTAACAAAAATGGTGTTTTATTACTAGTGTGTTAAACAGGAACTTGATGACATCCCACACATGAAGTTGTGTATTAAATATTAATCAGGCTTTGATAAATGGGCCAAAATCTTATGGAGCCAATGGGGATGCAGAAGAATACTAGAATCATGTCTGTGTGATTAGTGCCTGTATGATAGTGTGAGTATGGCGCATGTGTGAATAAATAATTTGATATGAACATTCAAAACATTGACATTCATCGTTCAGATCAAACAACAAAATTGCCTGGAAGTCACTGATAGACCCAGTTTCACTAACCTATCGAATGCAGGGTTGGCTATAGTATATTCACTATAAAATTTATTTATTTCTCCATCCTTTGCCTACTGTCGGAGGGCAGCATACACTGCAGGGGCTGGGGGAGGGTAGGCGCGAGCGCTTAGCCAAGAGATACATACGAACTTGCAAAGATGACAGAGTAGAGGATAGAGAGCAAGAAAGAAAAGGAACGGACGAGAGGGGGGCCATGCCTAGATAGGTCTACTCATTGACTTCCTTACACTGTCGTCAGTAGCTGCCTTATCTATTTTCACCTCAGGCAGAAGGCGTCCACCGGGCCCAGGGCCGATGAGCGACACCACGCCGTTGCAGTCCACCGTGCTGTTCCTCTTCCCATGGAAGCCGCTGTAGCTGCTCCGCCGGTATGGGCTGAACAGGGATCCCCGACGCTCCTCGCACTCCTCCACCGTGCTGTGTTCGTCATCGGCAAATTCATTCTCCGAACCCACGTCCTTGCCGCGGCCCTTGAAACTGAAGATGCTGCTCTTGCTGTTGTGGCGGGACAGGAAAGGCGAGCCGGGTATACTGAGGAGGGACTGGAGGGGAGGAGGTAGAGGAAGGATGAGGAGACATTTGTGTTGACTGATGTAGCCCAGGGTGTTTCTGGATTACAACTGATTGCACCATCATATTTATACTGTTTGTCATCAGTTCCCGAGGTCAGGATGAAAGGCAACATCTGTGGGGTGTGGGAAATTTAATGCAACCAGGACACTTTTCCCTGAGGAGGCACATTCTGCTGGAGCAATCATGTGACTTAATAAACAAGAAGGAAATACATAAATAGGTCAGTGATATCCTACACTGTCAAGGTCACACACACACACACAGGACAGAAATACAGGCAGCTGAAACAACATGGAGAGGAACATGAGTCATGGCAACATCAATCTGGGCCGCTGCTAGTATTGATCCGAATATTATTAGCTGCTACGTAGTTGCACACAGAGTATGCTAGCTCAACTGAAATCACATTGTTTGACAACAAGCCTCTGTTGCATTGAGCCAGTGCGCCTTATCTTATTTGGCAAATCCTACTCTATAAAAGACATTTTGAGAGCCAGTGGAGCCCAAGTGAGGCCTAAACAAAGCTGCAGGATTGCTCCCTTTGAAACATTCATGTAATCACCGTGAATAATTCAGGATCTGGACGTGTGTTTCTATATATCTGGCCACTATATGCTCCTCTGTACAGTATGTGAGCTCATGCAACACCATATTCCTCACCCGACAGTCAAAAAAATAGTTTCCAGCCATTTTTTACTGACATCTATATTCTATTCATAGGGATAAAAACATCTCTTTTCTAATTTTGTGGCTCTGATGTTTTGGGTTTTTTTTCACTAAGCCTTAAAAAGCTTAAAGGGTCAGTTTACCTAAATTATGAAAACCTATATTTTCACTCTAGTGGTATCTAGACATGCATACAGATTCACTTTTATATGCTGAGGGTTTTTTTAATCTGTGAGATTTCTGCCTCCAACCAAGCACAATGGAGGAAAGTAGAATTTCATGTGTGGTGCTCAAAGCATTCAAGACATACGGTGAAAAACTCAAAAGCAACATGCATTTCCAGAGACAATGTCCCATTGGCTCTGGATAATCCATAAACCTTGCTGTTTACTTTGACGAAACGAAATTCTGTTCACCAAGATTCAGAAGACAAAATCTGAAAAACACGTCCAGACATTATCCTTGTTTTCCTCACCTGGTTCATAATGGAAGACTTTCGACCCAGGCGATTATCAGGGAAACGGAAGCGGCTCCTCTTGCTGCCGTCGTCCGACTCTGACTTGACAAACTTCTCACTGTCGCCTTTCTCCTTCTCCTGCTCTTTCTGCCGCCACTTCTTCTTACGATTGCGCCGCTCTTTGGCGCTCTTGGAGCTGAGCTTTGACATCTCGGAGGAACTGCACGACAGACGCCCTCCTCCGTCGTCCTCTACTGCGTCCTCCGAGACTGTACCTGCGGAGGTTGCCATGGCAGCAGCCTGCAAAGAAACAAACACGTGAATGAAGTCTGAGCAACGATATATCATGACTCACAGATAACTTTGTGCTCCATCCTGCAGAGGGCTGACCTGGGCATCTTCCTGCTGTTTCTTGAGCTGCTCCAGCATGGCCTTGAATTCCTCCTCCTTCTGCTGGGCCTCTTCCATGGTGGCCTGGTTCTGCTCCTCATAGGCCATGGCCACCACAGCCAAGATCAGATTCACCAAGTAGAATGAACCCACAAAGATCACCAACACGAAGAAGATCATGTAAGTCTTCCCTGCCGCTCTCAGGGTCTGAGGAAGCAGAGGTGGGGGGAGAAGGGATGGGGGGGAGGGAACAGCAGAGACACTCATGACATCCGATACATACATACTCAACCCCCGACTGTTGACCTCTCTGTTCATCTCTCACAATGACTCAAGAGAAATAAACAGAGTCAGCAGTTTGTGGGGAAACTCGGCCTGATTGGGCATTTCTGGGTGTAAAAATCAACTTAGCGTAAATGTCTGTGGCGTCCTCTGGACAGTCGTTTCAAAGACGCGACACAAACACAGCTTTCACTCCTATATTTAAATGTCTGTTTCTGAGTACTGATATGAGGAAATTAGCCCTACTATCATCTCATAAAATGATGAATTGATACACAACCATCTGTTCTTGGTCTGCACAGGAATAATCTCATACCCAGTGCTCATTAAGGTTCTCAGCATGAGCCCAGGGTTGTGTCGTTCATCGGAGAGAGACATGAGATATGCTTTTTGACCTACTTTTCCACGCACACTATACCAGCCAGTGCACAGCCAAACAATTTCTATGGATTGGGATGCTATCCCCAGCGGAGATGGCAAGTGAGGAGCCTGAGCGGCAGGGGCACAGCAGAACAAATGAGAATATTCCGGAAAAATCGTGAAAAAACTGTTAATGTAAGTACATGACAGCTACCTTCATTTTAATGAAGGTTTAGTACATCTACAAGTGAATATACATGTTTCCTGTTTTGTTTTATTCACAGAGGTACTTAGGGGGGTCTTAGTGTAACAGAGGGACCCCAAATTTGAATTAAAAACCTCCTTCGGTTCCCCCTTCTAAAGGCGAACAACTGTCTTGAGGGAGCAGAGCAAAAAAAAGAGAGAGCTTCCTGGCAGAGAAAAGTGAAATTCCCTCACATATCAATTATGAATGTAGTTGACATGTAGCACTGGAAAATGCATATAACACAGCATTTCCAACAAGAGAAGCACAAACTGATTAGGAGTCCAAATCATTGTCTTTTAGTCCCACACATCACCAAATCTCATGTGGGCAGGTAAAAAAAAACAACCCTCAGAGGCGATACTGGGGATGAAGCTCCGCCATATAAATTTCTATTCAATTCTGAACATCTGACAAAAAACAAAAAACATCAGACCTACAGTAAACACAGCTGTATAATCATTATTCTAAAGATACAGTGCAGCAGTAGCAGTGAGAGTCTGTAGTTGGAAGCTGAATTTCAAAGATGGAAACAAAAATAGAAGTATGAGCTGGAATGCTCCCATCAGGTCTCATCTCCCTCACTGGCCATACTGTAATCCTGAGCTGTTAATATTTCATACTTTCTTCCGTCCCCTCGGCCTCCGTATGTGGAGGCAGGAGCGTCTCCACAGGCTTTGTGTGGAACAGGCTGACAGACAGGACAAACGTGGCCTGGCTACAGTACGCAGATGAGGCAAGTCAAAGTGGGAACAAAGAAAAACTAGAGGCTAGAGAATGATCCACCATTTTCTGTCTGAGAGGTGGAGTGCATGTGTGCATGACGACACACACTAGAATCACTGGAGGGGCTGAGTTTGTATCAGATGAGTCTTTTCTGCAGGGGAACCCGAGTGTCACTGGATATCTGCTACTGTTTTTAATGTCCATTTTGGCTTGGGATTTAACCTACAGCGTGCATAAAATGACGACAGATTAAAATATTAGATGACCTATCTATAATCTAACAATTTTACGTTTACTCTAGTCTGACCAACAGTCTAAAGCCCAAAGATGTTCAATTTGCAATGCTATAAATCAGAGAAAAGCAGCAAATTTTCACATTTGAGGAGCTGGAACCAGCAAATATTTGGCATTTTTGCTAAATAAATCACTTACTTTGATTGCTTTTCTACCAATCAATGAATCAACTAATCATTTCAGCACCAATATGCAGTTTTATTGTTCGTCAGTAGTACTGGAGAACTTATATGTGTTGTATATGAAACACATGTGCTTTACCAGCATGTAAAGGTTTTCCCAGAAGTCCTGTGTCATGAGTCGGAAGAGAGCCAGGAAGGCCCAGCCGAAGCTGTCAAAGCTGGTGTAGCCGTAGTTTGGATTCCTCCCAGCTTTCATGCATGTGTAGCCCTCCGGGCAGCGGCTGAGGGGGGGAGAAAGAGAGAGAGAGAGAGGGAGAGAGAGAGAGGGAGAGAACGGGGGGCACCCAGCCCGAAAATGACTCAGCACCATTTACTTATAATGTAATTGGACTTCAGGCAGATAGAAGAGCTACAGCAGGTCTTTGTAGGATCAGCAGCATTCAGTGGACAACAGAGAAGGCAACTCACCCAGAGTCGGAGCTGTTCCCACAGAGAAGAGCATCCAGCTGGCCAGGCAGGAAATAGAAATTGGCTGAAGAAAAAAACAAACAGCCATAATGAGTCATTCCGCTCACATTCTGTCGCATCTACAGTTGTTTATTCTGCAACGGTCTGTAGATCCGTTCAGACCACTTTCTGACTTCAGTTTGCTTATACATTTTCAATTTAGCGCAGTTCTTTTCAAACCAATTCCTTTTGTCTATCCGGTGCCAAAATGACATATTGTTTTGTCGTTCCAGCATATGGGCTGACTCATACTCCTAGATCGCAGCCAGCTCACCGTTGGTGAAGCCGCGTCTCTACTTACTGTCGTTCATGATGTACTCATCCCAGTCAAAGCCCTTGCTGCCATTGGACAGGTAGCTCTCGGTGATGTTGATTGGCCAGATCACGCACTTGTGGCGCAGGTTGCCCATGAAGAGCTGGAGACCGATGAGGGCAAAGACGCTCAGGCAGAAGACAGTCAGGATCATCACATCCGAAAGCTTCTTCACGGACTGGATCAGGGCGCCCACAATGGTCTTCAGGCCTGGAGGGCAGCCACGCATACACGTACATAAACCACGCAGGTGACGCAGGAGAGACTGATGCCCCAGATATGAATTTGGAGTGTCTACTTCTACTACAAAGGATCTTTTATAACTAATATTGCAAATATGCTAATCCCTTATGGGGATTTATCACTGGAAAATATCCAGTTTTGACTGGATTTAGGTGAAAAGCCAGGAGTGGTAACACGGTACTGCTTTCATATTAATTAATTTAACTATTCAAGGAAATGTATTTTCATTAAATTAGTGAATTTTACGTTATAATACACCTAAATGTTAAGATGTGGTATTTTAATTACTTCCTGTGCTGAACATTCCAACAAAGGGGGAATTTATATGAATGAAAACTTTATATGAAACTTTTAAAATGTATCTTTTAAAAATTTAGATATAGGTAGTAATACATTTTGGACAAAAATGACAATTTACATACATAACATCTCTAGAAACAAAACAAACAGGAAATATTGAGGAGCCTTCCCACCCTTTTCAGGTTTATCCAGACAGAAAAAATTGTAACAGAAATCAAATCGAAAATCAAAATGACTGGCTTTTTCACAGAAACAATTTGCATTTCGTTGCCAATGGTGGACAAAGTGAAAAAGAGGGGGAAGACTGTAGAAAAGTGAGAGGAAATCCATAAGGTAGAGAGCACAGCAGCACAAAGAGGGGCCATGAGAAGGACAGAGGCACAGGCAAGGGGGCTGGAAACCACATGCAGGTCATTTAAACTCCAAGGCTGAACAGGAGCAATTCAATGCCAGTGCCAGTGTGGGCACTTTCTTGAACTGTCTTGTAAAGGTGTCATTAGGAAAGCACTGACTCCCCATACCATGACTCCGCAGTCTGTCTCATCCACACCTTCACTAAAGACAAAATCGCTTTACCTTGCGGGCGGGCATCCTCTGGCAACGTTCACATGGGTCCACAAGGAACTCAGACATGGAAGCAGGATAACCCACAACCCCTTTTCTGTTTGGTCTCTACGGGTACAGTGGGCTTTACCAGCTGTACAAACTGTATCTTCTTGTAAAATATGGTCTAAATTTAGGCTTACACATTTGGACAATCTTAGTAAAAGCTCCATTATTTTGGCAGAGTCAATTAAGAAAAACAAAGAGACATTTTTATTTAAATAAAAACAACTTCTTATCTAGAAGTACATGACAAAATCTCATTGAGCAAATACATTTAACAAAGTATGTTAAAATACCAATTGTAGTAGGGTATTTTATTAAAAGCTGGACTAAAACTACACTATGCTGCTATAAAAGCTACATTTTCTCCACCCCAATGCTACAGGCCTTGATGAATTATTGTTAAAGGAATAGTTTGACGTTTTTGGAAATACGCTAATTCCCTTTCTGGCAGAGAGTTAGATGAAAAGATTGATACCACTCTCATGCCTGTCAGTTAAATATAAAGCTACAGCCATCAGCCAGTTAGCTTGGCTTAGCACAAAGACTGGAAACGGGGGAAACGGCTAGCCCGGCTGTATCCAAAGGTAACAAAATCAGCCTACCAGCACCTCTAAAGCTCACTAACTAACACGCTATATCTTGTTTGATTAATATGTACAAAAGTGTGAGAACAACAGTTTGCAGTTTTACAGGATATAACATGTTGATTAATGAGCTTTAGAGGTGCTGTTGGGTGGGTTTTGTTACCTTTGGACAAAGCCATGCTGGCTGTTTCCCCATGTTTTCAGTCTTTGTGCTAAGCTAAGCTAACCGCCAGCTTGTGGCAGCTTCATGTTTAACGTCCAGACATCAGAGTGGTATCGATCTTCTCATCTAACTCTCTGCCAGAAAGCAAATTAGCGTATTTCCCAAAAAGTCAAACTACTCCTTTAAATCAAATTACGATCCCTTTTTGTTCGCACTTAAAAGATTTCCTTTTCATATTTCCAAATGACTGTGCCGTTTAAAAAAGCCATCCACAGTGGTTCTTTTGAGTGTGCACGACATCTGTTCCACATCCTTTATCAATAGATAGATAGATGTGCGGTCAGTGATACTCAAAAAGGTCAAGAGGTCATTCAACCATCCCATCTGCGTCCCCAACTGCTTCTTTTTCTGTGTGGTATATCATTCAAGAAGGTCGTAAAAAAAGAGAGAGAACAAAAAAATCAATAATCAAACTAAAAAACAAAAGAGGGCAAATCAAACTTTCAATGCCATTTGTCAGCCAAGCTCTTGGTAGGCTAATATTGTAGAAGCAAGTGACTGAAAAGCATCATGCAGCATAAGAGATATGTTCACAAACTAGGCTTGGCAGTCTTCATACATAAATAATAAGGTGTATTCTGTGGGATCTCTCTAAGAGCTTTGCCATTTGAACATCAAGATACACAAGGTTTGTTTTTGATCCCAAAAACTTGGAATCCTCTCTTTCCAATTCAATCACTAGTTATAAATGTGCAACAAAATGATTGATCTCTTAATTTCACTTGTGATAGAACTACTAGAGGGATTTCTGGCAAATTTGAGAAGCTATGATTCATACTTAGCTGATATTACCATGTATAATCACCTGATTTTTTTCCTTAAAATGAGAATATTCTATCAACAATTTTCTTTTCTACAGAACAAGGCATTTGCTTATTCCTAAAGCTGGTGGGAGAGGAGTGGGTTAAAGCTATTTCTGAAGAGCAACACAGCTGCCTTGGAAACGAGCCTCATAATGAGAGTGCTACTGGGGCAGAAGAGAGTGCAGACACTTTGGAGGGCCCTAGAGGAGACTGCAAAGCCTATCAAAAATGTATTAGTACCATTTTTGATAATTTTGGAGGAAAAATAAATCAAAAAATGGTTGTCTCCAATTCTTTTGTCGTTGCTTAAATCATAATCGTAATCATAATAATAGTGAGTAGAAAAGAAAGGGTGAGAGGATCAGCCTTAGTGTTTAAACTGAGTCTCACCTGGAATGACAGAGATAGTTTTCAATGCTCGGAGAACTCTGAATGTTCTCAGCGCAGATACATTGCCCAGGTCCACAAACTCTGTTATATATCTGAAATAGGGGAAGGATCACACACAGAACAAACACGATGACAAAAACCACACACGGCAAGAGCACAACACCACCGAACCAGGAGGAAACGACGCCACTCACAGAGCCTGTCCACTGAGGAGAAGGGTGGAAGGTAAAAGGAAAGAAAGACACACACACCTAACACCGACCCCGCCCCACCGTCCCCCGCCCCATCCTGTCTTACCTGGAATTACAGAAATAGTTTTCAATGCCCTCAACACCCTGAACGTGCGCAGAGCTGAGACATTGCCTAGGTTTACAAACTCTGTTATATACCTGCAGGATCAAACCACAGTTACAAAAGCTTGTTATTTACATGCAGATATGAGGTGAGAAGTTAAATTCACACACAGACGGGCTATGTGACGGCTCCACAAACAATGAAGATGTATTTTGCATGGTGTTAATCATGTATCTGCTCATATAGAGGCAGGTAAATCTGTAGTATAAACAACTGGGTGACATGTAGTCGACGATGGGATACTGGGCCTTAAATTGAATGTCGCAGACTCCGGCAGATTGAGAGAGAAAAGGTGAATGAGGTGGAGAGTTACATGACAAGAGGAAGATAAATCGGATGAATGGGACTGAGGTGTAGGTGTTGTCAGGGAGGCCGCAGAGTGTCGGATGGAAACCTTCAATTCCCAAAGAGGAAGACCAGAGAAGTCTCAGATCAATGGAGGAAACACAGAAGATGGGTTATCAGACAGAAAGAAAGAAAAAAGTAAGAAAGACAGAAAGATGAACAATCGTCTGTAGCACCGTAAGCTGACTTTCTTTACCCACCCTCTTTAACGGAACAATGGCGATATTTGTGCACATGATTTCATTTCAGCATCCACTGACAATCTGAATCAAGAGAGAAATACTTACGCCATCGAAATGACCATGAAATCCAGCCAGTTCCATGGATCTCTAAGGAATGTAAACCCGTCTATACAGAATCCTCGTGCGCAGATTTTTACAAGAGACTCAAACGTATAAATTCCCGTGAATGTGTACCTGAAAGAAAAAAAGCGTTGACAGAATCAGTTCACCAGGCTGAATCAAAGCTCACTCATATCTAACTGCCTGCACCCTTGTTAGCTGTTGAAACACCCAGGAAATGACAAAGTTGAGTATAGGGCACAGGATAAATTTGGAATGATAAAAGTCAGGTAAATTGTTACATATATATCATTTTGAACTAAGCAAATGTTTTTTAGTTTTAGAGTTAGCTGTTAGCTAGCCCCAGTTTGTGCCTCTCATTTGTTACTATTACATCACCAAAGTTATTACAATTTATCTTGAGGGGGACATAAATGTCTGCGCCAAATTTCATTGCAATCCAGCCAGTAGTTGTCGAGACATTTCACAAGAAACCTTCATGGTGGTGCTAGGGGAAAAATCAGGGATTACTAAAGTCATCAGGATTCCTCCTCTGGGAACCATAAATGTCTGGATAAAATTTTATTTGTTGGTCTACTGGATCAGGAAATACAGTCGCAACTTGAGAAACTTCAAAATCTTTCTTATTGTGCAGTGGACAAAATATTTTCTCATCCAGATGGTTTGAGGAGTCTTTGAGGATTCAGGAAATACCTTCAAAACAGCTGTAAGTTTTGTTAAACGACCTTCTGGGATTTTTCAGAAAATCGGATGCTTAACCCTGTGCTCCAATGTAATTTCAATGCAGAGGCACAAACTGAGACTAGCGGTTAGCATGCATTTATACTACTGAGTGAATATATTAAATATACTTACTCTACTTGTTTTGACCACTCGGGAGGATCGCTAAAGGTCATGAATATACAGTTGGTCAAAATAGTACACATAATGATCATGCTGAAAAGAGTGAGGAGCAGGTTAAGGAAAATATGGATTATAGAGGCAATCACAAACATCATAAACTTCATTGAAAACATAAAACACAGCAGTAAAAAAAAATCCACCGTATCCACAGTATGCATCTAATATGGTTTCTGTGGTCCAGTCAGCCTTAACAGCCCCTAACATGTCACAAAACCTACTCATAGCACTTAACAGAAGGTGGTTATGTGCGCTCATGACCACAAAGGCCATTATTTTACCCATGAAATATTGAAATGGTATATATTTAGTGGAAACGCAATGGCATGACCAAAACAATAGAATGTTTTAAAGCGGCAGGGTTTCAGTGCAAAGAGGTCTACACTCAAAGGAAACAAGAAAAACCTCAGAATTAGCTTTAAAGGCAGCCGGAGGTCAGTAATAGCTGTGGCTTGTGGCTAAGAATGGGAGGAAATTTGGTAAATGTAGGGACAGAACAACAAAGCATTATTGTTCAGAATCATTATCAGTATTGCTGTATACAGCAGAAGGCCTACATTGCACACTGAGCTGAGTAATGTAAGAAGAATCCATGCAATAAAAAAGACGATATCTCTGGTTCTGTGGCATCGATTGTGATCCTTTTTTTCCAGCTGTCCATTGTGAGTCCAGCATTGTTATAGGAATGCAATGCTAAAGCGTGGAGTACTATTTTAGACTTGTGTCTGTGTGTTGTAGCCTCTCTTGGGTTTGTTGGCTGCTGGTCAAATATGTTATAGCACAGTGTTAAACCATAGTAGGCTTGTTTAGGAGATCTAGCCTGGTTTACTGTTAAGGATGACTCATCATTTGCCTTCCCTTACAATGATAAAATGGCTACTGCATGGCTTCCTGTATGCTCTTCAATGTAAATAAATCATTTCCTGAAACCTGCCATCTTCAGACTCTGGCCGTAACATACCAATTGTCCTCTCCTGTAGTAACAGTCACGGGAAACATCAATAGCAGTACTTGCAGAAAGACAGAACATATCATCATGAATAATACACATGAACAGAAAACCCTTTTGTCTCTGCTGCTGAGACACCATTTCAAAGGATATGAATGTATCAAAATTTTAATAGCTATTCGCCTAACCAGATTAAGAGGACTTATGAAGTACAAGGCAGGTGTGGCACTAAAACGGAAGATTGTCTTCCCTTTATTTAGCACTATAAATGTCTGTGGAGAGAGGAAAAACAGAGAGAGGGAGAGTATTAATCAATTAACAATCAGATTAAAATACACATATTATTTCAGCATATTCACAATAGTGCATATCATTAAAAACATTTACCAAAAGCAGCAGAATTTGATACAAAAACTAATATGTCATCCTATTTCATGTACGTTCTCTGCATACATATATCTCAGTGTACATAAACATATGTAGATAACATATTAAAGACAATATGTACATTTGCTCATAAAGTAGTAAGTTGTGCGTTTTCTGTCACATAAAATGAAGTGAAACACATTTGAGCAGAGTGAAAATGGCTGCCAGGATGTTTCTAATGTTGGTATGTTGTCCCAGTCACTCAGTGCCGTCCTGCACATCATGGCTTTGGCGGTTTCAAAGGGAAGGAAACGAGCAAAACCGAGGGGGGGAGGACAAGCCTCTTTCTGTGGATAACCTCATAATTGTTTAAATAAAATATGGCGATTTGTATGAAACATTAATGAGACTCTGCATTTGCACAAGTGATATGGGCCCTTGTGCTTTTAACAAGGCATCCCTCACTACATTAAGCCCTGCAGAGCCACCGAAGGCTGGAGACGGAAGGGAGGGAGAGGAGGAAGAGGAAGAATGGGAGGGGAGACGAACAGTGAGAGGCCTCACGGTGGTGTCACATGACTGCATGTAATCTGTGCACTTGCAACAGAAATTAGGTGCATGTGTAAAATGTTGTCAACAGGAAACATAAACATCTAAGGGAGGAATATGGAACCGAAACGAAGAGCCTTTCTGCCCAGAGGACGAGGCACAGTTCTGTCACATGACCCCCCC
>NTHP01000005.1:3129986-3142414 GCA_003416845.1 Oplegnathus fasciatus | reverse complement strand
CCCCCCCCCAACGTTGGAAACAAGTTCCAGGTCCTCCATTAAACTTGTGACAACAGAGACAACAGACCCATTTCAAGATTTTATGCCTTGTGACTTTCTGAATAGCTGTGGAAACGCAGACAGAAAAGCCAGCGCACTTAATGGCTGCATGACTCAGTGGAGCCTTTTTCCAACACACTCAGATGTAAAAAGGGTATGATGGTTACATGACAACTGTTCAAGTTGCGGGACATTTCAGGGTCAATATATCACTCATGTTGTGAGGCGGTGCTGAAGGAAAGAGGAAGGAGCTGAGACGAGGTCAGTGGAAACACAGCCACACCTGAACTGAGACACACTGGCTATTTGAAAGATTTTGGAAGATACATTTTCAACACACATATTTCACCCTTAACCTCGTTGTCTTTACGCACAAACCTTTTGTCTTTCAGCCTAAGTTGGTGGATGGAAAGGTGGATGCAGCCTAAATAAGGAAAACACCACATCAACCATATCTGAATCACAAGGCCTGTCACTTCCCTGCTCCCCTCTTGCATAACACAATCTAATTAAAAACGCTCGACGTGCAAAGCTGATATCACACAGCAAAGACTCCACTCTATCTGTCCTGGTATGAGAAGGGGGGTGGGGTGGGGGGACAAAACACACGAAAACATGCAGCCTGTGAGCCAAGACGTCTGTTTTTAAAATGGACCCCGGAACCTCGCAGCTACTGAGCCTTCTGCTGCTCTGCTGGCGCTGTCCGCTTCAGCACCACACGAGCGCGCAAACACACACGCGCGCGCACATACATAAGCACGAAAGCATACATGCAGTGTTGATAAAAAAAAGAGGTTCACTGTGAACCGGGCCTTCTCGTTTGGGCTCTCTTCTCGACGCCTGTAGGCCCGCAGTTTATCCTTCAATTCTCTTCAATGTTACTAAGTCATGATGACAACACTCGCCTTGTTGTGTCTCTGTCTCGTGGGTTGCACATTTGCTTACTCCCAGGCTTGGCCACGCAGTCGTTTTTTCACAGAGAAAGCAGGCACATTCTGGCACCTTCTCAGTCGTTTTCTCATTTTCGGAGACGCGGTTCAGAAATGGTGACTTGTTTACTAAACCTGTTAATTAAAGAAGGAGGGCCTGTGGACGCCATTATGTGCGTTTTTTTCCCCTAATATATTTCATTGAATGGGAAAAGTCCTGCTCGGCCACAGAGAGAGGCAGGGGGTTATAATGCGCAGAGAAGTGGCCCGCTACAACCAAATTGGCCAAAGCTCTATTGCTGCAGTGGGTGGCTTGTATGTTGAAAATGTCACGCTGTGGTAAACGCAACCGTGGATTTGTCAAAGTCACAAGTAGACTGATGTATCACAACAAATCAGAGCAATATGTCCCTCTTGTTATTCGGCAAAAAAAAAAAACAAGCCAAACGCGATTGATTTTTCTTTTCGGGATATTCTGTGCGTTTTTGCGCGTTGCCTTGAAGGATCCGCACCACACCCGTGAAGCCATGTCGACTGCCAAATCAATAAGGGCTCTCTATCTGTGCACAAGATAGCCCAGAGTGTGAAGCTAGACAGCGGCACTAAAAACACACACACACAGTCTGCAACACGAGATGAAACATGACAAATAAGACGATTAGAGAAGAGCTGTGATGGTGTCACGCCAAAAAAATCACCTGGAGGAATGTAAATTTCTTGGCTATTGATGGTGGACGGAGGATCAGGCTATACTCACATAGCATCAGCCCCTTTTCCGAAGCCTTGTGGTGTTTCAAGTGTTTCATCCTGTAGTCCGGAGGGTGTACAAAATCAAAAACAGTGACCAAAATCTTTAGTTTTTCGGCTTTTTTGGGAGGGGGCTGTCAGACGGCGCCCTACCTGAAGCCTAACATACGAGGCATTTTTCTCTCGCAAAGGTCTAACCAGCGCCTCGGATGCTCGACGAAACAGTTAATCCGATAAATTCCTTGCGATCGACATCAATTGATTGATCATTTCTGTTTTTTTTCCACCTGCTCTGGTCCAGCTGATAGATGCTCAGCAAATGCAGACACCCTCTTCCATCCCGCTCCAAAAAAAAAAAGGTTGCGGGGCAGTGTGCAGCTCTGCGACATTTACGCAAGGATACCGACAGAGAGAAAATCGACCCCCACCTCACAACACATGCACCGTTTTCTCAAACGATTATAAATGAAGGATACTCACTTTGTAAGCGTTACAATGAATCCGGGAAGCCGTTGCAGGACTGCAGATGTGGAAAAGATTGGGGAGAAACTGCGGTTGTCGCCATATTGTTGCTGCTATCTTCCCCCTCAGCGCGAGCAGTTTCCCTGCATAATTGATGACTCTCAGCAGAATGCAAGGGAGTGTCGGCAAGTGCGTTTCGGAAAATCGCAAAGGTCATTTAGGCCTGCAGCCTCCAAACCCCAGTGTGTGGTTCACAAAATAACAGCTCCCCGGGCTCGGAGATGAGCCTGGGTGAGGGCTGTGCACAGAAAACACGCGCAAGGTTTTTTCTGACAAAACGCATCGGCTCACTGTGGGCTCAGTGCGGTGAGTTTGTAGTGCAGGAATTTATTGGCTGTCAGGATGTGGGCATTCAGTCAGAGACAGCTTCCACAGGGCCACTGCATGTCTGAGAAAAATCATTTGACATGTTTAAATGCATGTTTCAAATCATGCCAAAAAAAGCCAAAATTATAGCCACATATTATATTTATTCCACCTAAAAATAAACTTTTTCTTTGTCACATGCATTTAAAAACACAGGCTACCATATAAACATATATATATAACTATAAGATTTATTCTGGCCATGTAACTCAGCTGATGCCACGCACATGCACATGTTTTGAAACATGGAGCACCTCATGGGGAAGTAATTGCAAAGTATTTTCATTTATAGCCTCTGCATCAGACCGCTGCCCTCCTCCCGCACTCTGCTCTTTAATAGCACAAATTAATATGCAAATAGGCAGCTCTTAATCTGGTAACCTGCCTCCTGTCTATTGTTATGTAATGTGTGTGCGTGTGTGTGTGTGAATGAACACAACTGAACTGAATCTAAAGTAACTAAAATGTTTTTATTTTGGGAAATTACGTCATTAACAATAAAATAGTTATATTATTATTTGTCTGTGTTGTATTTTTTACTTTTTGACGCAAGGCAAACAATTTGAACGCGCACGTGACGTCATTGGCCGGAAGGAACGGAAGTTGTTTTTGTTTGCGGTCAAAATTAATGAGTTTAAATGGAGTTGAAGGCGCTTCTGCTGCTTGTGAGTGCTCTGTGTTTGACTGCACTGACTTCACCACAGGACAGTGAGTAAAACCAACGCTAGTGTAGCTTTTTTTGTGTATTTTCGAGTAAATTTCAAATTTTCCCCCCACATTTTAATAAAATATTCAGTTGCTTTTAAAGGGCAACAGTTACAGAGCAGCTAACAGGTATATATGCTGCCATGGCGGACAGGAGCGTTTTCCACTTTGAACTTCTTCTCTGAGAAAGCTTTCTCATAAAGCAGAGCTGGTCTCTGAGATTGGTTGGTAGGAGGAATAGATAAGAGGCTAGTCAATATGTCGCATTGATCCATATAAGTATTCATACAAGTAACTAACTTGTACTCACAGAAGCCTTCAAAGTCGCCATCATTCCTCTTGAATAGTGGAAAAGTTGAGAGGTACTCTTCCTTCTGCCTGAGTAATATTTAAAGTGACACTATGTTACTTTTGAGAGAAGAAATAACACAATATTTAACTGCAGATGATACATTTAAATAATTAGCAATGAAAACCCACCCTTGCTCAGTTTAATACACTCAGGAGTTTTGATTTTACAGCCTTACT
The DNA here is from genome assembly GCA_003416845.1 of Oplegnathus fasciatus. Classification (NCBI taxonomy): domain Eukaryota; kingdom Metazoa; phylum Chordata; class Actinopteri; order Centrarchiformes; family Oplegnathidae; genus Oplegnathus; species Oplegnathus fasciatus. The sequence goes on along the minus strand of NTHP01000005.1, from coordinate 3,138,578 downwards.
TGGTCTGGTATGACCAGTAGCTTAATGTAAGCTAATGTTTGCAAACTCACAGTAGAGTAGCCTACATATTGTTTGTAACTGGCATTACAGTGTCAGTTTGCTGAATTTATGACTCTACTTGTGCTTGTGTTATGCTACATTTTAGCATATAACCAATGAACATTTGAATGGTTTTAGCACAAAAGTAGAAAAAGTAGTAAACACACCGTACCCCAACTAGAGGTATGCTCCTGATGTCGGCTAGCCGCTGCTCCACTGGCTTCTGTGACACAGTGCAATCTGTCAGTGAGCATTTCTTTCATCTGCCTCTCTGAAAAAGTAATACATGTTCCTGGGGTTTACTAAAAGTTAAACAACAATTAATATGTATAATTAAACAAACAAACAAAAAAGCTCCCATGAAAATTTACCGGTGTGACAGTGCCCATACTTGCATCATCATTATTTGGTTTCTGCTATATCCACCCACTTTTTATCACATCATGACAAGTCCCCACAGCCCAAATTGACGCATTCAGATTCCTTGTTTTGTCTGACCAACAGCCTAAAAACCAAAGATATATAATTTACTATGATTATAAACAGAGAAAAGCATCAAATTATCACATCTGAGAAACTGAAACTGTAGAATTTTTGGCATTTTTGTTTGATAACAGATTTAAACGATTATTCAATTATTAAAATAGTTGTCGACTAATTTTCTGTTGATTAACTAATTGATTATTTGACTAATTGTTTCAGAAATGATTTAGAGTAATCTTACATTAATGTCTAACATAGTAGGGTCACACACACACACACACACTGTATACAGCTATTGTTACACCATTGCCTCCAACAATGTAAACAACAATGTCAAACATTACATGGAAATTTTTATTTTGTTATGTTTGTCAGGTTGCGGGCAGCGACCCCTGGTCAGCCCCCCTGGTGACTCTCGTATAGTAGGGGGCCGGGAGGCTCCTGAGGGGGCGTGGCCCTGGCAGGTTAGCATCCAGATCCAATCCAGGCACCAATGTGGCGGGACGATCATCAACAGCCTCAGGGTGCTCACTGCCGCGCACTGCTTCCACAGATACCTGTGAGTATGACATACACACCTCACCTCAACTCACTGACCTGCACCCAGTCACATTTGGTATATAACTCACTCTGTTTTTGTGCCTAGACAAAATAAAGTAAACGCATTATGGAAAACTTTGATTCTGAAGTTAATTAATAACATGTAAAAAAGATGCAATTAGGTTAGCAGCATTTTCCAGCTTTAAAAGATGTCTGGTGTTTTTATATGTGAGTTAAGACAACAACATGAAACAACTGACGAAGCTCCAAAGAGGCCAAATCATCTGTGACCAAAGTGCATATATCCTGGTTTTAAGAAAACCTGCACATCTGTTTAATATGTGAAGAGAAATAGGCTTGAAGGTCATGACAAGAAATACTAAACACAGACAAATCTACAAGGAACAATGGTCACAAATTAACTATAGATAATTAATTTTACAAAGTACAGGGGACCCACACAATCTTAAAGAAAAGTGAAAGCTGTGTTTGGTTGTGGTTAATAGGGTTATTTTACACAGATTCAAGGTCAGTATTTTGCTGTCTGTATTAGTGTTTCACCAAATGGAGCTTTTATAGGTTGTAAAGAGAAATAAAAGTTGTGTTAAATGTAATGATAGATAGAAGCTGGGTTGCAAAACACACATTAAATGTAAGAAACTGCGCAGTTGCAGGTTTGGAGCCCTTGGAGATTAAACACCCATAAATTCAACCATGAATTTAGACTGCTGCTGTGATTCAGCCTAGTTTGACCCGACGTTGTAGCACTGTGATTTCCACCTCTGAGCTGTGGTAATTTATTTCCTTTTTTCTTTTTCCAGAAGTGTTTATGATTATGTTCATTGTTCATTGACATTTTCTCCTTCTCTCAGTGTATACATGTGTATTTGTATAGGTGCGTTCATCAAGATGTCTGAGGTTGTCAAATATCAGTTGTTTTTGATCTCCTCTCACATCACACATGAACAAGAACAAACAGAAGCAGTACTTATATATGTATATATGTATATGTACTTATACTTAACATGTACAATAAAGGATACCAGTTGACAGGAACTAATGAGAGCAACCTTTGTGTGCTGTTTAAGATGGGACAATGGACAGCTGGCTTGGCTTGTAAAGGAAAAGGGGGTTGGTGGGTGAGATTGGACAAGAAACAAAAGCAGTCAAAGTCATAAACAGTCAGATTTATTCAGTTGTGTGTCCAGATGGATCCACAGACGCCATTTCCGTGTGGTGGCAGGACTTCATGTGTTATCCGCTCCAGGAGGTCGAGCCCAGATCCGCTCCATCAGTGAAGTCAAAATGCACGAGGACTACAACGCCACCACATCTGACAACGATGTGGCGCTGGTGCTCCTCAGCTCTCCCTTCAAGTTCAATGACTATGTCCAGCCTGTCTGCACTCCTCATAATGTGACTCATGAGTTCATCCTCAACTTCAGCCACTGTTTCATCTCTGGGTGGGGGAGCACCCATTTCAATGGTAGGTATAAAATCTAACTCAGACTCACTGGGGAGGGAGAAGGTACCACTTAACAAGACACATTAACCTTTACTTAACCAAGAAGTCCTGAACCAGAGACACATTCTTCATTCTTATCAAAACCTGGTGCCTACATTACCCACAATGCAACTTGGCTCGATTCACTCGACTGTAGAGATTCGGGAGTGTTATGCTAGTAGCGGCTAAGGTAACCTCAAGCCGCTAGCCTCAAGCAGAGATGAGGAGTGGGCTACAGAGCTCTGGTAAACTCATATCTTTCTAACTTCACACCCCCAGATTTTTATTTCATTTTCAAACTTGTAGTCTTCAGCCCCAACCCTTTATTAGCTTTTATGCAGCTCCCTCTGGGGCCACAAAAGGCTTTATACAACCTTTTTCAATATAATACTTTCCAAGACCAGTAACCAGATTTAATCAGTGGAGTCCCCTTTAAAGGAGACCTGGTCAAGAGTAGCACGATTACAAAGGTTTGAAAGTTACAATAATTATCAAGTTACCGTAAACAGTCAGTGAGGACAGCAGGCATATATTAAAAAACATCTTGAGAAAAGCAATTACAATCTTCAGTCAGATGCCTTTTATTGAGGTTTTATTAATGGTTATTTAATCATCTACTGATGTTTTGCTGATTAGTAATACGTTATAATATATACATTAAAATGGATCTTCTTCTTTAAGAAGGCTGCAGACCATCTGGTCCAAAAATCATGTATTCATGACTCAATAACATTTAAAAGCTGCAGGCTCGCGAGCCTCTTTTAGGATGAAAAACCTGTGACTCTTTATTAATGACTTACTAACATTTGCAACTGCAGGTTTTCCACTTAAGGCCAGTCTTGCAATTACAGATATTTATAAGTCACATTATTGTCCAAAGAAAAAATGGATTTAATGTATGAAGAGAAAAAAGCTCAACAGTAATGACAACATATGCTGAACTCAGACAAACTTTACTGTCCTCCTGGGACACAGGGACCCAACATGTGAGTGGACCACAAATGAAAATATATTTTATAAAGTCTGGTGGAAAAGCAGTCCAGCAGCTCCGATACAAACCCTTCACCCAATCTTCTTCAAGAAAAATGACAGCTATGATTGATCAGTTTGGGAGCAGCAGGCATCTAATACAACACAGAAATCTAGCACCAATCAACCCGATCGATATCTTAAAGTGAGCCTTTGTAACTTTTGCTGAACAGCGACAACTGTGGCCACAAGTTACAATTACAGGATAACAGCCTGATAGTTGAGAAGAGTCATTAGGTCAGTGAACTGACTCGTTAATGTCAGTTACACAGCGATAGCTATCTACAGTTTGCTAACATTAGCCCCTCAGTGTGTTGAATAAGAGGACATTTTATTGCTTGTGAATGCACCTTTTCATTTGTAAGAGGGAGAATGTGTAAATTCTTCTTAATGCATGTCTTGTTGGCCGTTCATTAATATTAGTGACACTTTCAAAAGCCTTTTATAAGTCAAGTACCATGTTGGTGTATGTACTGTAGGCAGGGTGATGAACAGATTGCAGGAAGCTGAGGTGGAGCTCATTGGCAGGAGAACATGTAACCTGATCACATGGTACAATGGCCTCATCACTGAAAACATGATCTGTGCCGGACTGGAGAGCGGGGCGGCCGATTCCTGTCAGGTGATGATTCTCGGACATTTTTAAAGTCTCTACAGGCTAGTCTCGACAGAAAGACATGCTGCTGACATGTGTGTGTCTCAGGGTGACAGCGGGGGCCCCCTGCAGTGTTACAGCGAGGACGAGGAGAGGTTTTATGTGGTCGGAGTGACAAGCGTCGGGGACAAGTGTGGACTTCCTCACAGGCCGGGGGTGTACGCCAGAACCAGCAGGTTTGCAGGTTGGCTGAAGACAATTCAGAGACTATCAGTGTCTTATGCACACAGACTGAACACCAGAGTCATCTCAGCTCTGCTCAGTGCAGCTCTGATGCTGCTCTGAAACACCCAGACAGTCTGTCAGCAATAAATACCACAGCTATATACATCAGACTGTTTACATGTTTTTAGCCATCTGGATTAGTGATGAAATATTCCACTAACTCATCATGAATTTTTTAAAGAATCTGTTTTGCGAATGATAAGGTATTTTCTGCCAAAGTTATAACTGTTTGGGTTATTTCACATGAGAGATTTCTGTATTTGGGTTTTGTCTTTACTCAACAAGTAAGTGTACATAGGACATCAGGTACATAAGTTCACAATACAAGATACACAAGTGCTGATAACGGTCAATAATATCATATAAAAGTATTTAGAAAATAGAATATAATAATAGATCAAATAAATTAATGGGGAGAAAGACATAAATATTAAGTTAAAAAAGTGAATAAATAAATTAAGAAAAACCTTGCAGATAATGAAAAAACATAAAAAGGATATTAATGTGGGTTTCTTCAAATATATTTCTATAATATTTTAAGAACCTTTTGCTTTTGTCATTATTTGTAAGAGCAAAAGAATTGAATAAGTGAGCTCATGTTGGGAACCAAAAAAAAATGTTTGTGAATAAAGAATTTCCCCAATTAAAAAACAGAAAATTGACATGTTTGAGAAAATTTTTACTCACGTTGTCATAGTAACAAATGATATCTTTGAGGCTAAAGTGGTGAGTAACATTAGTGGCACTGAGAACAAGAGAATTCAAATCAGAACTAAATTTCATTGTTGTTTCACATTGAAAATTGTCTCATTGTCTCGGTTCTTCTCACTGGTTTGGAGTCAGTGATGTCACCTTCTGTAAAAAAAAAATTCCTACTTTTTGCTGTTACCCAATAAATTTAGGTATTGTACATGCTGCGCAAAATTATTAGATCTCAGTGATAGAATTACAATTTACAGACCTCTAACCTAAAAACGTTTTGCAGCACCCTCTGCAGTGTACAGGAAATGCTCACAGTTAATAGGCTGTATTTTCACCAGCAACCGAAAACAACCAATAATCTATTTTCCACACTGCAGTTAACATCAACATTTATTTATGCATAGTAGTATTGGTACCACTGTCTAATGAGGCCCCCTTAATAGAGGGTTTGAGGGTTTTTAAGTAGGCTTCATCAGTTATAAGCTATTAATAAGAATAACTTTTAGGTTGCAAGGTTGTGACAAATCTCTCTGGCTGGTGTTAATCTTCCCCTAGCAGTTCTTATTAATGGCATAAAAATCAATTGGCAGACTCTTGAAACTCTATCACAGTGAACATTAAGCCTTCATAAATTTTTGTCACTGTTGCAGAGTAAAGCAGCGCAAGCTTTTCAAATCAATCTGCAACAAAACTGCATTACCATGCAGCAATGATGTCACTCATACACATCACACAACTCAAGCAACTTTCAAGAGTCTTCTAATCGACTTTCATATCATACAGAAATGAATGGACACAGATGAATGCCTGAAAAAAACCCTTAATCTAAAACACAGCAGCAATGTTTGCACATGGTTAGTAATGATGTAAAACGTATGCGATTTGTTGTAAATTGGATAAATAAAACATGCAATACCACTAATGCTCAGTAAAGAACCTGTCAGCCACTTAGTAAAATGCCTTTTACTATTATTAAAGAAGTATTTTCTTTAATACTTAAAGTATGAAGTGAGATGTTCTAGAGAAAATGAAGTTTAAAAAGTGAATATTTGCAGATAGATGTGGTCAAAATTGACACAAACTGGGCCGTGACGACATCACAGAGGGAGCAAATTTCACTTTTTCAGATGAAGTAGTTAGACTGACACCTGGTGGAAGGAAGATGCTATTTTCCTTCCATGCTGCAGCCTGATTCCTGAAGCTTCCAGAGAGACGTTTGGAAGGAAAACAAGAAAAAGCGCAAGAAATTCTGACAAAGGATTTTTTTTTTATTTGACATGAAACACATCCAATGACAGTGTGACAGTGTTTTTGTCAAGTAAGACATGTTGTTAGAAGTTATCGCACCATTGACTAGTTCAGAATGTCTTTGCTGCAGCTCGACAATGCATAGTGAACAGACAGTCGTTGAGGTATACATTGTGGGCCCTTGAGTTGTTTTTGTGTGAAAGATCCTAATTTCATTAGCTCACATGTACATTTACATTTTGTGCTTAGAATAACTTTGGAGGTTTGAAATGAACGTCATTCCTCACAACACGACAACTTGAAATAAATATCAAAATGAAAATGGCGGATGTGTCGAGTTGCATTGTCCATGTTGAGTTGCCTGTTGAGACATTTTTTTCCATCAGATCTCAGAGCTGATGAAGACTGGTGATGACAAACCATTTCAGAACTGAGTCGTGAATAAAATCTGAAAATGTTGGCATGGAAAAAGAATGACTGATTTTCACACAAAAAGGGCATCCAGGAAGAAACCTTGTTTTGTTAGGACATTGGAGGACAAAAGTCTGTCAACTTTCCCTTATTGAATAGCACCAATGTCTATTGAAAAGGCTTGAAGGCCAACATGAAATTATAAAACTTTATTAAAATTTGTCGGAGTGAAACAGTAGCAACAAAGCAATTATCACACAGTAGCTCAGAAGCTTCACTTTGTTATTCATGAGTAACTCTAACTTGCCCCAGATACTGGCTCGCATATGTGTCATCAGTGTCCATCACTGGATGAGAAGTGGTTTATTGATGTGTTGTGCTGTATGTCAAGCTGCTTCTAAAAATCAAACCAGCTATTTAAAGAAAGATTACATCAGAAAAATATTGATGAAACCCCTATAAAATATATTTGATTCCAATTTTGGATGGAAAGAATTAAAGTACAGTGGAGGCGACATAAAGAAAAAAAACAAGAAATAAAAAAAAAAGTTTCAATATTCTGGGATTATTTTCTTACAAAAGACAAACCTTGTTGCACCAGAAAAGCCAAATATCACTGGACACATTCTCACACACATTCCCTCATGGACACACACACACACACACACAAAATGATATTGGGAAAGTGCACATTGTTCCTGCCAAAATAATCTGAAACCTTTTTTTTCTCTTTTGCAATGTGATACCGTTAAATTAACAATGCAGAAAAATGCTGTCAAGTATGAAAGATCAGTCAAGTTTTTATCGACAAAGTTCATATCCATGTACACATTAACACCAGTAATACAGTATTTGACCTCTAAAATACAGTATACAGACAACATCCTTACCCTCATTTATTACCTCCATTTTTTTAAAAAAAAAAAGGAGGATTCTGCCATTTTTAAATCACGGGTTGCTTACTGATTGTTGTTCATTCCTAATTTTTTTCAGTGTTACAGACATTCAGAGAAAATTGATGATGAAATGAGAAAGGCATGACCGCATAATGTCTTCGCAAGACAACAAGACACCCCCCCTTCCTCGAAAAAAAAATTGTGATATGAGCGTGCTGTGAGTTATAAACTGGCGTCTGATTCCACGTGTGAAAAATGGTGGAATAGTTCTTTAGATACACTAATAGCACAGCTAGAAATGAGGGATTATTAAGCATGAAGTTCCACAGGTTTAGTAAGGCAAAGTTCTGTCCTCATTCTTGATATCTTATTTTGAAAAACTCAACAGTCCATAATCATAAATGTCACGATGATGCGATAAAAAGGCACTGACTTGCCTTCTGATGAACTACGTTTATCTAATCGACTGTGGTGCTAACATTAAATGAAAGATGCTTTGGAACCTACACACACACACACACACACACTGAAAGCTAGCGGCTCACTTCAGTTCAAGCCAGGAAACTGATCAGTTTTATCCTGTCAAACTCTGCCAGCCCTTGACCAAAAAAAGTCTCAACTCAAGGTCCACTTACTCGCTTGTTCTGGAGCTTTCGACTGTATTACACAGTCCTCATCAGCAGACAGAGTCTGCTCAGTTGTCATGGAAGTTGTGATGTTTGAACTTTCAGGGCACTTTTATGGCTTTGAGAAGTCTGCGACAACTGAGCAAACTCCATCTGCCGAGGAAGACTGAGTGATATGGTCGAAAGCTCTGGAACGATCGAGTAAGTGGACCTTGAGTTCAGATCTTTTTTTTT
>NTHP01000005.1:3112311-3129935 GCA_003416845.1 Oplegnathus fasciatus | reverse complement strand
TTTTTTTTGGTCAACTGTGTTTTCAAAGAATGAACTGTCGAGCTTAAATCTGCCAGCTCTGCCTAGCCCCAGTTTGTGCCTTTACATTCGATTCACAACGCTATCTGATTATCCTGAAAAATAAATACCAATCTTTTGAAAACCCAGAAGGTCGTTTAAGGTCGACACTCACCAGAATCCTCAAAGACTCCTCTAACCATCTGGAAGAAAAAGTATTCTGTCCGCTGCACAATTTGTTTCTCAAACTGCGCCTCTGTTTGCTAATCCAAACAAAAAAAATGTATGTCCCAGCTCAATTTGTAAAATCTGAACCAAAGTTAAAAATGTTATCACCGGTTACATTGGTATATGTTATATGTGGTATATGTTGATTTTTCTTTTCAATATTTTATATTTTCATACAATACTTTGCTCGTGTTTCACAAAAAAATCAAGGACAAATGTAATTTCCGCCTAAATGAATTAGAAAATACAATCGCAACTTGAGAAACAGGATAAAAATCTTTTTTATCGTGACGTAGACACAATTTATTTTTACATCCTGGTGGTTAGAAGAGTCTTTGAGGATTCTGGAAATACCCAGTTAGGGTTGTTAAAAGATGTTGTGGGTTTTTCAAAGGAAACCAGGTATTTATTTTTCAGACAAACGGATGCTTAGAGCTGTGACTCGAATGCAACGCTAATACATGAGAGGCACAAACTGTGGCTGAGCTCTGCCTAAATATTCAGCATACGCACTGCCGAACCAATCAATCCACTGCTGTGTGACTCCTTCGCTATTTTTTCTTTTTCTTTTTTTTTGTCTTTGGCCCGCATGTTGACGTTGACTGCACTCCAAATTAGCATGCACACCTAAACACCAAGTATAGCTTCAACCCTTCTTCTGAAAATCGGTGCTTTTAAAAAAAATGCATTAGTACTTCACAATCATAAGAACTATCTGACGGACCAACTTCCACTGTGTTACTGCCCATCATCAGATCATCTTTAATATCCAGGTTTGTACGTTTATGAAGCGAGTCTTTCTTTTCCCACACCAACAAATAATTCAAGTGTACTTTTTTTAGGACATTTTGTAATGTGTGAACCCCGACAGCATGTCTGCCGTCAAATACAGTATGTGATGGGAAGCGGAAGCCACAGTGCACCTGGTAGGAAGGTAGTATGTCAGGACCGCCCCTGTGGGCTGCACTTGCTGGTGGCACTTTTTAATACTGATGTGGATTTGCTCTTGTGAAAGCAGCAAACATGGGGGGTTGTCCCCTTGAGGCAGGTGAGGCAGGAAGTGGACTCAAGAGGTGCAAGGACTTAAAGTGCAAGAGGGGAAAGTTCCAGCTCCTCTCAGCAGTTCCAGTGCGCCATCCTGCCTTCAAGAATCGAGGGGGTTAAAAAAAAAAGAAAAAGAAAAAAAAAAAGCACACACGGATGAATGGTTCAGGATAAAAACAAAGGAATGGAAGGAGGGGAGGATTTCTTTCTTTAATTAAAAGTATGTTATTTAAGATGTCTTTAAAAAACATGAATTGGAGCGATGAGGGAGAAGTGGGATGCACAGAGAGGATGAAGATCAAATTTCCTCCAGTTGACAGATGAATCTACTATCAAGAGGAGAGAAAATATCCTTCCCCCTCAATGTCAGTGAACCTGGACTGCAGCGATTGAGCAAATGGAAGCAAAGACGAAACAGTTTCTGAGAGGGAAGCACGTTCTCATTACAGTGCTCGTACTGTACTCGCGTTCCCACACTGTTTGGTGTTTTAAATGTGTGTCTGAGGTTTAACATCGGGGTTGCTACTGAACGCACCCCCAAGTCCTTCTCCCTCATGTGTGTTCTCCGAGCCTGGCTCAGCTTTCCGCGTTTTCATCAGTTGGCGAAGGGGCGATCACATGTTGTAGGCCACGTAGATGGGGTCCAGTTGGTCTGCCAGGAAGGAGTCTCGCAGGTGCATCCTCTGCTTCTCTCCTCTGGAGTTGATGGGAATCACCCCAGGGTCCACGATGACCACCACCCCTACGATGAGGTGGTGCTCCTCCAGGACCACGTTGGTGACGAGGGGCACCAGGTCCAAGGCCTCCTGCTCCGAGCCGCTCAGCTCCGCCACCACCACCAGCAGGTTGGTCCATGTAAACACAGCACTGAGGAGTGTGTGGGGCACAGGCAAGAATTCAGTCACGTGTTTTCTGTGTTACTGTGTGAACTTCAGGCTTCAGTGAGTGCGTGAAGAAAAATATGTATCATGAAAATGACCAGTAGTAATTGAAGAACCTCACCTTTCTGCGATGCTGCGGTGGGCTCGGGACACAGATGTCTCGATGTCAATGGGGTGATAGCGTAACCCCCTCAACTCCAACGTTTCATCAAGGGAGCCCACCACAAACAAGGCGTCATGACGATCTGTAGCCGAAAAGAACAAAATTATTTAATTATTTATAGTTATGGAGTATAAACTGTGAGACGTATTTTTCAGTGCTGTGGTATCTACCCCTTCAATATCTCTGGTTGCATTTTGCCATTAAGGGCAATGTTGCAGATCAATGAGGAGAACTGCATTAAACCAATATTCATCAATATGATGATATTTAATTCACTGGATTAGCCAAAACAGACATTCCTGACATTTCTCAATAGATTTGGGTTTAGATCACAAACTTTATTATATCATGATATATGTTGATGCCGCAATATAAAATTACACATATCGTGACAGCGTATGTTATTGACATCGGCTGCCAGAAGACTCAACATGAGAAAGGACCCAAAACAAATCACTTCTCCCACTCCCAGTATGAAACAGAAAAGGCAGAAAGGCACTGCATGAGGTCAACTTTTTTTTTTCAAATGTCCTCTCACCTCCGCTTGCATCTAGTAGCTCAGTCCTCTTGATGAAGCCCAGGTAGCCCGTCCTGGCCCACAGAGTGTGGGGCTCCCCAAAGCTGAGTCTGGTGTTGAAATGATCCGCCTGCAGGCTCTCCTCGCCATAGATGGTGTAGTAGCCACTGGCACTGTGAGGGCTGTTTACCCAGATCTGAACAAAGACAAAACAAAAAGGTGAATGAGGCCTGGAGTTTTTTTTTTTAGATAAAAAAAAAATACAGTCAAATTAATCGAATTGGCTGTGCTCACTTCACTCTGTGCAGGTGAAACCACTCAATATGTAGTATATAAGAGGAAACTAAATAGATGAAATGTTTAAATATCAGCAAAATCTCTGCCCACTCACCTCCCCAAGATGTGAATCTCCCAGCGGGCCTCTGGTCTCTGGGTTGACTATGATGACCCTCACTCCTGGTAGGATCTTAGAGGAGAACATAAGAAGAGAGTTTAGCTTTATGGATATTACAACCACTTCTGTGACCTCTCTGGGTCTGTGGCCAGTGAGAGCATCACACACATAAGTCTTTTTAGTCAATAATCAATACTTACAGTGCCTGACTCCATGAGTGGAAGACTCTGTGGCGCTCCTCGTTCCACCAACCTCACCCTGAGGGACACGGACAAAAGACGGCCTGTCAATCATTCTGTTCAATCTGACTGACACACCATTGTTTGTTCGGATCATGTAGGCGTCTTTGTTCTGGTTATAAGAGTTTCCAGTCTTACCTGTCGTGGCGCAGAGACTTCATGTCAACATAGACGGTGGAGGGATCTGGTCCAGCAGTACCCTGAGGACACAGAGAGGAAAATAAACACACTGAAATGTGAGGAATCTAACTGAACCTGAAGCTTTTTTGAGCATTTAGACCATGAATAAGCTATTATCATTCGGTGACACTTAAGGTGGGCATGGAAAAACATTAAGGGAAAGTAAGACAAAACCAACCTGCAGGCAGATGGCCAGGTTGACCCTGGAGCCGAAGGCAGTGCTGACAGCGCGCGGCGACAGGCCGAGATCTTTGAAGAGCTTGGAGAAGGACTGCGTGAGAGCGAGGCGAGGACGCTCCTCCGCTATCACCACACAGCTCCGCACGCACGACAGATTCAGACCCCGCGCCTGGAGACACGCACGGCTAAAAGGTTATTCACACTTCTAACGGTTAAGTGTAGAGAGCAGTCATTTCAAAGTGGAACCACGTGAGGCAGAATTATTTTGGGTGTGCATGAGTGCGTCTCTGACCTTCAGCATCTCTGTCTGGGTGCCCAGGCCTTTGGTGCAGAGCTCCATGACAGAGTAGGAGCAGAAGGTGTCTCTGATCTTGTACTGACTGAGCGTGCTCAGCCACAGAGGCAGCGAGCTCTCCAGCTCCAGGGGAGGGATAAGGATGGACTGGTGACCTGAGTAAACACTGGGCCGGAAACACACTCATTACAGCAACAACGCACAACATGTCAGGAACAGCATGTTATATGAAATATGATATTCAGTCTGTGTGGGTGTGTGTGTTACCTGGAGAGGCACCACAGGACAAAGCCCAGGCCACAGTACGGGTCCAGGCAGATGGCTATTTGGCGTGAGGAGTAGAGCTCACACTGCAGCTTAATGGAGCGGCACAGAGTACTTACTGCAGCATGAGACATCTGACAAGAAATAGACATAAAGTGTTAAAAAATGCTGTCATCAAACCTACACAGTAGGTGCAAATTCACCAAGAGCCCTTGTGCTGCAATAAGACATACATAAATACTATTCATGTCCTGTGCTTAGAGTCTGTAACATCTATTAACTGTATGAACACATCAACTTTTTCATGCTTACATTCAACCTGGTGAATGAACGTGATGATGATGTATGTGTACAACATCAACTACCCTACACTTACATTTCTAACAGCATTAACATTTTTGGCCACCTTCAGTATTGTTGACCACATCTCTGGCTAAAATTTAAATTGAATTTAATAAATGTATGTATATTGATGCATATTTACTTCATGAACGTTTGCTTCATAGGCATGATTTGTTTTGAGTATATCCAAACACGTTTTTAAGACATATAAAAATCCTCTCTTTGGATAATAATTTGTGTCTGATGTGGTTTTTCCAAAAGAAGAAAGTTCAATTACCACGTTAAAAATGTCTAAAATTACTCCTTATTCCTCAAAAATCCAAAAAATCCAAATCTATGATTATGCAATTTTTTTTGTTTCAAAAGTTTATTTGTTGGACACAAGATGTCTCCTACTTCACTGAAAAGTCCACTTGTGTAAGTTGCATATTGGACCATTTTCATAAAATGTTCAATGAATCAAACTGATTCATTCACTGCTTCATTGTTATGTATGATATGCATGATTTGTGAGAGTAACTTACCTTGACTCCAGTCAACATGCCTGTGGTGGACACACTGAAGTCCAGGTAGGCCAGCATCTCAGCTGTAGGGGGTTTATAAATGTGCGGAGGCCGCTTTCTGGGGAGATCATCTGGGAGAAGAGAGAAGTGGATTTTAGTTATTTTCTTACCAGACAAAATAAATCACATACTTTCACCGTCTTACAGTTAGCGTTGTTGTTTGCTGTTGGGAATGTGCTGCAACCTGATAATTGTTCAGTGTTTTTATTGAGTGGGAGGGTAGTATAATTTCAGATGCAAATGTGCCATTTCGCTGCGCATTTAAAAAGCCATTAATTCATCTTTAACTCATCACACCTACATCATATACAGCACCATTCTGTTCAGTTATTTTAAGAAATGGTTGAACGTTTGCTGAACATAATTAGGACTACAGAGAGTGGCTTTTAGTCCACATTGGGTTTCCCCAACTTGTTCAAAGTTTGGCAAACGGGACACCTTGTGGCAAGAAGGGGAACACATTTTTTTTAAGTTTTAAGTTATTTTGCTCAATCTGTGCGCCCCCAGAGATGTGTCATAAAGGCAGTAAAGTACATAATGCCACGCTTATATAACAGTGGTCAGCTGCTTCACATCAGGCCTAATGCCTCTAAGCTGTTCTAATTTGAACAGATCTTCGACAGAGTCCAGCACCTGTATCGATGATAGTGGGCCATGTCTTGATGTTGACGCTGGCAGCAGCCTCCCTGGACCTGAGGGTCCTCATGAGAGGCTGAGTGGTGAGGATGCAGGCTGCTTTGCTCACCTGTGACACCCAACAAACACATAAAGAAGTTCATTCAAGGACACAAACTACCAAGCTCTAACAGTGACCTCTGGCAGGAATCCTCCATTCGAGGCGTTACTCAAATAAAAGGCATTTAATTATTGTTATACTTTATTGATCCCCAGGGTAGAATTAAATTTTATTTGCTTCCCTCCAGGGAAATCAGTTATAGGGGTCAACAGCAGAACCACTTCACTGAGTCTGGGTGGGATTCAGTTACTTGCTTTAGGGCACTTCAGTAATTGTAATAGATAGCTCAAGTGGTGTATCTATATGACACATATTTTGGTGCTTGAAAGCGATCTAATATTGACATTGCACTTGAATGAATGTACATTAATTACTCTGTTATGCTTTGGTATTGCTTGACTGAAAACAGAAGCACCATTAATCAGAAAATCAGTCTTTGATTTTAATGACACAGCCCCAGCGGTGTGGACTTACATCGATGATCATGCGGACAGTGGGGAGAGTAGCAGCCAGGTTCTGTGGGTGGGGCGGCCTCACCGTCACAGGGATGACCCCTGCATAGAGGCAGCCATAGAAGGCAGCTATTAGGTCAATACCTGCAAGAATAAGAGACAGACAGGAACCTTGTGAACTAGAATACAGGCAAATTAAACAGCTGTACTTTTTCACTATATGTTAAATGGATAAATAAGGAAAGATAGTTGTCTACAATGATGAGGTGTGCGTGTTTACCTGGGGGATAAAGCAGCACCACGTTGTCTCCTGTGTTGAGGCCTCCTCTCTCCATTAGGGTAGCTGTGATTTTCTCTGCTCTCTTATGTAGCTGAGCACAGGTGGCTGTGCACACTGCCACCCCCTACAGCGAAAAGAGAGGAAGTACAGCTGAAGTCACACCCAACAAAATGGATCACCATTAGTACATTTATCCAAGGTAAAAGAAATATAATAATGCGTTATTTGTGACAGTATTTTTCTCTGAGACATTGATTCTTGCTATTAACTGATTTCTCAGGATAATTAGATGAGGGTGTGTGTGAGGGTGTGTGTGTGTGTGTGTGTGTGTGTGTGTGTGTGTGTGTGTGTGTGTGTTTAATCTACCTTGGCATTGAGCAGCACATATAGGACATGGTCTGGGTCGGTTTGAGCTCTCCACTGCAGAGCTTCAGACAAGAACTGGTGCTGGTAAAGAGAGTGTGTCATCACATAAACATTAATGGTGGACCGACTCAAAACATGTATTACGCAGTTAAGAAAATACACAAAGCTGCATCAGTGGCAAATAATAATCCATTTAAAAATGATCAACAGATAGAAACACATAAAAGCTAAAAGCTGAAAACAGTCAGCATAGTTGCACTTCATATATCATCCAACCAACAGCCAAAAATAAACGGTCCTCTCAGTGACAACAGATACATTTGTTCATTTCAACCAGACTTTGTGTGGAATAGGGAACAGAAAACAACTTAAACTACGTCAAAGGTATTTTGTGACGCTTTTGACCTCTCACACAGAGACGCACAAGCACACAACAGGAGTATGGGAGTGTCCAGAGAATATTTTTTTTGCCAAGTGCAGAGTCATGCTGGGACCATCTGCACCTGGCAGGAGGCAAATTGGAGCCACTGTCAAAAACTGACAAGCTATGGGCCTTTTCAACAGAGGGTCCTCACAATTTTGAAAAGCTTTGAAAAGAGAAGTTTCCACAACATATTAGTGCCTCAGTGTCCTATCTCTTAAACGAAGTTGCTTCAAGGGAACAATCCACTGGCTATTTTTTACAATTAAATACTGTAGGCAAATTCATTATTAGTGATCAGCAGTGTCAATAAGCTGAGGAACTGGCCAGTGCACAGGATCAAAAAGACAAGACGGGAAAACAAAGCAGTCCTTTAAAGGCAGAAGCCAAGTGAACATTAAGCAACACATAAAGTAACAAAAAAATTAAGTTAACACCATGATGTTCTCTGGACAAACAAACATAATATACAGCAGTGTCACAGTGCTGGCCATATTAAAGTCACTGGCCAGAGTCATCCTTTGTGCCACTCTCTCTCTCTCAGTCAGACAACAGGTCGTGCTCTGGTCAACAATGAATCAGGAGTCACATCATGCAGACCGGCTGCCCTGACCACTCATCAAGCCATGCTACACGTGGGAGCATCACAGTGAACACAGCGAGCAGAGGTGCACACGGGAATGTTCCTAATTAACACTTTTATTTTTGGCATAATGCACTGCAGTATATGATGACTTCAACAGTCACATTGAATGGCCAGGAGACTGTTTGGAATCACTTGCTCATTATCTCCTTAAAGTAAGAAAGATAATAAACTTTCATTCACTTAGAGTAGATGAATATCACTTAATCTATTGCTGAGCTTTTGGTTTGGCAAAGCTCGAAGGATGCCGGCCAACTCCCATCTTAAAAGGTGATGCCGGAGGGACACTGATGAAGGGAGAACGGCACTTGACTTCATTTTTAATGCATTACTGTATATTAGTTTAAGTGTGTGGACCCCTGCTGGCCAAGGAGCCAGCCTTGACAGTCATCTCTGTGCGTCGGGCCAAAGCCGTTGCTGGTGGCCATCGTGGCTGCAAAAGCACATCTGACTGACAGAAGCAGCAGAAGCAAAGACGGGTGGGGGCCCCAGCTAGAGCCTTACCATCATGGTGGGCCACATACAGAGCTAAAGCCCAACCCAAGCGAAGTAAAGGCAGAACAACAGAAGAGTTTTAGAATAAGACATCAGCATCCATTTTCCCCTGACTGTTGCAGGGTCATCATAACTTGGTAAACACATTCAGAGCATTTCCAGTTCATACATCAGTTTGATTTGAATAGAAATGTGTTTCATAGAGTGTAGGCCTGAAACCAAAAGATTACTTTCATAATCAGTTATTTTGCTGATGATTTTCTTGATTAAATGATTAATCTTTTGGGCCATAAAACATCAGAAAACAGTAAAGAAAAATGCCCAACACAAGTCATCAAATGTCTTGTTATGTCCGAACCAACAGTCCAAAACACGAAGATATTCAGTACAATAATGTCAAACAGCATTTGAGAAGCTGGAGCCATCACATATTTGACATTTTTGCTTGATAAATCACTTAAACGATTATTCGATGATCAAAATAGCTGACAATTATTAATCGACTTATCATCGCAGCTCTAATATACTGCGTAATATACAGCAGTATAGCAACAGTATAAAGTATATGCTGAAAAAGGCCACATCCATTGTTAAGATTCTGAGAATTATTCAGTACCTTTCGGATCAGATCCTGGTCCTCCACCACACCCAGCTCTCTGCCTATAGCCTGGGCGATCCGTTTCCCTGCCACCAAGTTGCCGACCAGCATAGAAGCAGGACCGACATCCACTGAACATAACAAAGACAATCATGATGCACAATGAACAGCACATACCACATAATGGCATATAACATTTCTGATATTTCCTTCTTTGCTGTGATGTCACATAGCAAGCATCAGTAGATATGGTCTGAGGCGGCCTACCTGGCTGTTTCTGGCGTGGCTTGGGCAGGTTGGTAACACAGGTGTGAGGGCACATGAGGATGTTACAGGGGTGCAGGTTTCCCTCCAGAAAGTTCTGCTTGGTTTCACAGATGTGGATGCCTCCAAGGGGCGTCTTTGGGAGGGTGTTGGCTGGAACAAGCGCGAGGCAGTACAGGCCCACCTGGTGGATGCTGTCGATGGCCTGTGCAGAAAATAAGCATCACGTGATATAGTTTAATGAATGCAAAATTAACACAGTATATCATAAAATTTCCTGCTGAGAAAAGGCTGTGTGTTGAGTGTTGTTTCTCTTTAGGTTTTTTTTAACAGCACATAACTTTCAAACAGAACTGAAGACATAAAAGGGAGATTTGTTGACACCTAAATACCTTCATAAAAAAGAAAAATATTCATTGAATATTCACAGTAGGTGACACTAAATATGTGATCTACCTGCAGTACTCGACTCATCCACTGGAAGCTGTCCTCCTCACTGGCGTCAGGCCTCTGCTCTGCCACAATCACTATCCTCTCATCATAAAACACCGTCACTGAGAACACGGCGATCCTGCATGAGAGACAACAGAGACATGAGCACTCACACACTCCAGACCAACATACACAGGGAGAGGCTGCAGGATGTTAAAGGGATTGTTCAGTTAGGATCTAGTTTTCTTATTTACCAATAAAATATCACAAAATTATCATTGCTTTATATGGGCACATGTATTCCTGAAATGATCCTCTTTGGTGTTGCCTGTGCACCCTGTTATGGGGTGATATTGCACACACACACACACACACACACAGAAGAGTGAATGAAGCACGCTGGCTCTCACAGGGAGCTGTCAGTGTCTCACCTCCCCCTGTAGACTGTTTTGACAGGCTCCACTGCTAGCGCAGTGGCCACCAGGTCGTCAGCGTTGTGGCGTCGCCCGCTCACCATCAGCAACCCCTCAATCTTCCCCACAACAAACACCAGACTGCCCTGTGGAGCAGACAGTTTAACTCAGCAAGGAAAAAACAGAAGTCTCACCATCCTTATTTCTTCAAATTTCAGAAAGGTAACTCTTTATTTGTATGAGTGCCTTACCGGTCCTACAAATCCAAGTAGACCAGTCCGACTGAAGGGAATTTCTCCTATGGGTGCTCCAGCTTGGTTGACGGGGATCACCTACAGATTAGTAGAGAAATCAAAGACTGGACTCAAATACAGTGCAGTAAATCTCACCCTGACATTATATTTCAAAGGTATGCCAAAAGAATTGTGATACTACAGTTAAAGTTTAGGGGCTGTTTATTCCCTAAAAATATTAAAATGAAACAATATCTTGAACAAAAACACATTTAGGGGAATAATTGGGAACAGAATCTTATGAAACCTGTTATAAGTAAATGAGAATGAATACAATGCTACAGTTTCATGATGGCTGTGGCTCCATCTAGTGGATCATTTAGATCTGTGCTTCTTTCCCATCCATCCATTTTCTAAACCAGCTTATCCTGTCCAGCACACACCCAACAAGAGGCCAGGGACACCCCGAACAGGTCGCCAGGAATACCAAATAATTATTTAACAGCCACAGTATGTAAGATGTTTTTATATTCTAGTGTATCAAGAACAGATGTGGAATGAGTTATAAAGGCAGTTTTAAATACGGGTTTTAAACTTTGACAGACCTCGAATGTGTTCTTGGTGACACCGGGCAGGCCGTAGTACATGGTGCCTCCAGCCCGAGAGTTGATCACAATCTCTCCTATTTCATCTGTCTTACACAGCTGAGGAGGCCCGTCTGGTTTCACAATGCACATCAGAGCTGAAACACACAAACAGGTCACAATATTAACATTTCGCATGTTTATGTACAGTACAGATGAAATAAAGTAAGAATGTACAGTAAATTAAAGCCAACTGCATCGGCTAACCTCCAGGCATGATGTGGCCCACATCCTGAACAGTGAGAGCAGAGTTCTTGTCCTCTGTGTTCACCCTGATCACCCCATGGCTCAGCCCGCCCATGGACAGGATGGCCCTGGCTGGTAGCGGAGCTCCTCGCGCACCAGGCCTGCAGAGAAGGCAAAAAGAGAAGCGACGAAGCGTGAGAGAAATAACGGGCCAGACAGGAAGGCTGCAGAAAGGTAACACATCGTTGAGGTCTGCTGATGCACAAAAAAAGTATCTGTTTCAAAGTGCAGCGGTTTCAGTATCTTTATCTTGAACAAGACAAGAAAAGGAAAAATCACATGGTTTGGTTTTAGTTTTGAGTTGATTTACTCTTAGAGAAATTATTTCAGCCTAGACATCATTTTTAACTTGAAGTAAGAAAAGTATGATGTTAGGAAGAGATGTGACGTGACTAGTTGTGTAGAGTAGCGGAAAAGTCATGCCAGTTGGTGTCAAAACAACAAGTCATCCTGTTTGTTTTTGTTCCTCTTATTTCTTTCTTACTTCCTCCTTCCTACAAGTCAGGTAGTCAGTTACATAATGGTTGTTTACATGTCAACAAAAACACAACAAACACCCCTAATGTTAAGACACACTAAATTTAAGTGAATTAATGGTGAGTATTATATCCAAAGCTACTCATTGTTTGCAGGCAGAACTACACTAGTTTTGAACTCCCCAGTATCAGAGCGTCTCTACCCAGAGCACGTGAGTATGCAGATGTAGTACCTGCGTATGGCCACAGTCAGGGCCTCAGGAGAGGTGGCACATGGACAGATCACTTCAGGCTTCAGACCATGAGACTGAAACACATTCAGGAAGGCATCACACGATGACACGGACCCTGATAACAAAAAATGGATAAAAAAAACATTACCAAAACAGGGTAGAAATACTCAGAATTCACAACCCAACGTGTTAAAATGTTTGTACATAGTAGTTCTTAATTACAAAGATGTGTAAGACATTTTGTGCAGGAGAAGTGACTCACATGGGTTTGCTCCATCGGCCACAATAAGCATACGTATGGAGGACAGGTTGGTGTCCCTCTGGTCCTTGTGGGCCATCATGGCCCAGTGGAGGTCACGGCACTTCACCAAGGCCACACGCGCTATCAGAGGGCAAGGGGAATATGTTATATGATGCACTTACATATTGTATTTACAGTTTGTTTCATTAATTGTGTGCTATACTGTTCCTCTGTGACAAATTATTACAAAATTATACAACTTAATGGTCTCGTAGGTAGTCACCATGTTTACTGTACGTGTCTGCTACTATCATTTGAAATAAAATCGTTTAACAATACCCCCATTTTTTGTTTTGTGTTCTACCAGTTTAAATATATATATAAAACATTCCGTAGAAATACGATACAATACATACAAATATGGAATATAAAAGTAAGACTGGACATTGGCTGAACCTTTGTGTATGTGGACCCTCTGTACCCAGGACATGGGACATGCTTTCATGACAGCATATGGCACTGTGATGGTGTGGATTCTGTTCATGACACTCTGGAAAAAATACACATATTGTTCAATGTCACACTGCACTACATTACAAAGTTAAAAAAAGTCAACTAGTCTGGATACACAGCGCAAATTGCTGCATTCAATCTCACCGTTAAGACACCATGCCACATGCCCATATCCTTCTTGCAGTCCAACACATTGACCAGTGTCTCCCCTAAGACAGAAAACACATTAGTAAAGATGTGTGCAATCACCAGCTACCTGTGTAAAAGATGCATAATTTGGGTACCAACAAAAATGTCATTTTGTGGTCCATTAGAGCATATATTCTCTCTAGTCATGATCCTCAGCTAATCTTCTCTGAGGTGCCTCTCTTTGAGCAGGAGAGAGTGAAATAAATTATGGGGGCAGGCTGCCGATGAAACATGCAGCTGAAGAGCTCAAGAGCTGAGTGCTGTTGAACTTAAATCATTTTTAATGCTTAGTTTATAATGCTAAAGTATCTCAACTTTACACACACACACACACACACAGAGTTAGCGTAACAGAGACAGAGAGGCAAGAGAGGTATAAGCTATATAAGGCACTGAGCTCTGACCTTCACAGTAGTTACAGGCCTGCGTCAGGGCTTGACAGTGGGTCAGCATGGAGATCTTGGACACAGCAACTCCCATCACCGTCCCCTCCTTACTTGCTTTGTACTTTGGTGGAAGAGACACAAACACGAACATCATTCGTAATACATTTCATATACTGTAAGTACATGTATAGCACTTTTCTAAGAGTCAAATTTAAAAAGTCCTTTCTTCACAAGGCATAAAAAAGGCATGAATACAAGAAATCATACTTTGGAGATTTTAAAAAAATTAGAGTAAACAGTACATAACAAGGAAATGGAGAAAAAGTGCACAATAAAATGCATAGGAAAACATTAAACTATAAAAGTGTTATATGTAAGTAGTCTAAAAGATAACATTTAATTCGCTTTCCTAAGTTTCTCATGCAGGACGTTTCACAGTTTTAGGCAGTAATGGCAAAGGCTCAGTCACCCTGTGACTCATGAATTTGGGAAAGTCAGATGAGCCCTACTTTAGGATTTCAGAGGATTAATAAAAAGAAGTGCAATATAAACAGGAGCTACACTTTTCTATACTTTATTTTATGACCAGTGATAACAATTAAAATTAGTTTGATAACCAAAGTAGAAATGCTGAAGAGTACCTCTATGTAGGCCGTGTCTGTGTTGGCGGTGGGGATGTGAGGCTGCCAGTCTTTGGATGGTTTGGTCAGATATTTGGTGTCTGTCACTACCCATTTCATCCTTGGCCACCCTGTTAAACATAATCACAAAGAAACATACAGAAATATTTTAGCTGACACAAGACAAAAGGAAAGGGTGTTTAGGTACACTAATTTGGAGCCGCACTAAATTGGCAATGTTCACCTTACAACCTTCAAGGCCAAAGGTAAACAGCCAATACTTTTCAAGCAGAGTGACCACGGAGCCACACATTGTGGCCCTAAATTGGCCGGTGAACGTCCCGCTGTATATTCCTTTTAATGAGTCTATCTAATGGCTCCCAGAGAGACTGAGACAGAGATGACTGCTGCTGAGCAAGCAGCATTCGGGCTGGCTGACCTTTGAACTGGATGATCTCTCCGTTTGGTGTCTTGGGCAGCCCTTTGAGACACACCTCACTGGTCAGCGCCAGACTAACGCCACAGCTGCCCAATAGGAAGCCAATCTGCTGGCTGCCTGCATCCTACGGAGAGAGGCAAGGGTCAAGAGACTTACGACGCACAAGGAGAGACCAGTACACAAAACTGTGACAATTAAAAACCACACATACACTCCAGCTGTCAATATGTTGGTTATATAATAAATCCATATTTCTTATATGACCATATGAGCAATACCATATACACAGTGATGATTAGAAGTATGGTATTAAATGGCTTGATGCTTTTATAAAATAGCTAATAAATAAAATAGCTGCTCAGTTACAATTGACCGAGTTTACCATTTATTAAAATTCAACAGTGACGTTGTTACCTGTCGTGACAGCGGTACCTCGATGGGTACAGGGATGACCTCAGCTAACAAGCAGCCATAGAAAGCCACCCAGAACATGCCAGGGTCACTGTTTGGATACACCAGCGCCACCTAAAAGACAGAAAAACTTATTTTCCGAGTCATGTTCCTTTATACTTTACATGCTGAGTTGCGAATGACAGACTCTTACCCGATCTCCAGGTTGCAGGACAGGTTCTGTCTTGGTGCCCAGTTTATTCAGCAGTGTATAGGCCAGTTTCAGACTGCGACTCCATAGCTTGCCTGTGGAGATGAAAAGCGAATGATGATTTTAAAATGTCCTGTTTGTTGTTTGTTTACCATGTATTAATGTTGTATAACTGATCCAGGATAGTTGAACTCCACGACCCACTGCAGCTCAACACGGGAGGAAATATACTGTAGGTGTTATTCTTCTCAAGCCAAGAAATATTTATTCCCTTGAACCAGCTCAAATGCAAGAGATATATCTCACATTTACATTTGGTGGATACCATAACATGAACTTCATAAACTGAGAAGTTCAACAAAAACCTGTTTACTGTCCGCATCAACATTTCTGTGAGTCGAGGTGTCGCTCACCATACGTGAGTGTGTAGAGGGGTTTGCCGGTGATATCCAGAGCAGTGAGAGCAGGGCTCTTGGCCTGCGTGGCCCCCCAGCGGGCCAGGGCAGCCTGCAGGGCAGGAGGCCAGTTACTGACCACTCCGAGGGGCTCGCCCTTCACCGGGATGATTTGACGTCCCTCTGGCTTCGGGGTGTTGGGGTCCGGCTGGGGCACTGGACAACAGCAGGGGTACGGATGAGAGGGGAGGCAGTAGATGATTAGGAGAAGCTATGAATAAGGGTGTAACCCTGCAATAGCACTGTGGGCTACACAAGTTGAGTTTCAGTTGAGCTTTTATTAATTATACATAAATGGGATTTCCCATTTATGTCAGCTGTGTCAATAACTGTATACAGTAAGTATTCAAAAAAATCTAACATTGCAAAAGGTGATATCAAAAGCAGCAATAAATACCACCTACAATCAGTGTGAATGAAGCAACTCATCCAACAAACTGTGAGATATTGTTTATGTGGGATGGTGAAATTCATGCATGATAAATGTGCTGATGTGAATAAGTGATTATTTCAGTTCAACCTTTTCCCATTTTTCTAACAAAAAGAAAAACAGAACATCCTAACAGCATGTGCACACTACGTGTCTCACCTTCTACAATTTCCTCAGAGTCATCAACGAAGAATTCGCTGAGCGGTGGTCTCTTGGGCCGTTTGAGTGTGTTTAACAGCTGCTGGATCTTAGTGGACACCCTGCTGTTGACAGGCACGCCTGGACAAACACCAAGAACAGCCACCGTCACAAACATATGCAAACAAACAACCAAAAAAAAAAANNCGCTCTCATACAGGCAGGTCCCTAAGCACTAGCACACAGTCAGGATCAGAGTCAGCAGCAGGAAGGATTCAAAAGGGAAATTGGTTCTTGAGGAGACACAGATCGGACGATCTCTAGGAAAACGAATATCGGAGGTTCTCTACGTCTAAACCTATGACACAAGACAAACATAAAGACAGATAGACAGACACCAGGCTGGAAAGCAAGCTGATCTGGGCCTCTTCAGCATCCCTCCCCTTCCCCAGTTTCGATTTATATTACATTTTCTTTTTCCTTTTTTAAATGAAAGGCAAGACAGGGACAGGATTAATGGACCCAAAAGAAAGAACACAAAATATCTGTCATTAGCAGCATTCACCACACAGTGAAATGAGGATGATGTTAAGGTGCTTCTGGATGAACATGGATAGATCGTTTATTGATTTCAGCACACTCCAATCAGCTTCTCACCGCATACCGTCAATGCAAAACAGAAAACGTCACTCAACTGCCATGATTAGAACATGAAAATGGCTTAAACCCCAAATCTGAAGAAGATCAACAACCAGATGACGGTAACAAAGTTCAACACATTTCAGGAATATTTTCTCCCCACATTAGAAGAAATATACATGCTGATATATATATTTATACCACCAGACATTTAGAAACATCTTGGTTTGTGTGAGTGTGAGTGTACCGTCAGCGGTATCCAGCATGCTGGAGCGGCTTTGTCCACGGCTCATGCCCCTGACCGCCGGAGGCAGGTCCACCCTGGACCCTCGCTCCTGGGGAGTGGATGATGTCACATCTGGGGGGACACTGTTTTCTGGAGGAGAGGAGAAAGAGCGTCATAAATGAGAGCTACAGAAAACCACTTCACTGTTACGAATCCACTAATATTGGAGCGTATTTATCAGTGAAGTTTACCTATGCGTGTGTGGGCCAGTACGTCGGCCAACAAGGAAACAGCAGGTTGGAGCTGGGGCTGTGGCTGGGTCTTGGGCTCTCCATGGGAGAGGGTGGAGGAAGCAGACGAGGAAGTGGAGGAGCTTTGGACGGAACGGTTGATCCAGTAATCA
The DNA here is from genome assembly GCA_003416845.1 of Oplegnathus fasciatus. Lineage (NCBI taxonomy): Eukaryota > Metazoa > Chordata > Actinopteri > Centrarchiformes > Oplegnathidae > Oplegnathus > Oplegnathus fasciatus. Next base: position 3,112,436 of record NTHP01000005.1, on the reverse strand, counting down.
GGGCTCTGCAGGCTCTGGGCTAGCACTGCACTGAGAGCTGCCTTTCTGCGCAGGGAGCCCTCATCCTCTGATGCAGAGGACGTGTCTGATGGAAAGAGAAAATCCTGATTGTGTTGGGTTTTTTT
>NTHP01000005.1:3054914-3109074 GCA_003416845.1 Oplegnathus fasciatus | reverse complement strand
GGTGGGGGGGGGGAAGATAAAAACATGGTGAGGGTCACTGGCAGAAGCGAGAGGGAACATAGCCCGGTGTGTGTATGAAACAACAATGGAAAGAAAATGAGGAGAGTGAGAGGGGGAGCCAAAGTTCAACAGCAGATTGGAGGGTGGGGGGCTGGATAAGCCAGCACTGGGTGGGGAGTCCCATGTGTGACTCAGATTCTGCGTGTTGTGTCTTAAAGCTTTCTCACACGCTGGTCCCTATTCGCTGGTGTGTGATGTTTGCCTGGAAAAATAACAGAATCAGAAAGGAAGTCCCCCCTTAGGACTGAGTATGTAGATTGCCAGTATGGGTTGAATTTGACGTTTATTTCTGATCCTTCCCATGCAGAAAGCTCCTGAGGTTTCACAACACTGTGTAATCATGAGAAACGGGGGAAGAGGGAGGGAGCACAAGGAGTGCACACAACATTTGCAGAGAATAAAAACCAGGAAAACAAAGTCAGGGACAGTTTTAGAGAGACGGAGTGTGTGATTGAGCGCCGAGTGCTTTGTCATTCTCTGCGTAAAAGAAGCTCAAATGGGGTGGCCAGCATTCAGCTCCGACTTCACGCCTGGGTACACACACTGGCCTGAAATCTACTTGGGATGAAAAAACACAGCAGCAAATGCGCGTTACAGTCTCTTTTTCTTTGTTTCTCCGTCTCTGAGGCATGCTACAGGCTTGTTTATGTGGAAGAAAACACTCACAGACATGCAAGCACGGCAATCAGCAGCAAATTGATTGTGGCGGACTGGAGCGTCATTGTTGTTGGAGACAGGGTTCTGTCAAGCCTGGTGCTGGTGGTGCCCGAGTGGTGCCCGGAGGGAGGAAGGGAGGGATGGAAAGACGGAGGGAGGGCGGTCATTAACACAGACAGAGGAGAGTCTGTATTGGTGTGGGGCATAACAACAGGCGTGGACTGGCACGGCCACACTGGCTCTGTGGTTGGCAGTGGGCAGAGAGACACTGAGGGCTCTGGGTTGAAAGAGTGACTGTGACAGCTGCTTCAAAACAGAGGAAAAGCTGTACGTTTTGAGAGCAAGAATGTGGTGTTTTGAGTGTGAGCATGTGCAAAACAGTACAGTGACTGTGAATGTGTGTGTGGGTGTGTGTGTGTGTAAGTAATCTGAGGTCAGGGGACAGGATATGAGCATTACCCCACCCTGTGTGTGCGCTGCCAAAATCGTCTCCCTGTGTCTGTCTAGAGAAAGAGGAATGTGCTGATTGGAGAACACCCTACTTAACAGAGAGGGCCAACTGGCCAGGAGAGCTAGCTCATTGGCCAAAAACACCCCTGAGATGCAGGAAGCGAACGTATCTGTGTGTACGCGTGTGTGTGTGTATACACAGCTGGTGCAGGTTAAGGGGCGCTACAGTACACAGAGGAATTAATGCTGACTGAGCCCGGAGCAGAGTGGCATTACCTCTCTGTGAGATGTGTGTCAGTGTGTCAAACCAGGAACGTGTGTGTTTTGTTGCACAGGCATGTGCTGGACCTGCTCAACATAGTTTAGTAAAGGCAGGGCTGTTTAACAAAGTGTGTGTGATAAAAAATGCCTCTTAGACGCATAAATTCAGTGACAAAGATCGTCATAATCCTTCCTCCTTTCATCCAGGCTTTTTTAAGTTTGTCTTTATCAGGTTGTGTAAACAGGCCGACCAATAAGGTTGTTTCAGAGCTCATCCAAGACGAGATGACAGTGACCCTCTGACTCTTCCTTTAAACTGCTGCTGTCGACCTCTGACCTCAGGACAAGTCAGAAAGAGGGCTGATCCCCCTCACAGCTAACAGCGCAGGGTCACAGAGAGGATAGGCACGCACATAAACAGCATTCCCAGTTACACCAATAATTATAGCGGGCTAAAGCGCATTTTGACATAAAGGGATTTTACAGTACGAGTGATGCATCCAGGCATTAGTGACCACTTCAGTTTTTAATCTGCACTGGCATTCTCCGGTCTGATCCAGCACATTAGAGCCTTTTGTGTTTGTGCAGCTCATCTGAGTTCGGTCCATCAATGCACATCATGGTGGTCATTAAATCTCAACATTGAAATCTTTATGGGAAGTGATCATAAAGTAGATTTCTACCTTGTGCATCCATCAAAAGGCAGACACCCTCCTTCTTGAAGAAGGGTCCAATAACCCACTACTTTCAGATCATGACTTTCATGAAAGGAATCCAAGAAAAACATGAGCTGTCCATATGCCATAGTGCTTAAAGAGTACTAAACATTAACGCCTTGACAGTCGTGTCCACAGGTTTTTCCGAGCAGCTGAGACGTTGAATCATCTGACTGACTGACTATAGAGGACACACTTGTTTCTTAGGTCACTATTGACGATGGACTAAATGTTTGGCTTTCTCAAACAAACCTAAAGAGGAACACTAATACCACATCAATGGTGAATAAATTAGTAATGAACAGCGGTATGAGAACAGCACACAGTCAGAGAGGGTTGGGAAGGAAAGGCTGACGTTACGGTTATAAGAGCACGCTGTGTGGGGGGAATACACAATGAAACACAAACGAACTGGGACAAATCCTAACCAGAAGCACCTAAAACCTTACGCAAGACTCCGGGTCATTCAGCAACGGGTGAAATTAATATTGGAATTAGAGTAGGACTTGAAAGTGTTTTTTGGGTTTGTGTTGATAATCTGAACGAGCAGTTTAATTCCAGCCGCCGCTATCAGCAAACAGCACTTTGGTACAAGTCTCAAACATTTACATAAAACTCCAACAACAAAGCCGGTGTGCTCCCCAGCTATTCTTTCAATAACAGCAACACCTGCTGCCAACTTTTACACTGTGACGTCCCTTTTTCCTTCTTAACTGATGTTAGCTGGCTCGCAAAAAAAAAACCCAAAACTGTTCTTAATTTTGGAAAATGCTCCTCTCTGCCCGAGAGGCTTTGAGAAGCACTTTTTTAATGCCAAAGTTTTCCATCTGTTTTGTTGTCAGAGCACATTTGCTTAAATGAAAAACCCACTGGCAATTTGAAAAAGTGAGTGTGAAAGTGCCTTCAGTTGTTTTTAAAGTACAGAGGAAGCATCCTGGGTTATAGGCTAGACGAATGTGGCAGTATATGATGAACACGTTTCTGCCAGCAACCCAGGGACCACATGATGGAAATATTCCAGCAGAATCTACAGTGCACCAAAGCAATAAAAACAAGGAGCCAGCACAGTTTCCAGGGGTCTTAATAACAGTCAGAGGTCACTGCTGGGCTAAGGTTTCCTCTCTCAGACAGAATGATGAGCTAATAGTTGATGCTAGCAGACAGGAGAGAGTCTGGACTGTAGTTAACACCCGTCCATCCATCGACCGGCCCCACGCACACACACAGGAACAATCAGATTAAAGTACAGCACTGAGGTACAAGATTTGTGCTGCGTGTATGTGTGGTGGGGGTTACTGAGTGGCTTTAGGAATCAGCTGATTGGCCTCCCAGCACCCCCAGCTTACCACAATGACACTAAGATCATATATGAACAACATTTACCCTTTTTCATGGTAAATGAACAAGCAGCAGTGAGTCAGTTTTTCACTTCTCTGTCGTGGATGGGGCAATAACACAGATGTCATCTCATTGAATATGGTTTGTGTCGTTTTCTGCTGAGGTTGCAGAACACATCCATACCATGTGCAGACCACTGCGACCCCCTTATTTACACACACACACACACACACACACACACACACACACACACACGTATTTAGCCCCCCCACTGGTAGAGCTCTGTAATTACTGAGGACAGATTAGCCTAGTGGCATCCAGCTCTGGGAGGAAGTGACATGACTGTTTCTGCCACCCACAATTTCCTCTTGCCTCACAGTATCGGTTCCTCTCCGTGCACACACACAGGCACCTACATGTCATAGGTTACTTGTAAACACATGACTGTACACAAACACGCAGAATGAGTATAAGTACCTGGATTACACAGATAGTGGTAAATAAAATCTCTCTTTCACATCGTGAGAATCATCCAGCGTTCGCATTTTTGGCTCTATCCTAATCTGTAATCTGAGATTACATCTAACCTAACAGATTACATCGCTCCGTCTGGACATTAGTGTCGCTAAAAGGATAGATGACAAAAATGTCTGAACTGAAGCTAGCCTCCAAGCCTGTGGTGTAGGACTGCCTTCTAACCCTGTGAGGTCATGTTCAGGCTTCTAGCCAGAAATACTGGTTCAATCTGCACAAAGCTATCTTTGTTTATCAGTGGGTTATTGTCTGTGATAAATGTGACGCTGACATTACAACACTGTTACAACTCAATCTCCCAAGAAATAGATACCAACAAAAGAACGCTATTCCCCCGTAGGGTCTTGGTGAGCAGATGACAGCGAGGAGACATGCAGAGCACAAACACAAATACTCACACAAACAGCCACAGTGTGCACATTTACATGTAAATACACACATAAACACAGGGGCTGAGAGAGGAACTAACGTCACCCACAGGATCTTATTTATAGAGACTCTGAGCAGAAACACAAAAACAACGGGCAGACTGTGCTGAGAACATGGGTAAATAGCACTCAGCAGGAAATGCAAATGAATGAGTCTGACACCAAGGCCATTTAATGGCATCTGGTCGTTAAAGTATATGTTAGAAGCGTATTTCCATAGTTCAAGCTCTGAAATGGAAGCAGTTAGACAAGATCAAAAAGGGTAATTCCCATACTCTGGATTTGCATTCCCATGTCTGATTTATGCTTTCATTTTTCATTTAAATACTGTGAACTAGAGCTGAAAGAATTAGTCTATTAATTGATTAGTCAAATGACAGAAAAAGAAAACCATTGTTGAAAGCCATTGTTTTGATAATTCGTTCATTATTGAAGTCATTTTTTCAAGGAAATGCCAAACATTCCCTTGTTCCAGTTTATAATCTGTAAGGATTTGCTGCTTATCTTTGTGTTCTTTATGTATTTGAATATCTTTAGGTTTTAACCCTAACCCTAACCCTTACTCAAGCAAGTACATAGATAACGTCAACTTGGGCTTTAGGAAATTGCAATGGGCATATTCACTATTTTCTGACATTTTACAGACCAAACAATTATTTGATTATTTGAGATAATAATCAGCGAATTCATTGTTAATGAGAATCGTCATAAGTGGCAGCCCTACTGCAAACACACTGTTTTGACAAATGAGTGCATTGCATGCATTTTAAACCTTAATTGTCGTCCTCATAGTTTTTTAAGAGTATTTTCTGGGTATTTTGGCTTATCTTTATTTTTTCTACCGAGCACTTGTGACATATTTATGGATGCAATGTGCCTTATGGAACTTTTTTGGTACAATAAATTAAAAATAATGGGAATCACTGATCTGTTTTAGGTCGGTCAAGGGGTTAGAGCTTGACAATTACCAGAAAACTGAAGAAGCATCCACACCCTCAGATAAAAGTCTGCAGGTACTTTTTCTCAGTGTATCAGAGGCTGAATCACAGCTATTAAATATCAGCAGTAGTCAGTTCTCACTCAGGGAGTATTTTGTTCATGTCTAGAAAGTGACTGAAACATTTGTACAAAAAGACCTCCCACCTCCAGGACCGTTGTTTTCCACTCCAAAAGCAGGCCTACTATTCCTCAGGGAGCCAGATAGCCCATGTGGGGGTTCTCAGGCAGACAGAGAGGATGAAGTGATCTCTGGATGGCTGAAGAAATCTGCCGGCCAGCTGAGAAAAAAGGCCGGGGGAGTGTAATTTCTCTTGATAGAATCTCCATTGGAAACAGAGATTTGGTTTGTATTTGGTTGCTTAAAGGGTGGAGCTGCCAGGTTTTGACAGTTAACTGAACCGTCAAATCATGATTGAGTCGTGTTTAATTGAGTTAAACAGTTTGAAAAAATGGTATATCTAATCTTAGAGCTAATTTAAGCGGGGCACTCAGAATATTAAGGATCAGAAAGTTAACAATGCGAAGTGCAAATCAGAAAAACTTATTATATATAATCTTAACAGATACTGTGACATATGCTGATATCAGAAGAACGTCTTTTGGTTTTGGTGGTATTCAATGATTAGAATGGTGCATCACATTTTGTGGCTATCACCACCGTTATTTGATAAAATGGATTATTTCATTTCAGTTTATTTGTTGCTGTGCAGCCATTTTCTACTCCAGGTTGGTGTGATAGATCATATTACAGCTCCTTTTACTATTCTGAGGCATTCTACTGGGGAAAAACTCAATAAAATTGAATGAGAAGAATAAGCAAACTGAGATCTGCATGTTAGCACAGATTAGTTCAAGTTAAAAAATCTAATGAAGTCTTACAGGTTACGATCACAGATGTGTAACACCAGTGTCCAAAATAAGGAAGGAAATGAGAGTAGATACTCAAAGGGGGTGAGCAGCTCAGAGGATGTAACGAAAGGTGTAACTAGTATCGAAATCTGAAAGTGAAATCATGTGAGTGTCATTGGTAGGAGAGCAGCAATGTGGGACTTACGGGAAACCAGACAGCGAGATGAAGGAAAAGACAGAAAGACAACTCACAATGTACATCTACGCATCAAAGTCACTGTGTTAGTACCCTGAACGCGAGGCAGTCACACATTCCTTCAGCTAAGCCTTACAAACACCTTCATCATCCTAAAACACGTGCATACATTTGAACAAACACACACATAAACATGCTGGTCAATTTTCTATTCAACCCCCCCTGACTCAAGCACCTAATCGTTCCATCAAATCAGACCTTCCTGTACAGGACAAAAACACTTCAGCTCAATTGTGTTGGCCGCACTAAGATCAAAATCAGACTGGACGGTCAGCATCCTGATGAAGTTATTTTTACAAAGAAATAAAACTAATGCTCCTTCCAAGCTTTTAAAGCATTCACATTCTGATTGAGTGCAGACAAAGTATTGCCCCACTTCCTCCATTACTTCTATTACATTGTGCATTTTATATTGGCAGAGACAGCATTCTTGAGCCGTCTGCGTGAGTACAGTGGAGTTTGGAGCTGGGGACAGTTACAGCATTGACAGCTCATTTCTACTTTTGGCTCATTCAGAAAGCCAAAGTGAAGAGGAGAGTACTTTCACCAACCCAAAAGTCTACAAACCCAGAAAACTTCATTTTTTCCCCATAAACCAAGCCATATCACTGATTTCTGACTCCTGGATTTGGGTCAGAGCATTTCCCCGAAGACAATAACAGGCATGTTGTATAATCTTGGCAGTGACAAGCTGTTTTATAGATAAATTCAGAGCACATTACTTCATCAAAGTGATAAGACCGGTGAACAACTGTAGATGGTTCACTGCTGAGTCAGACAACTGACGTCAGACAGGCACAAGTGGGTTGCATGTTAGTAAGCAGCAAAGGTTAATGTAGTTTACTCTTCAGTCAGGCTGCCCTGAAGCACACTATAACCGCAAGGGGCTGTTAGCTAACAGGGTGTGTTGGGTTGTGTTTGTGGCATTAGGCACACAGATGTGTGAGACCACCTGAGGTGAGAGACCAAATCCTAGATTGATTTCTGGTCAGATTAGCTAGCTACCCTGCCACTTCTTACTGGATTACCTGTCACTTAGAGCTATTGCACAATAATAGCTTAAAAATGTTGTTTAATCGGGGCTATCATGCCTATTTGATGATTTATTAATTACCCCCATTTTCACAGAAGACATTTGGACCTGTCATAGTTAAAGCACAGGTGTAATTAAAAAGATTAATTACACCTGTTAGCACTTTCACATCAGCCAATTCCAGGGTGTCACTGGTATTGTGAATGCCTCAACATCTGAACGGCTTACTGGGATACATGTAAGGTGCCAACAAATGTTGATGGAAAGCCAGCCAAACTACTACAGAGAGTATTGGACAAAATGTATCAGTGTCAGTATCAGTGATTTGACATTAGCAAAAATGTGTTGTTTGTATCCGCAGGCTGCCAGCCTACAATGAATACAGAACTCTAAATGACAAGCATGAAAACTTGAGCAGCAGTTGTCAATATCTTCTATAAAGTAACATTTATAAATTACAGTATAGAGTAAGTGTTTCTTTCTGTCTTAATTGGCCTTTTTCACGGAATACATTTTCACATGTCACAGAAGAAAAAGCACAGGTGTAAATAATAAAATTAAAGGTATAACGAGTAGGATTTGTCGGTTGCTGTTTGTAAACGCAACCTTCAAAGTTGGCCCCTCCTCCCCGGCTCACAGCTCACGCGCTTCTGGTGGTGCCACGTGCTTACTATCTGGTTAACGGGTCCCTACGATTTTATAGAGTCCCACACCTCACGCCCTACACGCTGTTATTGGCTGAGGGCTACACACCACTGCCCAAAAGTTGATGTCTAGAAACGTCCCGAGCACGGAAAAATAAGAAAATCCAGGCAGAGGGCAGGGTCTCTGCAGATACAGACACCACCACTCACTTTTAGTGGGTCATAAGTAATGATTGAGAGGGATTATTTTTGTATGAGTCTATACATCTTTTTTTTTTAGGGAAAATCCTACCTTTAATGACGGCTGAATTCCATTTAGCTGCTTCAGTTTCAGGGTCCTGGGGCTGGTTTCACAAAGACAGACTCTGACTACGGCTTCGATCTAATTACTGGTCAGACTTCAGAGACTTAAGATGCCTAAATTCATCTGTTGCACAAAGCTGTCTAGTTCTTATAAGTGGGACTAATTTGCCCTGAATTCTGGATTTGTTCTGGGTTGTTTTTCAAATTAAAAAAAACACGGCTGACCAAGCAACCACATCATGCTTCAAACCGCTCAGCTCCCTTCACTCTAGCGGCCATCTGGAAGACTTCAACAGTTACAGGACACTTTACAGGGAAAATTCAGCAAAGCAACACAAAAATCTTCCAGTAGCATAAAATCTCAGTGCAGTGCAGACCTGTAATAGAGCTCAGTACTTCTGCTAACTCGTCAGTCGGGCTCAGGAAAATTTCCTCAGGAAAACAAACCACTTTCCCTTCTCATTGCTCGCTCCACAACATTGTTAGCAAACCACAAATTATGAGCCATGTTTTGCTCTTTTTTTGTGCCACTGGTGAGCAGGCATCACTGATTGTTGCCATGGAAACATAGTTATTAGTTAGTCTTTATTTTTGTGAAACTGTCTTAACTAGCATTAAACTAATCTAAGAGCAAAGTTAACACTACAGACCAGTCTCGGCCCCAGATATTGTTCATGTTGGCACACTCCCACACCGTCACGGCTTACTGGGACACTTGAATACAAAAGAGCCATCATTAATGTTATGAGTGGCACCTGAGTGGTATGAGTGTTTTTTTTGCACTATGACAAGTTAAAATGTCTGCTGTGAAAAAGGCCTATTCCACAATATAAAAGGACCTGTGTGATTTTGTTTGTCACTTCCTCTTCTGGCTCATTTATTTTAACTATGGTGCAGTGTAACCAGGTCAGTAGGTTGACTCTGACTAAATTCAGCACGCTGTAAAGAAAAGATAAAAACAAAGTACAGACTTATTCAGACAGAGGCATCCTGGCCTGTTAACTGCATGACAGACCAGTGTTTCGACATTGCTGGGTAACCACAGTGTATGGAGCAGTGAAAGTGAGTGAGAGGTTTTGGGTTTCACTGTGCCGGCGTTGTAGTTAGGAGATACAGGGGTCAGAAGCGTGGGACAGACCTGACCTGAGGTTCACTGAGCCTTGTACGTCAACTGAACTGTCATCTGACTGTCATCTGAGTTTCAACGCACAAATGCGGTCAGTGACCACACAAGACAACATATCGCCAAACACGTGCCATATGAACCTGAGCTTAGCTTAGTAATATCCCCTCCATGAGCCATCTTTAGATGACATATGCACAAATGATGCCCCTTGACTCTGTTTAATAGCTCGTGGATGATGGGTTAAAAGAGGGCATTAATGCAGAAGGAGGAATGTTAACCAGGCAGCTGACTCATTAAATCAATATCATAAGCTCATAACAAGCAGTGAGTGGCCTTTGAGAAACACTCACGGGTGTTGAGTCTACAGCTGACATTGAAACCGCACAGGCCTTAATGCCTACGTTACACTCTCTGGACAGCTCATGGTCCTGACCTCCCACCACCCACTGCTCGCAGTCATTAAACACCCTGTCATCAGGATGGGAATCTATCGCTGCTCTGAAACCGACGGCTCTGAATCTGTGGGGACGGTGCAACAACACGGTGCAACACCAGAGGAAAAGTGTAAAAGAGAAATACACTGTGGTGAAAAAGAGGCTGTATATAAATGCCTGTCAGTCTCTATAATACACAAACCTTTGCGTCAGCGAAAACATTTCACTTCATGTGGAACTGAAGGTGCAAGATCACAGGGGAGTGGTAGTGAGGCGACATTAGCAACAAGCTGCTCACTACAACGCAGGCAGGTAGGGGATTATATGAAAGCTTTCAACACGTACATTAGCACGGACACAGTTGTGTAGACCCAGACACGACGTTCTCACATGATGACACCACACATCTGACAACAACTCGCTGCAGTTTCTGAATCGCAACATTATCTACCTTGGAAGTCCCCAGATGTATGTGCCAACTGGTGTGCACATGGTCTGAGTCTCAAGAGAAAGTCTAGCTGGATAATCTTGGGATATAACTTTAACTCTAGTGGCTGTTTCACCAAAATCACAGCCAACTGATTTCGACAACATCCAACAGTCATCAGTGTGTTGTCACCGTCGGTGGGAGCATGTAGCACGACACAAAGCTACTGGAGAACGATGGCCTCCTACTGATACAGGGGTGTGAGAAATACTGTGTTGATATACTGTCACTACTCGCAGTAGTATGCGGCACATCTTTAGCTCCACAAACCATCTAAACAGAGTCTAATTCAATGGTAGCAAACAGCTAGTCCAATACTCATAACAACAGTCACGACAACATAGATCAGGCTTAGCTGCAAACAACCAATTTTAGCTCATCTCCAGGAAATGACTGAGGCAAGCCTGGCCAGAAGCGTAGCTGTGATCAACAGAGTGTCAAAATATTAAACTAATGTTTCCATTCAAGGCAATGAACATACAATATGTGGGCCTGCACCAGCCTAGAAGCCTGTGCTATTGACAGTTAAGGATAAAGAGGTTGAAGCCCCACCCATTCGATGTCCGTGTTTTCATGGCCTTTGTTTTACCTCTTTCTCTCGGGAGTTGAATTAAAGGGGTCCATGACTACAAACCAATCTCTATCACAATGTGTTCTGAGGGGCCAACGGAGGAGATACACATCAGCTTGTTGAGGGGGTTTCCTGAGGACTTCTACTTACTGGGAATTTTCGATAACCCTTTGGCTCCGTACAAGAATTAGGAAGAGAACTATTCAAGTGCAAGGCAGGAGTCCAAAATAAAAAGGAAAAAAAAAACGACTCTATGAGTGACGGACAGAGAAAGCAGTTGACCTTTTGGAAACTTTTATTGTACATATACAGCAGGACTGCTTTACCCCTGAGCTCTGGTTTCCCATCAGCCCTTCCTGTGACGCAGGCCTGTGCTTTCATATATAGAAATGGACCAGCTGCTGAGAAAATACCCCGTGTTCTCCACACCCTCTTCAAAAGGCTGTAGTGATCAGCTGTGGCTGATCGTACGTGAGAGACAGACACAATGAGACACAGAGAGATAGCATATACACAGTATGCTATACAAATATATATATGATGGCTATATGCAAAGATGTAATCTACCCAATGGGACTGATTTTAAAACTGTTCCTTCATGATGTGTTCAAGGAAGCTTTGACATCCGAAGTTTACAAGTCAGGTGCCAAAAATCAGGCTCATGTTATCGGAAAGTCAAATCTGGAAGCCAACCATTAAGTAAGCATGGGTGTGAAAGGCGAAAGGAACAAGAATTTGGTATTTCCCTCAAACAGTTGGGCACACCAGCAAGTAAGGTTGTAAACACTCCCTGCTGGCACCTGCGTCCCCACACAAGAATAACATGACTTTAAAAAGACATAAAGTTGACTAAATACTCACTGCGATGAAGTACTTGTGTTTTTACTTGATTTTCATGGCATTGTGGCATGAAGTGGAGCCAATAGCTGCCTGCAAGGTAGGAAATCACTCTAAAACCTCATAGCATCATTTCCTCAGCAATGATGTTGAGCATACACAATTTGCAGGGGACAAGCTAAAAACATCTAAAACCACTGGTATGATGCTTTAACAATTAGCATACCTATTGCAACTTTCTCCATGGGTCAGACAGCAGGCTGATTGGCCCGAGAAGGGCAGCTCTCAACAGGCCGCGGTATTTCACACGCGACCCATGGGTGTAACAGTGACCCATATGTAGCAGCCAACCAGCCACTTGGTTGGATGTGGAAGTGTTTGCTACTGGCTGCTGTCTACTAGCCAGGAACATTCGCCTCAGCGAGAAAGAAACACACACAATTAGGACTGACTCCTTGGGACTTTGAGAGGGTGGCCTCCACTGCAATAATGGCGGAGCTTTTGTGTCAAAGAGATGCTTGTTTTCTCCTCCTCAGGCATGAAAGCGAATTTGTCTTGCCAGCCAGGTCTATTTATATTCACAAGAGCATTCTTCAGCATTAGCACAGTCACATGGCCCGCCGGGCAGTGGATATAGCCTGGCGATACATCGGAGGGGCTCCGCATCAGCTCCCACAGTCTGACAACACCAAAAAAAACACAACAAGACCCAGTTTCTGTTTTGCCACCAATGTGTTCATCGTTTAGCCTATGAGGTGTAAATCAGAGTGCACATCAGTCAACATTGTCTGGTGTGTCAGAGCCAGGGCCCCTGACTGAATGACTGCAGGCCACAAAAGCACTGAGTGGGAAGATTGCGCAATGCAACGTCAGAGAGGTGCTTCACCGTCGCCTTCAGCCCAGTTGAGATTACAGGTTGGTTAAGTGGTGAATGAAGGTGGGTGCAGACTGGGAGAAAGGGGTCTGATATCGCAAAATCATTCATCCTTCGTTCTTCCCTTGCAATGAGTCACAGGTGTCACCACGCAGTAAACAGCCCAGTGAGACAGGAGGCTGAAACAGGTTCTCTCACTTTGCGGTGGATGGATGTGCCCTGGAGAAGAGGACACGCCTAATTGCAGTGACTCACGGGTTTACAACAAGCAGGAAACAGGCTTGCTTTGACTGTTGTATTTCTGCAAACTGCGAGATACATAAGTAGGCTTCACATCACATCAATGGGGGGATGTTAATGTTGAATGCAGTGTGAACTTTTATTCACAGACTGTAGCAAACTTCTCTAAAACAAGGTCAGACGCAGAAAAGCACATTCAGGGACAGAGTCCTGCTAGCACTACTTCCACGTGTCATCTCAGACTTCCACAGCACAGTAACACACGAGTCCTGATAGTGGGGCTGGGTAAAAATTCAATAAGATCATACATCAGCTTTTGGTGGACTAATATTGTGACAATATGATCATGCTGTGTTATCATTTAACAAAATTCTGTTGGCTATATTATTGATTCCAATCAAATTGTAATACAAATGAAGAAAATTAGTTATTATGCTTTTTAATTTAAGTTTTTGACATTTGTCAGTTGTACTGAAATACATAACAGTGGAAGACAATTCACTGCATGGAATCTGAATGTTTTATATGTAATACTGCGTACATTTACCATAAAGTAATGTAATCAGTATTAGAAAAAGTCATTCTTACTAATATTGTTGATTTCTGCCATATTGCCCAGCCCTGCCTGTCATCACATGTGAGCTCGTTCAACAAGTTAAGCATCTTCTACTGCAGAAAGTGAGTTTCACACACCATGTGCAGGTCTGGAGGGCTGATGAGTGGGATGTCAATATATCTCCTGGCACTTATTTAAAGCAGTCAGGTTGGCTTTTTTTTTTTTCTCCCTATGCATGCCTCAACTTCTACCTGGGGAGCATTAAAGGAGTCACGCTCACTAACCACACGCACCAACACACCCACCCACACCCACACAACTCTGTGAGGGTGTCCTGGTATTTAATGAGAGCATGTGAATAATTCAGCCCACAACAGGTCCGGAGGAGGAAAAGGGACTGCAGCCATCATTAACTATTCACAGTATAACAGTATTATGACACATGCACACACACATTTGCAAGTGCAAACATACCACACACACACACACACACACACACACACACACACACACACACACACACATAAAGAAAGACCTTTGCCAAGAGTACCCATCCATCTGCTTGGACCTAAGGCCTTGGCTCTGAAGCTATGAGGAAGATGATTGTGCTTTTTGGATTCTGACCTATTGAGCGCTGACAGAAGCATATCTAAACATACACACCCAAACATCTAAACAGAAAAATAGACCTTTATATGAAAACTCTTTTGACTATTCAAGGTTTGTTCAAATGTGTTGAGATTTAGTAGAATTAGTAAAAGCTTTAAAGATGTCTTGCAAGTAGGACTGGGAAATAAATCAATGTTATTGTTTATCATCTATCAACTAATAAGTTCAACTTTACCAAAATCTGTCACAGCATGAGATCTAAGAACATACTCTTTTTTTTTTATTTATTTAAAATTATAGCATTGTGTTGTACTATGTACTAAATATACTATACTATACTATACACTACAAAACAATTTAACTCAATAGGATGAACATAAGTTTAACTTTTTAACATGTCATTTTGAACACTGTAAATAGCATCATGGGAAGTAGTCAAATAGTTTGTAATTGCGATTTTCCCAGTTCGCTGTGTCTGGGGACATTTGTTGCATGCCCCCCCATTTCCTGTCTCTCTAGGCTGCCAATTGTCAAATAAAATCAAATAAAAATGCCATATTAATAGTCTCTCAAAAGATAAATAAACGTAAATATTGTTAACATATTGAAGAGATAATGCTGTAATAATTATAACAATATCAGTTTTGAACATATTGCCCAGTCTTATTTACAGGACAAGTGCACTAACATTTGGTGGAGCTGTTAACAAAGCCTGTTGTCTCAGCCCTGCAAGAGTCGAAAGCTGTGAAATGATTTGAATTTGGGTCGAGATTTCAGCTTTACGATCGTGTGAGAGGCCCTTATTCCTCTTTTTGTGCCAGCACAGAGCTCCACCTTAAAAACAAGAGCTCTGCGCCACATGAGCTTGAGTTTGAGGAAGTGTTTATCACACATCTGTAATCTGTCTCAAAATAAGCACTTCGCCAGAGTAGTTACAAAAACAACAGTTTGTCGTGTATCCCATTCATAAATAATACAGAGAGAGAGAAGAGATATGTTTTCACAGACCTCCTCCCTGGGTTGGGAGGAAAGTCTTCCTCAAGGATCCATCAGGCTTTGCCCTACACGCAGTCGCTGAGGGTTGGGTCAGGAGGATAGATGGATGATACAGACAGGGTCCTTATCAGTGCTGTCATCCTCTGCTCAGGGTCCTCTCTCTCTTAATACAACAACGAGCCAAGCCTGCTTCTGTTGCATCTGAATGCTGGCTGGCTGGTTAACTGGGTGACTGCCCTAGAAAGGAAGCAACTGGCAATAATCTGGACTCTCCGTCTGCACATACTGATCATAGATGCGAACAGAAAGTAAGACAGTATCTCCACATAAACACAGACACAAGCATGTGCTCCCCCACAAACAAGAAAGCACTCCTGAGTTGAAAAACTTAGAATCAGAGTGGGAGGAAATGCCAATCATTTCAAGTTTTATTTTAACGTGAAATTGGTCCCTTGGCCTGGAAATCCAGCTAGTAATTCACAGATGAAAAACTAATCTGTGTGGAATTTTGCACGAGTCAGCCACCTCAGACTTCTGTATAACATGCCAGACAGTTGGTGGGGGATGTCAACCAGGTAGACTAGTTACAGGGAAGAACCAGACATGACCTTTTACCCCAGGCCCAGCTGAGAGATGGCCGGGTGAGAGGGGTGAACCACTCCCCTCAGTAGTACAAACTACACGTCACCTTCTCAAGTATGACCAGGCACCAGCCCCTCCCTTCTCTTCCTATGGAGGCAGCTCATTCCAACGTGCACACAAAGGCTGGGTTCAGCTGAATGGCCTAAATGGCAGCAGAGCTCCTGGCCACGGCGGCTCAGACCAGCTGAATGGTCCTCATTGTGTCCCCATGGTCACAGGGGGCTAGCAGAACTGGGTTGTTTTTTAAGAGGCCATTTGGCAGGCCTCTGTTCTTATCCGAGCAACGCAGGAACAGGCATTTCCACTTGGTTCAGAGGAGGGCTTGTTATGGACTCAAGAAAAATAGCCTATAGGGTGATGACATGCCGCACGCATCCAGTCATAAAAAGGCTAGCAGGGTAACACACACGTGAACCTGCAAATATTAAAATATTCAGCTATCATGGCTGGTTGAGACAACATTTATTCCCTCTTTTTCCACTACGTTCAATACCTAAGAGCTGCAATCCAAAAAGCGCTGCATTCACCTGCTATGTTGTGAGGCAACCATGTGGAAAACATGCAACAAGTAAACAAGGCCACCAGAATAATGTGAATATGGTTGTTTCTGTTGTTTCTCACATGTTTCTCACAAGCTGCAACAAGGAGGAGTCTTCAAAACAGTTCCTGTTCACAACTGTTTTACCACAAGTACTGTAACTGACTAACAAAGCAAAGCTTACATGTTTCTCACTGTAATCTTTCACCACAAGCAAGTTTGGAGTCTGGACAAGGTGATTTCAAAATACATTCTGATATGAAGTAAAATCAAAGAATGGCTGGAATCTAAAACATGCACTTAACAATGAAAAGATAAAGGGGTGGGCAATATAGACAAAATCCTATATCATTGTGTAATTTTATATCACAATATTTACATAGATTGAGATGTAATACACTTCCTGGAAAATAAATTGAGAAAATATCAATGTTAAAAATTATCAGACAGAAATGTCTTTTGCTGGCTAATCCAGCAAATGAAATACCTGACACACCAAAGTGCTTCCGCACAGTGATTTAAAAATCATATAAAAATTCAATATTACCATAAAACAGTCCTGATCATTGATTTATAACATTGACCACAGTACACAGAGAGATGCTAAAGGGATAGTTACCACAGTATTAACAATGTATCCATCTATCTATCTATCTATCTATCTATCTATCTATCTATCTATAAATACATATATACATCATGTATATATTGTCATATCTGCCACCCCTTAAATTGACCTATGATATCTATGAACTGTGGTAAATGGTCAGACTGTAATGTTAAGTGTAAACCCTTTCTAATTAATGGGATAAAACATCCAAAAGCACCAGTCTTATAACAAAGATGTCAGGGCAACATACTAAATACTGGCTGATCTGCACGTGAATAACACATTAACCTTAGAGGCCAGTCAGCTCTTAAAATACCTGTTTACTCTCAATATTTGCCGATATGGGCTGTAAAAGCCACGAACGTTTCCACACTGATCCTCTTATAACAGACAGTAATGAGCTTGTAAATAAGCATTTGTATTTTTTATTGGAGCATGTCACGTAATATAACTGTCAAATGCAAAATAACCACATTGTCAAGGTCTTTTACAGTACCATGTTCCTTTTTAAGGCCTTATTACATGACTGCATGACTGAAATGGTTAGAGTCTCGCAAAGATGCATATCAAAACTGGTGTCAGTCAAACGTGAGTGGGAAAATATCAGTTTCAAAAACAACATCACACCCCTGAAATAACCAAATGTCAATCAGCATGGATAAGTAGACACAGAGCAGTCACAGTGCAGGAAGGCTAGATTCGGTCACCTCTGCTGGAAGAATGTACCCTAGGTGCCATGAAGCAGGGGAAGNNGGGGGGGGGGTACTGTCAGGGATGTGACAGTGTGTGTCAATGGGTGTAGAGCAGGACAGGGGCTAACAGCTGCTCTGGGGGAGGGGTTGATTTGCACTATGCTTTGGTGGATGGATGAATGAATGGTTGAGATATTTGTAAAGTACAATAAATAGACACATCCATCACCCACCTACAGCCACGAGAGCGAAACAAACACACCTGACACCGATCTCACACAATTTGTCCACCACAAGATTGAGGGGAGCGTAACCCACGATGAGCAGCGCAGGTACGTAAACCTATAATTCCAGTAATAGCAGGTTTACACAGGTGTATAAGGCTCCGCACACATCTTGTGGATCACTCCAATGAACGTCACTGAGGTCGTACACTACTGTGCATTTGGTAATTACCGACAGTCATTCATAATAGGCTGCATCTTCATATGACACCAGAGCACATGATGACCGCAGGCCCTGTCATTACACCTCAACCCCAGACACAGTGACTCACGGTTTTACTGCAATGAAACATTTTTTTCAGCTGAAACCTGAAAACAGATGTCAAGTAAAAGGCTTGTAGGGATGTCAAACTGGAAGCTATGTGGCCACAGATGAATCAAAAATCACTAGCATATGAAGAAGTATAACAAAGATGACAAGAAGAAGGGTCAAGCCCTGATAGCCAGACCTTGCCTCTGGCCATCCCAGTCTGTCAGACAGCCACACACACACACTCACACACACACACACACTGAGCTATGGCTTTGACATTCATTCACACAGCATATGAGGTGATTAGGTACAGAAACACACGTTTAAATCGACGTTTTGCTTTAAATGAGCTACTATATGGTTTGAGATGAAGCAGGCACGAGGACATGGATGAAAGCCTTTCTCTTCTTCGTGCTGCTTGTCATGCACTGCTAGCTCGTGTGCCAACATCCTGTATTAGCACAAAATAAGCTAACTAGGTGGCACAGCCTGAGTGCCTGAATGAGTGTGCTCTCATTCAATTTATTATGGACGTTTGAGGAGAAAAAGGAGGAGGAAAACTGCTGGTTTAATCGATGCTGGTTAGCCCAGACAGCTGAGACACATAGCTAGCTTGAAAATCTGCTATAGCATCCCCCCCTCTCAGCCCATCAGCCCCCTCCCCTCCCCTCCTTTACCTTCAGACAGCTCCAGATCCAACTCCGCCAATTGGTCTCTAACCTCTTTTGGCAGGGCGGACAAATCCACGCCGCGGTCTGCCATGGCTTCGCCGAGAAACACGAGTGCAGTCTAGCTGAAAAGAAACCAGGCCGTGGCGGGGGAGTGTAAAAAAATTAAAATAAAACGCCCTCCCTCAAGACACAAAACAAGCATCAGAGTGGGAGAGACAGTCCATCCGCACGGCTGGCCCCTCCGCCATAATGGGAAAAACTCACCAACGGCAACGAGCGGTCACGTGACTGCATTTACCTCGCCTGTACGTTGATTCACTGCATCCCGGCCGGAAAACACCGGAACTGTTGCTCCCTCTGGCGTCTCGCTGGCAAAAACACACGCACCTTTTGTTTAAAACCGGAGGAGAGCGCTGTAAAACTTCATCATGTCATTTTCCAGCAAAACACACCCTGCAGGGAACCCCAGAGGATCCACGGGAAAAGTTAAACTGTGTTATTTGGCGAGATAAGAGTGTGTGCGAGGACTTTTAAAGCTCAACTCTGTGGCTGGCAGGGGTGGAAAAAGTGCCAGAATATCCTACTTAAAACTGGATTAGGAACCGGAAGTACCAGGTTCACTGCGTGGTAATTTCATTAATTGCACATTTGATCTTAAATAAGTGATCACACAAACAAATTGACACACATTAAAACTGGGGTAGGGTCTTATGCCAACATAGGAGTAGGCAGTGTTGGAGAGTAGTGAACTACATTCATATTTGCATAGTGATTCAAGTAGTTAAATTACTTTTTTGCCATTTTTTGTGTAGTTAACTACTGAAACTACAAATTTGGGCCATAAAATGAAAGGAATGATTTTTTATCTCTATTTTACCATTGCTTCTTTACTGCCCAGATGGAATTGTTTTGTTTAGGACAGATTTAGGTCTCAGGGGTATTCCAGGAAGCTGGATTGTCAGCTGACCTGTGAAAAATATTTGGCCATAGTTTGGCTAAGTATTGATTATTGCTATTTATTAACAAATGTTCAGAGAAGTCGTTGCTTGCTATTTTAGAAGTTACCTGGCTAACTGAGTAATCCTGCTTGGTGCAATACACCCACCTGGACTCTAGTTTGTGGAAGGCAGGTGTCTGACTGATGGACATCAAAACCAAACATACAAAACCAAAACTGACATTCCTGCACTTTCCCATTAATAGTAGGGTATTTTATTGGTTTATGTATGACCTGTGAACAAGTGGGCACTTTTTGCAATAAACTCAATTGAGTGGCATTTTTTGCTGGCATGTGACTTTTTGCATTATATTTTGTTATAATTTCATATCACATGTACATTGTCAATTTGATCATTTTTTTAAAAAGTAGTTTGAACTACTTTTTCTAAGTAGCTTTAGTTAACCAAACTAGATTTCTCCCTAGTGTAGCTCTGCTGTAGTTCAACTACTTCCAGTAGTAATTGGTTTCAAAGTAGCTTCCCCAGCACTGGGAGTAGGTCTACCAGTTGGTTTCTGAGGCTGTGGCAAAATACAATATAATAACACTGGCACGTGTAGGAAGTAGAGCTGCAACTTAATAATATTCATTATGGATAATGAACTATAAAACATCAGAAAACAGGAATGCCCATCACAAGTCCACAACGATCATGGTGATGTCTTTAAATGTATGTCAAAAGACTGATGGGTACTTAAAGGCAATATGCCACATATATGATATACAGAGTGTTGGAAGAATGGGGATTTTGTAGGGGCCTCCAGCTCATTTCACTCCAGCGCCACATAGCGTGTTGATCCGGCCGTCCTACTTGAGATAAAGTACTTGATTTTAAATTATACCTATGTTTATTTAAGAATACTTGGGCTGAAAACTGCGTTCTTGTACAAGTTCAGAATGCTACTCTGAGTAAGTCACTTACGGTCACCTTCAAAAGGCCAATGTGGCATCCTGACTGTAACCATTACAAAAATAAATCTATCCTTCCAACCACTCTCTCTGCAATTAAGGGCTGCTTCCGAAAAGTTACGATCATGTTTTCCTCATAAGAAACATGGACATTGTCTTGCAAGGAAAGCGAGCTTCAAAGCAAACTTAACATAACGGCATAATTGTAGGCTACTGTGTCACTTTTTGCCTTTCCAAAAGTACTTGAGCGCAGTACATAAACCTCAACTTAAAAGCAGGGCCATAGCAAGGATTTTAGAAATACTGAGGTCATGAGTCCAGCCTCTCAGTGCACACCACACCTCCTCAGAAAATCTGGACGTAACACCAAACAGAAGGTACTTAAAATTCTGAAGTTATTTGGATTTTTCAGATTTTTTTAAGTTAAATGTTTGATTATATCTTCTGTAAATATTTCTCAACATGAAGGTCGAAATGCTGTTCCTTCTTACTACCAGGAATTAAATTCTAGGTACTGAATCATTTATCTATGTCTGTTTTGGTCCAAATGTAGTCAAATATAAAAATATCGAGTGTAAAAAAAACTAGAATCAGTCTATAAAATTGCTCACAATGTGTACGTGTTTAATTGTAGAATGTAACCTCAGGTTACTAAATGCCCCAAAGTCCCAGCATTAAATACAAAGGACATGACCTCAGTGTCCTCAATAGTGACTGTGGCCCTGCTTCAAAGAAAGTTGAAGAATTTTAGAATGTACTTTAAAAGTACATGAAACAACTATTCAAGTACAGGAACCAGAGTACTTATAATTTGTTATTTTGCTCTTCTCTACATAGTCATTAGTAACAACACAATCATGGACAGAAGGGAGAGGGAACACTGAGTACAGACAACTATGAACAAAGCAGACAGTACAATGTCCTTACATACAGTATATTCTCTCATATTCAAATACACCTCCCATTTATACCATATTTTACCAAGCACTGACTAACTGCGAGTCTCCAGTTGTTATGTAAGATTACAGAAAATGTACAGAAAACATCTTTTTTGTCATGGTGAAGCTGAAAACTAACAAACAAAACTTTATAAATGTTCATTAAGATGTAGTTTCTTTAATTAAAACTGCAGCACTGTAAGTGTTTGTAGTATTCCACTTGGACATGCATGGAAAAGTAAATAAATTCATATAGTACAGATATGTACAGAACAAGGACAATTTTTGAAATCATCAGTCCAACAATGGGAGTGTGAAAAACCATTAATACACTATGTGCAACTTTCACATTGTTGCATTTTTCATTAAATTGCTTTTTCCACAACAATTCTAGGTGACGTTAATATGCCAAAGACTGTTATGACGATTGTTAGCTGACCAATTAAAAAAAATAAGTTAGACAAGGAAAGTCAAAAGACATGACCAAATTCATCTTAAAAGATATAATAAAGGGGATATAATCTTTTTGAAAAAGGACTAATGACATTTTTTCTGTAGAGAAAACAAACAAAAAAGAAATCTGTGTTAAAAGAAATTAGTTTCTATATTCATCAGTACAATCAGAAGCGTTATGACAAAGGTTGTATAGTGCTGAAAATAGCACACAAGAAAGGAAAACAAGAAATGACAGAAAAGGTGCCAATGACATGAATTACATGAAAGCTAAATATAGTTTGAATTTTCATTTCATATGAACAATCGTCTATAAAGGGACTGCCGGCCAAATATAGCGCCAGCTCTGAAGTACAACAAAATGCCGGGGTCGCCATTGGGACTGTAGGACAAGAGGTTCAGTCAAAGGTGAAAGGTATTAAAGTTGCTGAGCAAATTCCCATTCATGTATACAGTACAGATAAGAGAAAATATCTTTTAAAAAAAAAGGATCTGATATCTCTGGAATAGACCAAGAGGACAAGGGAACTGAAAAAATGAACAGAAATACAAAGCAACAAAATGAACTTGCATTATTTTAGTGCATAAAGACATGCCCTTGTGTTAATGGACAGATATCTTGTTTTTGAAATATCACATCTTGCAAATATATGATCAGACAAAAGAGGGGGAAAAAATATACAGGAAAAACAAGAGAAGCAAACCACTTGTTTAGGTGTTTATGTAAAAAATATACGGATATCTTGGTAAAATATCTTGGTGGGATTTCAAAAGAACTGGAGCCATTCAGAAACAGTCACAAGACATCTTAATGTTTTCTTCCCTCAAAGCTTTTACCAGTGAAGATGTCTTTGCAGTGTCTCTCCACCAGATGACAGACAAGTATTGTATTATTTTATGTCACTGAAAAGACACTAATGGCTAAATTAACCATTCAGTTTAAAGGCTTCAATGGGTAAATCTTTTGTTCCCCGTTGGTTGTTTTTTATTTGATGAAACGAACAAATTAAGAACTATATTTTTCTAAGGCTCCACTGTTTTTCATATGAGCAAATCTGCGTATATCTAAGTGGGGATGTTGGAGGCACCAATGTGATCTTAAGGCAAAATTATCAGACATTGTGTGTGAGACTGTGTGTAACAAGCAAGTGCAAGTAACAAGCTGTGATATACCGTAGACTGTGTCGCTGTGACCTCTGAATCACAAAATAACAGTCAGGCTGTTTACTTCCCGCCCCAGGACAAGTACCGGGTGGTCTTTGGAGATTCAGAGATCTGATTTTATGGCTTAGTTTAGGTTTGGTAAAGAGCAAAGAGACTAAGGGCTTCATCGCACTTCCAACGAGCAGCAAGGATGTGCAACCATCCTGAGAAGTGTGAAAATAACAGTTACAGTAAGTCCAGAGCCCACACAGAGAAACACAGTCACTAGAATAGTTTCATATAAAATGGAAAAGGCATCCACTTACAAACCAACAAACAGCAAAACTGCCTGTTTTAGAGGAAAGTGAGGAGGAGAGGAGAGGTTGAATTCCCTTCAGGTCAGAAAAAGCTATAGCTCAAAAAAACTAATTTGAAGACGATACACTGTCGATCCAACATATTTTGGTGCTGTGGACTAATCTGGGAGGATGTGCCAATTCATTAAAAAAAATATAGCTGCACATACTGTGTCAAGAACATAACACCCTAATAGAAAAAGTCACATGCTAACAATCCAGCTATTAACGTATCAGATCAGGAGTAGGCAAACTGCTATGTTCTGATGTACATAAATATATACACACAGAGCTAATCACACACACAATTTATCAATTTTATCATAAAGGGGGTGTAGATGAGGTAAGGTTTTTGGGTCCATGTTGAGATCACCTTGAGGTGGAACCATTTACAAAACATATGGGTGAATATTTGAGATCTGAGTCACTGACGTCTAGACAACTACTGCATCTTTGGAGCCAAGGATGTATAGGGACGTATGCTGTGATGGCATGTGTGGGTGTGTGCATGGCTAAAAAGTCGAGGAGCACAAGGCACTATTCCCTGCTGAAAACAGTGTAAAGCCCTGTGTGTTGTTTGGTATCTGATTTGATCAAGAATGTTTATGCAACACCTGTGGGTTAGAAACTGTGCACGTGTGTGGCGCGTGTCCACGTGGGAAGTTCGTTACGACAGTACGCTCAGAGCGATGCAGTCCTACAGTCCAGTGAAGAGTCATTTTTGACTGAGGGTGAGGGAGAGATGAGCGGGGAAGCACAGAGGGAAACGAGGATGGGAGGTTGGAGTCCAGCCCCTGTAGTCTATGGCAAAGTGAACAGGAAGCTCTCTCAAAAGTCTCAGTCCATTCCCAGAAGGCTGCTGCTGAGCTCCAGGCCACAGCATGATGGCTCCACAGGAGGGTCAGAGAGAGCAGAGGAGCACAGCGAAGGGGGAAGGGGGAGATGAGAAATTTGGACTTCTAGATTGGAAAAGTTTGGGGGGGGGGGTCCGCTGCTCTTTTTTACCCCTGGGTGACAAGTGTGAGCCAATTCTGGGCCGCGGTGGCATCGCTCATCATCTGGCAGCAGATTGAGACTGTGCAGCCATGATAATGTGAGAGGGTCCACCCTCAGCCCTCTGCTGCTGGCCCATTCCTGCCAGCACAGACATAGCCATGGCCTCAGCTGCTGCCCTTGAACTCAGGCCGTTTTGCCCTGCAGAGGGGCTGGGCGCCAAAGAGCTGTGCTGGATCACCGGGGCAGGGGAACCTGTAGGCTCTGAGGTGTCTTTCATGCTCTCTTCTGCAGCTACAAAGAGAAAAAGACCACACAAATACAGATTTATACTTAAACTGGCAAACACATTTCACTTTTCACCTTTAATACACTCCATACCAGCCTTAATGAAAAGCTACGGACATTATCTTTGTTGTTTAGCAATTATGAGTGAGAAAAGAGATATAAGAGGCTACCAGGTGAGTAAGATGGCATAATTACAGTATAAAAGGTTCACCTAAGTAGGCAGTCTTCTTTTGTAGGGTGGTCACAGGACAGTCCTTGTGAGCCAGCAGCAGCTGCTTCAAATGAGCCACCTCATTCCGCAACAGAGACACTTCATTCTGCAGGATCAGAAAATAAGGACGTACACTTTTCAATAATTTACAGAGAATTCATATCATAGTTAGACATACAGTATACCCAAAAGACAAATCACCACTAATGCTGGGTCATATAACTCAAAATGGGATCATCCAAGCTTTTTAATGGATTTTTAACGTTTTTCAGCTAAGAAATGCTCTAAAGGGATAAACAGTCTGGTTTTCACTATGGTGCAGCTGGCAGTGGAGAAGTGGTCATGCACTGTAAAAATAACCTGAAACCACCAAATAACACAACAAAGATGTGAAACAAGTTGTAATGAGTTCCACCGTTACAAGTCCTGTAACCACACCCCCTTGTAAAATTACCCTACAGTCTCTGAAACTGATTGTGCTTATCTGGAAAGCACCTCACAAACTTCCACCACAAGTTGAAAGCCTTTCAACTAGGCACAGTCAGTGCGACTACGCACACACTAAGACAGGCCTCCCACAGGCCTTATTTCATCCCCATCCACCCACTCTAAGTCCACTCACCGACAGTGAGACGTTCAGGGTGCAGAGCTCCTCGGCCTTCTTCTCTAGGGAGCTGACCCACAGTTTGCGTTTCTGTCTGCAGCGCGATGCCGCGGCCCGATTTCTCTCGAGGAAGCGCTGCCTTCGCTCATCTGGGTCATCGTCTAACGTCCGCCGCCGACGCCCACCTGTAGGCTGCGCTGGAGATACCTAGAGGGAGAACAGGGGAAGAGGGTGAGAAGGAAACAGACAGAGAGGGGAGGGAGCGGAAGAAAGACGAGAAAGAAAAGGGAAGTTTGAGTCATAGTTTCATTATTTCGGTCAGAGCACTTTATAGTCATCTCACTACTAGAAGTACAGCCCCAATTTTCTGCAACTGAAACAGGTGATATGCCATATCTCAAACAAGGTTTAGCTCAGTTACTTGACTACAGTATGGTCCTTGACTATAGACAACACAGCGTACCTGAGGTTGCGCAGGTGATGGAGCATCTGGCTGTTGGACAAGCAGCTGGCTCTGCTCTGCCCTCTGAGGTACCATGGGGCTGCTGCCCATGGCCATGACCCCCATACTGTGTCCTGACGGGCTCTGCTGGGACAGTGCAGCCTTCAGACGCTAAAGGGGAACAACGATATGACCAACATCAATAACAAGCACAGGAATTAGAATACACAGCCGAAACCAACAGTATGAACAGTGTAATGTATAAAGAGAAAAGGCTTCATCGTGGCAGAAAAGACCTACAGGAAGCACTGAAAATGCAAAGAAAGCAACGACACAGCAGATCAGATTCAACAGCAATAGCACTACGACTCCATATTAACCCATCAACTCATTTACAGTATCAGCAACAAGTTGGCTTGAACCTTTCAATACAGCCTAAATAAATGGTTTTTCTACCAGATCTCTGAGGTTTACTTAACATAATCAAATACGCCCCACGTTGTACCACCCTTTGCCACAAGAAAACCCTGAATTCTCTAAGGCATGAATTTATGCTATAACTCTCGCCCATGCTGACCTACCTGTGTCACACAGTTCTAGTTTGTTTTCAGCAGCACATTCATGTGACATCCTGTTCCATCTCGACCCTTTTGTACTGGTTTCAGCTCTGAAGGCTGTGCAGGTGATGCAAGCCAACTAAAGTTATATGTTCCAGGAACAATTTTCAGATGATGTTGCTTTGTGATATGGTGCATTATCCTGCTGGGTGCATTATTCGGCAGCTAATGATATGAAAATCACAAACAGCACATTTAAGTACCCAGTAACATTTTGACAATCATTACTTGGTAGTAAGAGACCAATGGCTGTCTGAAATCACTCCCTACTTACTATATAGTGCACTATATTGACTAGTGTGTACATTGATTCGCTATATAGTGCCCCCAAAAATCCCACAATGGACTAAAAAAGTAGTGTGAATGGCATGTGCACTACTTTCTGCTAACAATCCCACAATACAATGCACCGCATTTTATATATCCAAACATTACTGTTGTGCGAGTACACCTGTCACTGATGATGCAAAATGACAGTGATTAGTATGTGTCCGAAATCTCAATTTACTGCTCACTATTGAGTAAACTATTTATCATATAGGGAGTAGAGAGTGAGTGAACCCAAGTCCATGTGTGTGACTGTGCTCACAACAAAACACCCCTAGCCTTCATACACACCAATGATCTTCCACTTTTGTGGAAGTGCAAATCTACTAAAGTGGATACTTTGTGTATGTTTTAATACTATAAACAATGAACACACTAACGCTGTTTTCATCAGTTTCATCTGAAAAATAGTTGAAATGTAGTATCCTTGTATATAACTCTGTGTACTTTGCAGTATCATAAATTCAGTACAAATTATGTTGTCATGGTGTAAGGGTAATAAACAAGTAGCTGTGGTAAAAAGTCATATGATGAACAAACTAAGCCAGTGCAGAGGAATGCTGGAGGGTGAAGATGGAGACAAAAAGAACAGATAAAGAGATAAAAATAGAGAGCTAATCTAGTGCTGACCATCTTGGCCTCTGAGTGGATGCTGTAGCCAGAGGGGGAGTTGGAGCCGCTGCTGCTGCCTCCCAGAGGAGGACCGGGGATCCCAGGAATGTTGGGTACCATGCACATAGGTCGGGCCAGCTGGAGACCAGATAACATCCACAAATGCACATGTATTAACAACTTGAACCAACTTCTTAGCTATAAAATTGAAATATTTAGAGTGTTGGTCTGCCTTACATTAATGACAGAGGGTATCTGTACAGGACCAGGGAGCACAGACACTGCCTGACCAGAGGGAAGCATCATCATGGGGTAGTGGCTGGTTGGTGAACTACACAGGCACACAGTAGAGGGACAGCGGGAACAGGAGGTTCAGTCATGTTTGTATAAATGACAATTTTACACTCCAAAGTCTCTGTAACATAGTAACTATCACCATTTAGGAACAAGACTAGGTCGAAACCTAGTATATGGCTGGACTGTGTATGGTCAATGTGCTATATTGTGGCTAAATTGTTACGGGCATAGTCAGTGGTCGTGTCTATAATGTGAATTCCTTGATATTAAATGTTCATCTGCAATTTTCTGTAGTGGTCCCAGTAATGTTTGTTCTTAAAGTGTACTGAAGTAGCATATCATATGACACGGTTAAGCTACGTTTGAGTGAAAAAAATGTTACAAATGCAGTTGCAAGAACAAAACTTTCCACTCATATGAGGTTTGATTTGAAAGAGAACTCATTGTAATTCTAATTATAACTATTCTAATTATCCATTAACTCCCCTGCTCTTTCATTCGTTTCTATCTGCAGGATGTCTCTCGTTTTTCTGACTCACTCTGTGTTGAGTGTTGAGTCACAGTGGTTTTTATTTGGGGTGTTAACGTTTTGCGCTGTCCCTCACTCTCTGCACATGAAGAGCTCTTCTACTCTGCTCTGTGCTGGACTGTCACAGTGCGTAACCGTCGTCTCCGCTTCTCACAGCAGCAGGTTTTATCTTTTTTTCCAGTTTTGTTCCCCCAGCTGCCACAAATTCTACATTTAGGAAGACTATAATGTTCGGTTTTTTGTTGACACTGTCGTAGAGATGTTAATTCAACTACAGATTTCAGCGTTGAGGTACAACTACATTCCTGATTTTGCAGAGGCATACTAACCTAAAAAGCTATTATTGGGAATCGCAAGAAAGTTTCAGAGCAAAAGCATGTGGAAAAACTGCGTGAGTCTCACGGTCAATGCGTGAGAGTTGGTAGCCCTGATTAGTTACGTACCATAACTCCAGGTTCTACGAATGGAAGCGCAGCCCTCTAAGCTGTGGGCCCCGCTGGTTCCTTTAAATAGCCGAAGAAAAAGCAGGTTGGGAGCAGATTGTCCGGTCTCAGTTCAAGTTTTGCACAACAAGCTGAGACCGAGGTGGGACCAACGTAGTAAGTGGGCGTAGACTAAAGGTCTTAAGTTGGGACAAACCCACGAGCGGTAGCTTTAGAGGGCTGCGCCTGTACTCACAGCGTTACGGTACGTAACTAACATTCTTGCCTATTTATTCTGAAAGAGCAACGGCCAATGAGGAAACTCCAACACTTGACGGACCAATGGTGTAACTTCATCCCTCACTCAGTCACTCATTCACTCACTCACTCACTCAGTGACTTTCACATTTGTATGGCTGGCCCTCTGGAGTCGAGCCAAAAAGTATCCACTTCAAGCCCACAAAATCCACACTTACATCCAAGATAAAAAATTTAAGTCAAAAACACAAAAAACATGGTGGCATCTTGGGTCTGAAAGATTCACTCATATGCATCATATAGGATGTTGAACTTTACTCACCCCAGGGTACGATTGGAAGGTGGTGCCTGTGTGATGACAGAGGTGGGTGACGGCATGGTGGGCTGAAGGGCATCAAACCCCAAGTGTAGTGGGAGGGAACCAGGACGCACAATAGTCGGGGTGGGGGCTGAACTCCTGGGTGGTGTGTCCTAGGAGAATAGCGGTGAGGTAAGTTACGTAAAAACAGCTTTCAGTGATTATTCACTTCCTCACGGCACATTTATGTAATACTGCAAAAGTCATAATGACATGCATCATGAGCCACACTCTTTCTACATAAGGTTCCACCCTCTTCTCTATACACTCATACAATCCCCCCTCCTCCCATTTCTGTCCTACCTTTCCTTTAACCAGAAACTCTCCGCTGCTGTCTGACTTTCCAGAGATAGATTCAGGGCTGTCTGGCGGCGAGGAGTCGACCTCTACAGGTGCCTCTTCTTTCACCTTCACGTCTGATGGCGTCTGCAGGCTCATGTCCAAAGCCACAGAGTTGGGAGCAGGGAGCTGAGAAGGACAGAGACGGTGAGAGAGAGATACAGAGTCTAACTTCACACTACTCTCGAAGATAAGAGTCACATAGACTACAGTACATTAGAAAAAGGAAGCAGGTATTTATGGTGCTGTTTATCACACAACCCAAACAACCAAAGCATCAGTTTATGAAACAGTTTTAAGTGCAATAAAACACACAGGACCATTTAAAATAAAATAATTTTAAAAAGCTGTTACAATAGTTTAAATTATGATGATACATAGACAAAGTGCACAAGGCAGGAATTTCTGCAGGCGATCATTTTTGACTACAGCAACACTTGAGGTAAGAAAGAAGGAAGTAAAAAGTAATTTTTCACTACATGGGAGTCTTTGCACAAAATTCCATTGGTTTCTATACATAATCATACATAAAGGCATGCACACACGCACGTACACACATGAAAACATTGACAAAATCATCAACCCAAGTCTTTCTTACAGAGTTCTTTGCTCTCTTGTCTTCATCATCTTGTTCGAAGGAGCTGGCCAGCTCGTTGAACAGACCAACCTCCTCGCAGTTCTTTAGGAAGCGGGTGGGAGTAGGTGTCTGGTCTGGCAAAAGGGAATGAACAGAGATAACTATTCAAAGTAACGCTTTCACACTTGGTTCACACTTAGCATTGAATATAGAAACCCATGTCATTAATGTGTCTTTGGAGCTGCTTTTCTTGAGATTCTACTAATAGTGTTTGAACACGCTGACGCCGAGGTAGTCTTCATCTGAATGCCGGGAGAATATTTAACAAAGAGGATGAGTAACGCTGTGAGTTTGTCACATAGACAAACAATACCTGCAATAATGACAGAGTCGGTCCTGGCTGGTCCAAATTTCAGTGTCATCTCATGCTTGTGTTTGTGTACAGCCAAGTGGTCCTCATTGGTAAACCTCTGGAAAAAGTGAACAAGAAGAAAAGAGGAAAGATAAGTACATTATAAGAAGTAGCCTACGGGTATTGGTCTACTTGTCCTGGTGACCTGAAGAAATAGCCTATTAGTACCTTAACCCAGATATCATATTGCAATAATCACAGACAGATAATCTCTTGGAGATGTAGCCCAACACACGCAGCCTATACTGTATACAAAACATAAAGAAAACTGTATCTGTGGTGTACAATTCCTCACGTCTTAAAAGCCCTCTATGGGCCCATTATAGCTGCAGGACATGGGCTCAAATATCTTAACACAAACAAGAATTATCTAGAAAAAGAAAAAGGGCTTGTATGGATGAGACCTCAAATGATTTGAACAGCGCACAAATGTAGGGAATGAACAATGTTTAAAAGATTTTTTTTTGAAGTATAAAAACCACTGGCACAAAAAAATACCAAAAGTGAATGAGCTGATACATCAAAACAGATGCTGCAAATGCATAGTATAAGGTGCTTTACAGAAGTGAACACATTGTTGTCAAACTAATCGGTGTGTAAAACATGTGGATGCCGTAAACTGTGTCTCAGTAAAGCTCTACATTAGCCTATGTTCTGTTATTTCCTATCAGGTATCCACAGTGGAAGCTAAAAGACGTCTGGCACTTGGGCAAATCAGACCTTCAGAAGAGAGCACCAACAGCCATCGTCTGAGACACGGCACTTCTTCTTTGGAGAAGTGGCGAGGTGAATCAGTCAGAGGCGGAGGAGGAATAATCTTGGCACTGCCACCAGCCTATTCACCATTCGCCGCAGCCTATTTTGGGGTGCTGCGTTGCAGTTGCGAGTTCAGTCGTGAGAGAGTGAAGTGGAAACACAGTCAAGTGTCAGGGGGCTTATTTTTAGCCCTACCAAGCAGCATCACCAATACAACTGCATGTACGATTTGTCGCTTTCCTCTGAACAACGTGGCTGGGTCTTGCAGAGGAAACTATCTCCAACTAATCTCCCTGTATGAGATACTGGCAGCTCGGATTACCCCTCCCCAGACAGTAAATACTGGGCATCATATAATGGGAGGCTGTTGTTGTTGTTGTTGTTGTTGTTGTTGTTGTTGTTAACTTGGTAAAAGGAAAACCCTGAGCAAAGCCAGGAGTCAATCACGCTCATTCTATTATGGGCATGATTCAGACTTTCCTGGTAGACAACTGTTGCTTGTAAAGGGCAGCAGTAAAACGGCATTTGGATGTAAGGCACTTGTAACATAAAGGATGTTCCGTGTCTAAATGTACACAAATAAATATCATCAAAGACGGTAAGTAAACGCAGCACGTGTCTAAGCTTCATAACAATTTTTTGATGATACTTAAGCTGGCATAATATGCAAGAAAGGGTACTGTACCTCAATACTTTTTTGGTACAAACCAAAATGCATTAAAAAAGTACCAAAAGTTTTCAATCAAATGCCTTTTCTTTGATCAGATAGTTCCTAATTTAAATCATAATTTTGCCTATTTTAGACTGTATTGTAATAATTTCTTGTTCGCCTGCTTGCGTTTAACATTTAAAGCTGCACTAATCAACTATCACTAAACAATGTTTGTACACTAAAAATGGATCAAAATATATGTAATGTGAAAGGGGTCGCTCGTAGTGACAAACCTACAGAGAACTGTCACCCAGCTCTCTGTGTCTTGGATTGCTTTGAAACCTTACGGTTTTGGTTCAGTCCCTCTGCTCTCATCAACCCTGATTCCAGTTGCAGTAGGCAGCTTTTTTCAGTGAAAAAAAATCAGATAAATCCACTGTGTGCTACCTACCCAGCACCAAACTGCAAAGCTAACAACTAGCACTAGCTCATGAACATAGTGGAGCATTTAGCAGGCAGTCAAATATTTCCCTTAGGCAGAGATCAAAACAAGTGAACATTAGACTTACATTTGTCACATGGCCAGAAAAATGACTCCAAATGAATGATAATGATGCTCTGTGTAAACAGGCAACTCAGACCCTCACTGCCATCAACGTCACTTTGCCTTGAAAAGCTTTCATGTGGTTCTGTTGCTTTAACTGCCAACTAAATTAATAATGATATCAACAAATGAAATATGCAGAGTATTTACATCACAGAAACATGCAAAAGGAAAGTTAAAATGTTCAGGGAAGGGATCCCTAGGTGTCCATAATGTTCTGAGAAGAAAATAGCCAAAACAAATTATTTATTTATCCAACACACATGTTTAACTGCTTTACATGCCTGTTGTTCAAACCGCAAATCCCACATACAACAGATCGCTTCTGATCAGAGAATAGAAGTAGGCTCATGAATCACAAATGTTTCTTAACCACATAAACACTTTCATCCTCCAGACCCCAGGAGAGATAATCCATCACTAGCTCTAAGGATATCACACCCAGCTGAACATAGCATCAGACAGCTAATTGAGCACAACATCAGACATGATGTTTCCTGTGTTGAACAGTCATGAGTCCTAGAACACGCTTCTTTTAATTTGCTG
Organism: Oplegnathus fasciatus; assembly: GCA_003416845.1. Classification (NCBI taxonomy): domain Eukaryota; kingdom Metazoa; phylum Chordata; class Actinopteri; order Centrarchiformes; family Oplegnathidae; genus Oplegnathus; species Oplegnathus fasciatus. Next base: position 3,075,486 of record NTHP01000005.1, on the reverse strand, counting down.
TGATATCAGGCCAAGCCCCGACAATACACCACGTTACTGGCATGTGAGTGCACTATTGGCACTAAGCTGAGTCACCACCATGGCTCAAACCTGTGTCTGCAGGCGCTAGAAGTCAACAGTGACAGGTTGAAACAATAACTGTGCTCTGATTACTCACTGGAGCTTCCAGTGAGTCATTGCTGAAGGAGACAGCATTGTCTCACAAGACAGCATGTTAGCTAGAATGCTATCTGTGTGATGATCATTCAAAGTGTTGCATAAATCACAGCCAGTTAGTTTATTCTGGCAATGAGAACAAGTGTGACGGCAGACCAGGAGTCTTTTCAGGATGGATGATCAAGTTCTCTCATTGGATATAAAAGAGCTTTATTCTACTCAAATCAAGTGTCTTTTCAAGTACAATATCTTTTTTCTTTCACTTTCAATACATTTTTTTAAGAAGTAAAATACATTCAATCATAAGCAGTAACAGTCAAGTGCTGGAGAGTACTTACACAGGGGCAAAAATAACCCACACCACACACATGCACACACCTGAAACCCAGGACAAGGGAGGAGAAGACTTACCTGTCCACAGCCAGGAGCATTGCACACAAAAGGTCGGTCGTCCCCCATTTTTGCAAAGAGCTTGCAATGTAACTGTGGGAGAGGAGAAGAGGAGAACATTGCTGCGGCTTTTCTTGACGTGTGAACTGGCAAATCCTGAAAACAACAAAACAGGGATGCTGTGGCTTGTAGTCTTAAGTCTGAGCAGGAAGCCGAATGCTATTTAAAAATAACCCTGGCAAGGAGGAAAACATGCACAGAGGCAGCGAGACGAAGTTTCCCTGGTGATACTTCCTTCACACAGGGGGGGATTCTGGTTGGCCAATGAGGAGCCGCTTGCAGGAGAGAACGACAGCTACCGTTCACACAAAGACGTCTCCCTCTCCTTCTGTCTCATTTTCCCCTCACTTCCAATCCCTCCTTCTCTCATTACCACTCCCTCTCCTCACCTCTCAAGCGCCTCCCAACCTTTTACCTTCTTGTACCCCTCATTCAATGTCTCCCTCCCTCTGATTCAGCTGTTTCTCTCTGCGCACAATCTCTGTTTCTCCGTCCACTGTCTGAGAACTACCATGTGTCCGCAGCACAAATATCTTGAAATGGGCACATTCACGCTGACCCTATGCTGTCCCTCACTTTGTTGTCCTAATTAACTCCAACATACTTTTTCTACATGGAGACACAAGTGACTGATGGAGATGGTCACCAAACATTACTGATAATACTGACAAAATCTGACAAAACATTTGTTTATGATACTTTTAGTATGACTGTTGGTGCTTTCATATAATAATGTAGGCCTAAACTAGGGGTTGTCTCTGAGGAAAATAATCATTCAATGTCCATTTCATTCAGCTAGAACAATTGTACCACTTTACTGCATCTGAAGTCCAGAAAAAGACAACCTTTAAACTATAATACATCAAATATTATATTTTAACTTCGAGTAATATATTGAGTTATATCATTATATACATATTATATTGATGTATCTCCCACATCTACCTTTGTTAGCTTGTTGCCAAGTTAAATTACAATGAAAAAAAATAAATATTTGATATTAATGAAATTAATAATGCATAACACTGCTGCTATAAAAGGGCTGAACAGTGTGATCTAACATCTATGCCACAATAAATTGTCACATTTAACTCTAAAATGATCAACGTACAGTTATCATTTTTTAGATACATCAGAATATAATAGTTCCTTTTTAATGTTGTCTAATTTCTGATGTATCTGTGCTGATTAATTAGAGTATGTCCAGTTTCATATTCTGGACATCTAGAGTGGACTTTAGGCTAACTGGTTGGTTGAAGCGCTGGTGAGATATGACTAGTTGTTAAAGTTATTCTCACTTTAAGTATATAGAATTCACACAATTTATTCATTAAAAACTGCAATGAGAGTACGTTTAGGTAGATGAGATATTTATAATGTCTGTAATTCAATAATTACATTTCATTGTCCAGCCCTACGCTGTAATAACATAATATGAAGGATTTTATTTGGGTGCTACTAAGACAGCATAAATTTGGTAATACTGTAAAAATAGAGGCACATAAGGACAGCATTGTTGGGCATTTGAATGCACTGGAAACACTTCCAAAGCTTTCCACATGACTGCAAAACAAATACTACATCCCTCTCTCTCTCTTTCGTGGTGATGCTATTGTCAAGAGTTAAATATGCACATGGTTATGTTTGGTTTCTCCTCCTGTTGTGCCTGAAGCTGAAGTGACATAAACTAAAGCTCTGTGAGGCTTACTGCTTCTATCAGCTGTCTCCACAGAGGAGAATAACACCTCACGAACCCCCCCGCCCACGCCTCAACCCCTTCCCCAACTCCACCAAACCGCCCCACTGTGTATGCGTACTGCTCTGCACAGCTGAACAACACCCCATGTGAAGACAAACTGGGAAGTTTAGAAAAACAACTTGGTGATTGAATTTAAATCAAGGAATTGGGTGGCGATGGACGATGGACATTAATGTTTCAGCACTCTCAACTGGCCCAAAGTGACGTCTGGCAGCTATTACACAACGCTGATCCACTGAGAGTACAGCAACTACCAACATGCATCAAGGACCTTGCTGTGTATACAAGTAGAAACCTTTCAATAAACAAACGCCACTGACTACTGCAACACTCAATAAGGTTCAGTTAAAACGCACTCATGAGCAGGGATGGCATCCAACCATAATAATTTAATACTAGCCCTTCAAAATTTGCGTCTTTTGTGATCCAAAACATTTTGACTATAATAATGGCTTGACAGCCTCTGTTCTTGTGTGTTGTTTTGACTTGTTTGTAAAGCTTGTTTAATCATGTTCATTTAAAAAAATCTCCTGATCCATTATCCAACTTCATATACAGCTATTCCACAAACTGGAAAGCAACGTTAGTTTACCATGTTTAGTATTGTACTATATTACTGAGTTACTGACCACATTAACCTCTGTTGTACCTACTACACGCATTGAGCATGTATCCAAACATTATTGAGTGGGACAGATTATTCATTATGTTGGCGAGGCATAAATGTCTGAAAGTTTTCCCAATGTTGAAGTCAGTATATTTTCCTCCTTCCTCCCTCCATCTCTCCCTCTGCCGAGGACAGCTGCCCCTGAGCCAACACATGATTACTGAAGCCTTGCGCTGGAATACAACGCTCTCCCATGACGCTGGGCCTGTAACAGGCCTAACCGTTGTGTCTCCCAGCTCCATGTCTTTATGAGGGAAGGGGTCTGCGCCGTGTTTGCAAGCAGAAGCCCTGTCCCTCTCTGTGGACATCAAAGGGCCGATGAAACCGACCTCCCATGCTCTGGAGAAAGGCAACAGGTTGGTGCCAGGGCCCTCACGAAGTGCTTCCAATCCACTGAGTCTATTTGGGCAGAGATGTGTCTGCAAACGAGATACTCCGTCTAGCTCGTTATACCGAGGGTGTGGACTGTGTGGGGAAATGGACACATCTGGCGTGAGGAGGGGAACAGATTTCAGAGTTTACATCTTACTAAAGACATGCTAGACATTAACTTGGCTGGCTGGCACCGACATGAAATGTGGGATTTCCACCATAAATTTCAGATGACAGGGGTGGAAAATACCATTTGTTTTCATAGCTGCCCCAACAAATATCTTAACCTGATTAAAACAGATGTGTTGAGGTCTTTTTTTCAGCATCTATTGCTTTGCTTTGTGGTAAGACAATCTATGTTGAAGGACATCTTCAAAAACTGCAGCACTATCTGTAATCCTCTGCTAGATTCATTCACATGCAGCCTATACAGAAAGAAATGACACTGTTAATTACGACTTTGATTGTCAGATGTGTCTCATTGAGAATAAACTCATTAACGAGTTGACAGTGTAAAGTTTTACAGCACATTGTAAAATGCTCTGCTTCATGCAGACCTCAACTCTGTGAGAGACAATAAATCAGTCTGCTAGTTACATTAGTCCTGATACACATCACTGATATTCATTACAGACATGGATATCAAGTCCACCTATTTTCGCCTCTATTCATCCAAGGTGACATGGAAGCACTCAAAGTGCCCTAATTCCTGTCCCTCTCATTGAGCTGCTGCCAAAGTCCCACCGTTAACTTGGATTTCTCCGACTCAGCAGGTGTAGGGGAACGAGTCCCAGCTATAATCAGCCACAGCCATCCAGTGTTTGATGCAGCCTGCTAGGAAACTGACTAAACAAACTGTATTAATAGCTCGCGCTGCAGCCATGACTCTGGAATCTGAGGCTTGAATTGCCAGAGGGTAGGGGAGACCCCACAAAAAGGAAAAAAAGTAAAGGAGGGGGAGGGAGAGAGTGAAATGGTGATATCGCGAAAGAAAGAAAGAACAAACGCGCTATTTGCTGGATCACAGGTGAGGTCCAGCAAATGTGGCCTCTGAGCTTTAGAGACCAGAGATCTGGGCTGTAGTTGGGCGTGCGTAACAGCCAATATGTATTTATGTAAGCAAAGTGAACCTGAGATTTGGTAAATGGAACAAATGAAATCCAATATCCATGTCTGCATAACTAACAAGGCCTAAAAGCTAAATCCATGCCGAGCTAGCAGACAATGCAGGACAATACAGGATGGACTCAGGGCAGTTTTCTAAAATTAAATTAGAAACACTGTGCCGATTTGATTTGTGGTCGGCAACTTTTATAAGCACTTGCCGTGAGGTTTTGGTTCTATTGCAAGAAAAAATGAAAAAGGAGAAGACCATGTCACTTGATGTTTCGGGTCTAATCAAGAGTTCAGACTACACAGCCTCTGGTGCCGACAATAGTTTTCCAAAACCATACAAGCTCAACATATATAATATGTATAGTATATCATGATGTTGAAGCCGCCGCAAAGAACATTTATATTGCATAAAATTTCAAATGTATATCATTACTGGGAGTGGGTCATGATGTTTGGTTGGACAAAACAGGCAGCAGTTTTCTCTGGGGTAACTCTATGTGATGGAATGAGGTACAACTCTGCCAAAAACATGACCTACATTCCTAATGAAGGTGTTGACATGTATGGGGATGCGGATCCTGGGGCGTTCAGCAGCTCAAATTGCAATACTATGGATATCATTATTACTTGAGAATTTTGAGTTCTTTAGAGGCTCTTCTTGCAGAGACCCAGATTATCAATGCAGCATATTCTGCCGCCAAAAAACAGACAGCTAAATATTTTTTCGTGGGGTTTCAGGCATGTAAAAGAGGTCGATATCAAAGTGAAATCCTTAAGTCCTGCAAACTTTAGTTCCTTCCCTCTTCCAGACAACGCTGGCTGGCTTGAAAAAGTTTGTCTTTTTTAGCTTTCATTACCGTCTGGCGACGCACGGGCATACTTAGCCCTGCCTTTTCCCGTAACAAGACCGCCTATTCTTTTCAGCAATTGGCTACAAGCACGTCAGTCAACAGCATCTAACGCATGTAAAGCTTTGCACCCTGTCAATAACATGGGCTCGCTGAATCTGATTGGTTAAAAACCTGAGATCAACTTTTGTATCCACGAAAAACTAATGGCTAGCTTGTGTGGCTAGCGTTAACAACAGGCCGAACGCACATTCAAAGTGAGTAATAACAGCGCTACTACCAGTTTCAGCGATGACAACAAACACACATCAACGCGGATTCAATTATATCCGAAGTGAACGGGTGTGTTTTGGAGGTATTACGGGCAGTCAACATCACAAAAGCAGAAAAACGTTAGCAGTTAGTTGGTTAGCGGACTGACACTTGAGTGCAAAGCGAGACAGTGGGTCCGAATGAGACGCTGTAACTGCCACAACAGTTTTGACAATTAAATAGACGCGTAGTTTTAACAACAACAAGCACTTAAAAATGGCGCGGCAGTAGCTACTTTATCATAATTTAGTGTAGTCGACATTTCTATGGTGAATTTAAAGGGTAATAAAGTGTTTACAAACTCACCCTTGCGCCCCTCTCTCTGGCTCCCCTCTCCTCTCCTCTCTCTTGGAATTTGACACTCCCCTTGACGTCGAATCATCGCGAGAATTCATATCAGTTATCGCAGCCAGACGTTAAGAAGTGTGTCCAGACGAGGCTCCTGATTTAAGCTTCCTTTGTCCTTTAATAATTTTAATAACGCGGAGATTGGACCTACAGGCACACACAGGAACATATTATCTCTGTCAGCCTACACACTGGATAAAAATACGCCAGTTGTGTCCTCAGCGTGTGGTAAACTTTAAAAAAAAAAATCCCCCCCTGCTCTTTCACTATCAAAATTTGTAACCCTAAATCTAAATACTATGAAGGCACTATATTTGGCAACAGCCATCAAAATAAAGTACATAATGTTCATTGTACAGACACCAAAGACAACATTATCTCTTAATTGGATGGGTGGTGATATTTTAGACTGTGACCAATCAAATATGTCTTTCTAAAAAGCAGTTGAGTGCATACAGTATAAGAAAATGTGGTCAGTGATTTAGATATTTACTGATATTGAACTTTTTCTTAAGAAGTTGCCATTTAAAACTTTTAAATGTGTTTATTTAATTCCCTGTTTGAATTACTGTTGCATGATATGTCAGTTCATGTGATACAAGCAAATTGTTGAAACTATTATATGAACACTGAAAATGAGGGGGGGTCTTTTCCCTTCTTGCTTTGGTTTCCTTCCTGATTTTCTCACCCTATTCTCTCTCCTTGGAAGTGAACGTCCTGACTGTGGCAGTATGGTGTACGAACCTGAAACAATAGGCCAGAATATTAGAAATTAATACATAAAAATAAAATAGGCTATAATGGGTGGATTATGCTTAATCAGCTCTTGTTATATGTAAAAAAAAAAAATATTCAAGAAGAGGCAGCTGATGTAATCCACAGCAATTGTTACGTAACATTACAATTTTCCTCCAATATACAGATCACACTAAACATCTCATTTAGAGGCTGTTTTACAAGCCAATGGATGTGAATTCAGACACAAGGCTAGAGAGACCCCCAGTGGACAATTTCAGAACTGAATGTGTTAAAGTTCACTTTTGTGTTCCTTTAAAAGGGACCAAAGTAAAAATACAATCAGCTATTTCTTTACTGTCTTAATGTTTTGCTAAAGTTCTTCCCTGGAAGATTTAGTTCACCCCTGTTTTTACAAAGTAAATACATTATTCACAGCATCAAAATCTAAAAAGTCTAAAATTCCTTTTTAGCTGTTTTTTTATTGTGCCCTCTAGTTTCATAAATTGATTAGGCACCTAGAGTATATTTTTGCCCAAGTAACAGCTCCAGTAACAGTCCTGACTGTGAGTCAAACTGTATTTATATTTATAGGCATTAAGTGATCACAGCTGTCTTCAATCCTAATCGCTAACGAGAAGACGCAGTTTTACACAGTTAAATCATAACCCAGCCTCATCTTCACTTGATTAATATTCACGCGGTTGTATATATTTTGACCCAGCAGATAATGTTGTGTATTACTTAAGCTTTTCAATTTCTGGCATGTTTTCAGTGACAAAGCAGCATGTGTTCATATCATTATGTCACAGACAATGAGTTTCAGAAAACGACTGACATCGAAACATTGCCATGATGTTCCTTACAGGTGTATGTAAACTTTAAATTTCAAAAGCGTTGAGCTCTGATAACTGGTTTGGGAGACTCAATTGCAGAGTATTAAAGGTGCAGGAGAAGCACAGGTGTGAATAATAAAAATGAATGGATGGCTGAATTCCATTTAGCTGCTCTGGTTTCAGGGTCTTGGTGTTGTTCATGCTGGTTCACTGTGACTTTCTGGGACACTTGAATACAACGGAGCCATCATTAATGTTATTAATAACACCTGTGCTTTTCCTACTGTGACAAGTCAAAATGTCTGCTGTGAAAAAGGCCTATGCAAATAAAACCTCAGTCTGAATTGGGCCAGTAATTTGAATATGACACGGCCAAATGTTTCAGCAGGTTTTCATAGCCTACAGTGGAGCTTTTAAAGTAATAGTGCTTAATTATAAATTGTTAGATGTATTATAGCTGTCCGTTTTAAACTTAATGAGTTTTTTGTGAAGAACAATGGAGAGAAAAAAAGGAATTGAATATAAAGGCATTTACTTTCATTATGTTGACAAAGAAAAAAGCACTTTTGCAGGTGTACACACAACATGATCTAAGGGGTTAATTTTTATACAGCAGCAGAACAAGCAAACAAAATCAAGCACAGAAATGGTCAGATTTTAGACGGATGCCATAACAAACGTAAAATACATTTTGCAAGCTTACTTAGTGAATCTTTCAAGGACAAAAACTTAGTAATCATGCCATTTCAAATGTAACATTTAAACATTTAATTTAAAACAAAGTACATTTTAAACATATGCTGCAAAATTCTGGACCAGGGAGCACCCATGAAAACTGAATTTCTTTGCAAGTTAAGACTGAAAACACCCATTGTTTAAAAAAAAAAAAAGAGCATTTTACTCGTCCTTGGCAACTGTGACTGCACCTTTCATTAAAATAAAGCCCAAATAAATAGTAAATCACACGACAGCAGGCATGTTGACATCCCTTATAAGCGTTGATCATTTTAAGAGGACTCAATGGAGGCAAGATTAGTGAGCCTGCCACATTTTGTGAACTATGTGTGTGAACTTGTGATCTATGAAACCAATGATAAGATTCTGCATCCTTTGTTGCTTCTACATAACAAATAAAACTGTTCCCATCTTTTTTTTATTCTGGCCAAAGTGTGTTTTTTTAATTATTTTTTTAGTTTTTCCCCTGGTATTTCAAAATCGATTGCACTGTGAGTTCACTGGGACGTCATCGAGAGAAAGATGGCCACTTCAACTATCATACGAACTACTGAACATTCGTTCCTGAGCACTACTTCAGGAACCGCACCCTCTGACAGAATTACTGGACAGCCTGCATCATTACACATTAGCCCTCATTCATAAACCTATCTTACATTTAAATCTAATCTTACAATGAGCATATACTCATTTTACCACCGAACTCATGCTCTGTGACAAACCATAATAGCATTTTTCATCATATTTAAGTTTTAAAATGTAATATTAAATACTTGTTGTGAATTTTGCATACAAAAAAAAAAATAATAAGCCTACTTAAAATTAGATGCACTGGCTCCTTGTCAACAATTGCATGATTGGACTCAACCAGCTTCATGTAGGTCAATTCCTATGATGAAGCCCAACAACCGTGATGTTATAGTTTCTTTCTATATTGCATGCAGGGTGGGCTGAGAAAACTTTGTTGCACCAAGACTTCTTTTTAACAGGCCAGAATTACCAAAAAGTGCATCATTTTTTAGGTGTTTTTATGAAACAATATAAACATGGACTGGTGCAGTCCTCTTCCTACAACTCAAACTTCAATCTGCACAGTTGTGCAACCACTAAACAGTAAAAAAAAAAAAAAAAGGCTTGGAGAGGTTTATACGTCTCTCCCAGTGCATAAATCTGTATGTATTTTCAAGAAGGTCTGATAAATGAGGGCCACTGTCAGACAATATCCTAAAATTCAATGGAGACACTTCCTTGCCAGTAAATGCTGTGTGATGAGTTGTCTAATAATCAGCCAGTGAGGTCTGGAAGACCCCCAATGGTTTCATCACCTCAGTCTCTCAGTAGTAGATAGTCTTTGATAGTCTCTGGTAAAGGAAGCTCTTTTACAGCAGTGGGGAGGAACTGGACTCCAAGACTCTGCCGTACAGCACAGCGTGCCAGAGAGCGAAGCGTGGGAGCCTGAGCCACCATGTTGGTCAGCCTCGCCAGCAGCTGGGGATCCTTACTCAGCTCCCTGGGAAGGGTGCCGTCAGCCCGTCGGATCTCAAACCGCCCTGCTGCCCGGCACAGCAGCTCTAGGCACTCCTCCTCCTGTTCAGTGCCCAGGCCCCGGGCCAACAGGGCCACCAGTCGGGAGATAGGGGTCTGGCCCTTCAGGTTGGTCACATGGACCTGGGCTCCGTAGTCTAATAGCACTTTGACACTCTCCAGGTTGCCCTTCATTGCTGCCCAGCTCAAAGGCGTGTCATTGTTGTAGTCCCGGGCATTGGGACAGGCCCCGCTCTCCAGCAGGGCCCTCACACACTCTGGGTTGTCTTTGAAGGCGGCCCAGTGAAGTGGAGTGTCCTTGTTGCCGTCCAGGGCATTTGGCTGGGCACCATACTCCAACAGAAGCTCCACGCAGCTCTCATCCTTCTCTGCTGCGTAGTGCAGGGCTGTGCGGTTATATCCATCCAAAGCATTCACCTGATAAGGAAATGTAATGTAATGAGCAATCTTATGCTGAGGAGTTAACAACACTTGGGGGCATTTTTTAAATGCCCAAGTGCAATGACCAGCGCAAAGTGGTCTTGGGCGCATGGACTGTGCACCTGCTATTTTGGTTCATGTATGTGCAGCAGCATAAAGTGCAAAGGGGCTGGCTGAAGTGGAATATAGATTGGAGGGTGTGGTAATTGGGCACCAAAATACCACAGAGACGGGCAAAGCAAATTTCAAGGTCAGGAAAATACCAAACTGTTGCAGTGCTGCTTGCACCGCCACAAAAACAGAGCCCTACAGTTACAGGCTTGGTTCACCCAAATTACAAAAAACATTTTCAATGGAACTACTTTCTAACAAATAAATAGTCCCAATGATAACTGTTCACAGTGATTATCTAAAGTAACAGGGACACTGTTTCTGGAAAGACACGTTGCTGCTGTTTTTTTTTGCATTTTCACCTTCATTAGACAGTCAACAGTGAAGAGGCAGACAGGAAAAAAGAGAGGAAAGAGGGGTACGACATCCAAAACAGGTCCCCGGGCCAGCACTCCGAATTTTTTTTTCTGACTCCTTTGTATTCGGGTGGAGGCAGAAATCTTAAAGATTGACATCTCTATAGCTGGACAAATTTAACCAACTAGACAGGCTAAAGGTAATTGAGAAAAAAAGGACCATACAGGTGGTTTGGCACATTTTCACCCAGATTACACATTATTGCCAGTTACCATCATCAAATACAATTATCATTATTATTACTATTATTTTATTAGGATTAATAAAACCACCTTTCAGGCAGCCACTGGTTTCAGTTCATGTCAGCACAGTACGACACTCAAAACACATCTTTGTTTGTGTGTTTAAGTGATTAGTGTAAACCCCAACATCTCACACTGGAGAGTTGGGTGTCAAACGGCAGCCTTTCAATGCAAAAAAACCCCTCAAAATTTCAGTTCTATGTTCGTTAAATGTATAGTATGTTTTCCATGTTTGATTTGTGCATACATATGTTTTGACAACCCATTATTCAATTTCAGATGTCAAAGCTTTATTGAACACACCAACAGGGAAGAGTTTTAAAAACTGCCCCACAAAGATACCAATCTTTGACAAAAATAAAACCAGGTATGATGTTCAGTGTGATGGGTTAGCTATTACAAGCAAGGTTCAACTCTCTACAGGTTGACTTTTATATCATACAGTGACTGTCTGGAAGGTAGTAAATTAATCCAAATTCTTATGGTATGCTATGGGAAATGGTTCAGTGTGTAGGAGTCATCTACAACATACCTCCGCCCCCTTCTCCAACAGCAGCTCCACACAGTCAGCATCAGCGACCATACAGGCACAGTGCAGGGGCTTAAGTGTGCCATGCATCCGGTTCACATCAGCTCCCTTAGGCATGCAGGCGATAATGATGTCAATATAACTGATGACACTAGGAGATATTATTTATTTGAAGTCAGACTGGAAGATGAGCAGGCCTACCTTACGAATGAGATCCTCCACATTGTCGTGTGGGAATGAGCGGATGGCTGCGATGGTGCGGATGAGCCGCTCAGACAAGGAATATTTACTTTGAATGCTTTGCATGATGTACCACATAGTAGAGCTCATGTGTAACTGAGGACCATGGCACCCGGGCAGGGGTGACACTATGGCACACTGAAACACATTTCAAGAAGTTGGAGTTAAGAGCTGTAAGAGACAATGGATATCCCCGAGCATTAAAAACTTACCAGAATAACACAAATAACAAATCTATAAAGTCCCTCGGGGGTTTGTAGTTATTTGGGGTGATTAGACCTCTTGTTATACAGTGTCAAGGAGTGTGTCACCGAATAATTTCATGATCACATGTTATCTGTTGCTTCAACATAGAAATACCTACATTCCATCATTTTACCAGCATGGCAGTTTGCATGCTGTGTTTTGTTTCATTCTGACAAAAAAATGCACATACTGTAGAAACCTCTTTACTTTTATGTAAAATTACACTGGCAGTACATAATCAGGTCTGCTGCGACGAGTGATATTGAATATTGGGAGTCCAGTGATATCTCCCTTTATTTGTGAGCTTGTTAAATAATACAATCTATTTTTTTTTTATAAGTCACATAATGTGAAATAGCCAAGAATCGTGATTTCGAGAGTAACTTACCTGTTGATCTTAAGCTCGAAATGTCCTGCAGTAATGCACGATGACACTCAAGAATGATTACTTTTGATACCAAATGAACAAAATTAACTATTTTTTGTAATTTTGAGGTTAAAGGGATACTGTCATAGTGTATGCTTGTACTGTTTTTAATCTGAAAGACGATGCCTAACGTTATTCTGCTGTTGCTACTTAATGGAAGTCGCCCGACAGCCGACTGTCAGCAGAATATCAGCCGTGTAAGTATGCTAACTAAACGTAAACAAATGACTGACACTGACAGCTAACGTTAGCTAGCTCACTTGGCAAGAACATGCTCCACAACAAAAGAAATACAACAGCGATGCAAGTCTTACACAAAGTGACAGCTTTTAAAATTGATTAACGTTAATATGCAATTCGCAAGAGCCACTTGGCTAGCAAGCAGAAGCTGACGGCCTGGTTTCGAAGGGAGAAAAAATTATCTCCGACTACATTTTCACCGGCAGCTAGCACCAAGTTAGCTAGCTAGCTAGCTAGCTAGCTTGCGAGCTAACGTTAGCGTCGAGATGCGAGGAACAGTCGACAAAAATCAAATGACATTCATTTCAAACACTTGTGAGCGCGCTTTGAAATACTCCTGGCATCAACCATCGATAAATTACCGATGCCAATGAGACAACGTACCGTTTATGAAGGTCTGACAGGTTACCGTATTGACTGTTTGCTGCTCGCTTTGACATAAACACAGAACGTCACCGCTTGCGGCCACGCCCTCTGCCTCGAGCCACAGCTCCCTGTATTTAAACCCCACAGAGCCAACAGTCGCTTTATTCCGCGATAACTTCAGATAACGTGATATTTTCTTTGAATGCCGGCTTTTACTATGTCTGGCTGGAAAGACACGTCTTTGCCAAGTGTACATACCTTCCCAATATAGACATGTACGGCAGCACCGCAGGCGTCCACCGACATGCCGTGAATGCCTTCAGCTCATGACCATGTTAAGGTACAGTCCGCCAGCAGAGACACTCTGAACAAGTGGCTTCACAAATCACTGCAGACTGACAGGTCAGACAGCCCCTGGTGGACAGCCAAGCCAACGAGCCACAAACAGACCATTAAACACTGATGTTTTCAGTTCTTCTAAAGTCATAGTTTTATATTTCGTCTGGGACTGTGGACACTTGGATCTCTTTTTTTTGACAGTTGAGTGCAGTGAAGTCAGTTTTCGTTGAGTATTAGACTAGGGCTGCTAGTAATGATTAATTTTCAGATTAATTGATTAACATTTCCTATTTCCAGCCTCTGTTTTAAGGCTTTGCTGCTTTTCTTTGTTCCATGTGATAATAAACTGAATATTTTATGGTTGTGGCTTGTTGGTTGGACAAAACAAGCAGTTTATCACCACTTTATGCTTAAGGAGATTTTAATGGTAATTTTTCAGTATTTTTTGACATTTTATTGATCAAACAAATAATTGATTAACCAATCGTTATAATTTGTCCATAAGGAAACCCTCAGCCTATGTAGGGGTCTGCGCAGGCATAAAAGTGTGACCCAAACCCAGCATGTACCCATATTTTTAAGCCTGACTGAACCCAACTGATAGTGCCAACTTTTTTTAGCAAAGCTTTTTTGTTTGTTTTCATCCATTACTGACCTTATGAATGTTACATTCTTCTGCAGGATTCCCGTAGGTCTCTTGGGCATTGTTTATCTTGCAACACATAACACACATGTATGCAGACAAATGGCAATTTGCCACGGTCAGACAAAGAGAGAAGTTTTCCACTGACATTCGAAAATGAGACCACTGGAGTCCAGTCCCAGCTCCAAACTTTAAACCTGATACTTTGGTGGGTCCTGTTGGGTGCAAAAAGAATTATCGTATGTGTACATCTACGGCCCTAAAATACTTAAAACAGACTTCACTGCTGATTCATTCTGCAACCCATTCATCTGTTGATGTGTGTGGTCTACAAACAAAACACAAGATGGCAGAAAGAAATGTGACACTGGAGAGCCAAATCAAAATAATTTATTTTTGGTGACATTTCATACAGTTCTAGGATTGTGTCTCAAACACTTGGTTGATCCATTACTATATTTCCTTTTGCCACCCCAACCCAAATTAACAGAAAATAACCCAAACATATGGGGGGGGGGAGCAATTCTGGTAGGTATTTGCAAGCCTGTCAACATCAACCATATGCTTCTAAAATGATTTCACATTACTCATGAGTAAGATTCTTTTTAAAAACAAGTTAGTGCATTTATTTAATTATACTAAACCACTAGCTGCTCATACTCATTAATGAAAAAGAAATAACAGCCCCAGTGATTGGTTACTCGTTTACTGCATTACTAAACCCAAAGTCAATGCATCAAGTATTTTCGCTCAGCTGACATCTCGAACAGTACATAAATGTCATATGCGTGATTTTATTTGCCAATGCGATTTCACACAACTTTGGGGAAACCAGCCTACCAAGATTGGGAGAAAAGCGTTGTGCATCAGAATTAAAATAAATAAATTTAAAAAGCAATACATACAGTGAGTCAAACTTCAAATTCTAAGTCAACCTGTTTGTTTTTCAAAAATTTTAAAAAAAGAAAGAAAAAACAAAGAAAAAAGAAAAGAAAAAAACAAATCAGCAAACTCACCCTAAAAGCACAAAACAATCTGGTGGATACCTGCTGTCAAAAGCCTCCCTCTGTAAATTCAGTACTAGAACAATTACATTCTCCCACACACATTTCTAGTGAAGGGTTATTACAATATAGCATAGGCAACTACACCTCTACAGCTTCTTCAAAATCCAGTTTCACTGGGCCAAAGGTTTCTCCAAGACTACATCATTTAGCAGACCTCGGTAATACAAAATCAAAACTTTATCCTAGCACACTATGATCGTAGGCAGCTGGCACATAGCACGTGAAAATGTTCCAATTTTCTTTAGACCCACGACTTGGCTGCCGAATATTATGTAGCTACCATCCTTAGCTAACAGCACTCCTCAGTCTATTTTTGACACTATGCCATTGTTAAGAACAATTCACAGATATAAGCTTAACCTGGATATCCTGTGATGATGTAGAAAAGCCAAACCTCACCTAAACCCTCAGGCGCACTGAACAGTCAAATCTTACCATTAACCTATTCTTTTCTTCTCTTGGAAAACATCAACCTACTACCCAAACAAACATGTAAACAGAGAACCTGACTGATTATCAACATGACAATGTTCTGAATCCATCAGAGTGGGTGAACCCCCCAAAAAAACGGTTCAGATAGATAGAGATAAAACTTAACATGAAAAACTTTGGACCAGGCTAGCAGGTTCACCATGGCTAACAGGCCAGTGAGCACCCCAAAGTGGATTTCGGCTTCAAACAAAACCACACATCTGACTGCGGCGTACGTCAACGGTTTCTGATATCCGACTGATACAATTTAAGCCAATTATGAACCAGGATCAAAATACCACCATAGAACACATTTCATTAATATACATTAGAAGACCACACTGTCCAGTTTCCGGACAATGATTCTGAATCTCTGATGTAAAAATCAAAAATCATCCATTTCATTACATCGGTGCAACAGCACACTGTAGCACTTCAATCGTGTTGCTTAACAATCAATGCATACACAGACATCAGTCAACCCTTCAGTCATACTTGCAAACCTAAGCACACAAGAAAAAAAACAAACTGATGTCTCATTGCGTGTTAGTGATATCTTTGTATATGTACATGACATATATGCATGTTCTTTTCTTCTTAGTGCATATTGTTCTTGCAGACATCTATTCGTTAAAATCAAAAAAAAGGTAGAGGGCCATTTACGCGGCCCAGCATCCCACCTCTCCCTAGCAGGGCATAAATCAGATGGCCTCCAGATAAATCGCACTTAAATTCTTTTAAGCATAATGCTGGAGGCCCAAAACAAGATTTTTGTTTCCTTTTCAAATCACTCATCAAAAGTTCTTCAGGTGTCATTTTGCCCATTAGTCCTGGATGTCCCGGTCTTGTCATTTTAAAAGCTTTTCTTTGGACAAGTTCCAGGGGGGGAAGGTGGCTACCATTATGTTGTTGCTTTTATGTTATTCATTTTTATATAATTATATATATCCATGTATATATTCATACATCTTTTTTCTATTCATATCAAGTTTTTACTTTGGCGATACTGGTGGGATATTCTGCTCTTTGCCAGTGTGCCTGTAGCCTCCCTGGGGGGAGCTGCGTCGGGCCGGAGGCGGGCGCCTCTGGTCCCGAAACTTGAGGCCCCCGGTGCCTCTGGGGCCATTGCTGCGGTAGTAGCCTTGAGAGTCACGTTCACGTGGTGGCCGGCTCTCCTTGCATTCCCAGCCGCCCTCCCTGTCGTGGCCTTTCTCTTGCTTGTCTCCAGGACCACTGCTGGAGCCCGGCTCCTCGGCCTTGTTCACGCGCAACTCGCGCAGCGGCTGGCCCGACGCGGTGCCCGTGGAAGCTGGGGCAGGGGCCGCAGGGGGAGGGTCCTTGGGTGGCCGTTGGCACACCTCGGCGTAGCTGAGCTTACGGGGCTCCTGTAGCAAGGCAGGGAAAAAGCACCATTTTTAAAGATGTAAGACAGACTCCCCTTTATACATTCATTTTCATGATTCTCGTCAAACCCTCAGATCTCATAATCTGAACGCTCATTGGGGTAGGAGTGAACATTCTGGGCTTTTGGTGGGAAAGAGCAGAGAGAGATGAAAGACAGAAATAGTGAAGGAGAGTGACAGGTAGAGAGGAGGGAGAGAACCAAAGCAAGTCAGTCCACTACCTCACTTCCCTCTATGCGCAAAAGATTTCATCATCAGGAAGACAACTATGCTCAAGTGTAGGCTTTACAAAGAAATAGCTTCTCACCAGTGCAGGGGCGGGAATAGTGGCTGCAGCAGGGGCCGGCGTGCTGGGTGTTGCTGGCGTGGAGGCAGCAGAGGGCTGAGGCCTTGAGCTAGGCACGGGCTGTGTGGAAGGGGTTGGGTTTACAGTGGTTTGAACAGGTGTGCGTGGGGTCACTTTTGGAGCTGGAGCTGGGGGCTCTGCCCGTTCAACCCTCTTCTCCTGACGAGTGGTACTGTCAGAACAAGAGTTTCAGACATTCAGATTTTAAGTTTAATACAGTCTAAGTACCAAATATCCTGAATTAAATTGTAATTACTGAGACAGTCGTACCCAGGGGCTGGGGGTCCAAGTGGTTGTGTAGCAGATTTCGCTGCTGCCAGGGCAGGACTTGAGGCTGCCACGGCCTCCTCTGTGACTGGGGCTGGGCCTGAACCTGGACTCGCAGTGGCCTCTTTATTGGCTTGTTCTGTCTATAAAAAGAAAGGGGGTATGTACATTACACCTCTGAAGTCCCCCTCTCAACAATACGCTCAGTGCAGTGTATCCCAGAGATTTGCAAACTGTTACAGTAAGAATTTCTTCTCACCTTGTCCCTGTACAAACCGCGCACAACATCTGACATTCGGTTTTCTAGCACGGGCTCTCCCTGTGTACTGACCACGCAGCCAGGAAGAGGTGGGAAATTGGTAGCAGCCAAGTCAAACTTGGGTGGTGAAACCTTGACCTCCGCTACAGGCCTCTGAGAAAGGAAATTGGAATGGAGCCAACAAACAGAAAGATCACAAAATGTTTCATGTTTTAAATACAACATAAAAGTTTAAAGATGACATGAAAAGAGCTATTTACCGTAATCCGTTCGTCTTCTCGCCTCCTCCGCGTCCCTCTGTAGGTTGTGCTCCGTCTGAAATGCAAATAAATCATCTGTCAACAGTAACTCAACATCGGTCAAGTGTCACTGATCGAGTCGCAGCCATTGAGCAGCAGCCATTACAGTCAGGCACAAATGAGACACTAAGACTGGTAAAGCAGGTTTAACCTTCCGCGTCCAGCCATGCCGCTGTCTTCACTGGGGTCCAAAGACGAGGAGAGATGAGAGAACGCTGAGCTCAGGTCAGAGGCTGTCTGGACTGGGTTAGTGGTGGTGGTGGCGGCGGCAACAGGACCGGGGGGCTGCGGGCTGCGCAGTCCGGTCAGACTCTCCAAGGGGACTGGAGTTATAGACGCCGTGGTCACGTCGCTTGTCCTCACCTGGGGCTTCACATGGTTTCTGTTGAGGAGGGGAAAAGGTGAAGATGAGCACGGTCAATATTTAAGTTGAAAATATTTAGACGTATTGGTAACCAGTGTTTCCTGTAGAATTTTTTGCTTGTGGGGATAATTTTGGCCCCGGGACCTTAGTGGTGAACTTCAGAAGGTGTCACGCCGACCATACTGGTGGTTTTTACATGCAAGTCTATTTACATGTAGCAAATACTTCCAACCATTTTAGATTGATTTCCTGCTTTCAAGGCAGCTGTTAATACTATAAGAAAAGTTGTAGAGACTAGAAACACTGACATGATGAAGTCCATCTCTGTAAATATGCTATCATCTTTACATTTTGTCAAAGTACGCAAATCCAAATTAATGGGCTAGAACATGTTAAACCACAGGAATACGCCTATATAAAAAAAACTGCAATTGATATTGGTTCAGGGATCCATCAACAATTTTCAAATAAAGGCTAAAACAGCTAGATGAGTTCAAAGGAAACACTGGTGGCACCAACCACAGCTTGACAGTTTGCTGGAGGAAGGACAGCATGCTGTGTCCCTCGGGGTAAATGTGTGGACATGCAGGGGAGGGGGGTTTGGACTACATTTGTGCTCATGATTGGTTGAAGCAGTGGAGACTTTGATGTAAACATACTGTATGTTTGGGCAATCTGCAACCAATCATAAACTCATTGAGAAGAGCTGACAACGCCCATGTAAGAACCTAGACGGGCTACTAATATCTCAATGCACCACAAATAACGCTTTGAGACAGTTGTTTGTCGAAAGGCTAGCAGCGTGATTCACATGGATTGATCTTCTCATGAGTCTTTGACCCTCAGATCTCATAATCTGAACGCTCACTGGGAGGGGAGTGAAGCGCCTGACTTTGGAAGGGAAGGACAGAGAGAGAACAAGAAAGAAAAGGAAAGAGAGAACCAAAGCCAGTTACTCCACTCCCTGGTTTCCCTCTATGCGCATCTTGATCTCATCATTAGGTCTGACATGGGAAGAGTCCAGTGAGATATTTCTTTGAGAAGCTGCTTTTTCAGCATATAAACAAAACTTGCAAAGTTGTCATCTCTTTGCGAAAGATTTAAAGCATATGGATTAAAGCTTGACAGCTGGCTGACCTAGACCTCCAAACTGACAGCTTTTTTTTGTTATAGCATATAACAACACGTGGCATGTGGTAACAATCATTGACAAAGAAAGCAGCAGTAGAACAAGAAAAAAAAAACTATGAACAAATAAAAATGGATGTTGGATGTTAGTTGTGATGGAGAGAAACTGTAATAATGTCAATGCAAAGAGGATATTTTGGAGCCAAGGTGGCCAGTTGTTCAGAATCAGATAGTAGCTGCTGCCACGTAGTAGGCAAACCTACATTCATCAAAAGACTGACAATGACAAACCCAGGATGTCAATTACCTGGCAACAAACGTTTATCACACTGATGAAAAGCATTATGGCCATACAAATGGGACTGGCAGAAGGCATGGGCCCCCTTTATGGATTTAGTCATTTGGTTGTGGCAGTATGGTAAGAGATGAGGGTAGCGATGAAGCTTGTTGTACAGTATAATAGTGGTACCTGAAGGCATTTATTACATTCTTTCTTGAATAGAGGGGGACACTGTGGGGACAGTAAGAAGACAGGGAGTGAAGAACAATTCCCTGGTGAGGTCACATTATCTTTAGACAAAATTTTAAATTGCAGATGATCTGATGTTCACGGTTTAAACATCATGCAAACAACAAGTGGTAAAACATTCCAATTAGAATATGTTTATGCAAATACCAGACTTGGATTTAAGTCAAAACTAAAAAAAAGAAAATTAACAAGCGGCATCTGGAAAAAGGAGTCCTTACCGGTTTCTGTTGAATGGGCGAGTGATATTAAGGGAATTGGAGCCAGCTTTGTAGTGTCCGGCAGAGCCAAATCCATTCACGAAGCTACTGTTGGGAAACGGTGCCTGCACAAGGAAAAAAAA
>NTHP01000005.1:3015259-3054906 GCA_003416845.1 Oplegnathus fasciatus | reverse complement strand
AAAAAAAAAAAAAGACATTTACAAATCCAATTTCATGCAACAATATGTGAGGTTATTTATTCGGTAGCTACCACAGAGATCTGAACACGAATTTACTGCATTATTTGCTGTGTGTGTTTACTCTGAGTGTTGAAATGTTTAGAAAAATACTGAATATTTTGACTAACTTGTTGTTATGCAAAGTGTTGTGCGCTTATGTCTACTGACAATTCAAATTGTAAGGAGGGAGAAGGGAATGACTCATTGGAATTCACTCAATGCATTTCTCTTCAGACGTCACAACAAACAAGGTGGCAATGACTAACAAGCAAGTGTGCAGGTTTTTTCGGGTGATGGGGGATTCCAGCTACTGCTGCCGCACAACTTGTGGCTTTCAAGGTTTGACTATTTGCATCCCATTTTATGCATTTAATGCGGATGACACACGGAAACAAAATCAGCAGCAACTGGAAGGGACTGTTTTCAACTGACGTGCATGAGGGATGGATTTGAAAGCAGGTTTGTGTTAGTGTGACTGTCTCAAAGCCGTGTAGGTGCAGTGTGTGTCTCACCAGAGGAGTTTCGAAATACGGTGTGGGCGAAGGCGTCCAGGTGGGAGGTACGATGCCGTAAACTGGGTACTGCTGCTGGGGGTAGACATGCTGCATGTAGAGTGGAGAGCTGTACTGGGACTGGCTCTGGGACTGCTGAGCGTACAGGCTGCTGTCCATGCTACGGTAGCCATTCTTCGCAAAGAATGTGTTGATGGCCTTTATCCTGGCCTGTCAGCATGAAAAAAAGAAAAGAAAAAAAAAATCAGGAAAAGAGCAAAGAGTGAAATAACGAAACATGATTTTACAGACGGGCCTTTCCAAGATGACAAAGGCGTTTTAATTTAACTCACCATAATGGGTTTTCCCTGAAATGTTTTTACTTCCTCTCTCAAGTACTTGTATGCCTAGGGGAGCATAAGAGAGAATCGTAAGGAAATTCACGGTGCAGCATTTCTACTGAATACTTCAGACAGTGTGAAGAAAAGTGCAATTTGACCCACGTTACCTGTTGAGCATCTGTGTCTGATTGGAATGTGATGTACCAGTTGTTGTTGTGTGCGAACTCAACACTTATCACCTTTGGACAGTTGTCATTTTTGAAAAGTGACTCAACTTCCTGTGAATTAGATGCAAAGAATGGTTTCACACTTCGGGTTAAAAACATCAACTACAATTTGATGCTTCCAAAGACGTGCAGCATTCATTGCTGCGTGTCTGCACAAGTTAGCTTTACCTCAACAGGTGTGGTTTCAGGGACCTCCCTCAGGATGATAATGCACCGCTTATGATTAGGACGCACTTTCTCCCCTTTCTCATCCACTTGTACCATAGGAGAAGCTGAGAGAACATTCAAGTTATTTAAATCTAAGAAACATCACAGATGTATACAGGTCATTTTAACATACACCATCTTAAACTTTCCACTTACATCTCAGCACATCCAGGATGAGGTCCATATCAGTGGTGAGGACTTTGATGCCCTCCATGCTGGCTATAGTCCAAATAGGGACAAACTGGTCACTATCCATCTGGGACATCAGGTACAAATCCTTAGAGAGGTTTTCTCTGAAACACAAAACGACAAATCCATGTAGATAAGCCTTCTTTTTACTTCGGAAATAACAAGTCCACTTTCCAAGTTTCACAGTATAAAAGGCTGTTTGAGTGCTTGGCTCTTACCTTGAGAAATAAAACTCCAGCTCTTTCTTCAGAGACTCTCGTAGATTCTCTGAGGAGATCGGCTGTTCTTCAGTTTTGGAATCGACTGAGAACCAAAAACAAAATGTCAGCGGCAACAGTGACGACATCGGTTCCTGCTTTTTCTTATGTATAGATATTTTTTGTTGGGCTGCTCCCCGTTTCCCTTACCCTTCTCTACCTCAGTGAGTTCTGTGGTTAGGTCATTTTGAGACAAGACTTAGTTTGAACACCATCTTTAACTATGACCTCAATAATAAACATGTCTGACAATATCAACAAAAACTCAACATTATAAACTTCATTAAGGTAGATGTTATGATAGGCTAGATTGTACAGGTGAACATAATAAAAATGGCCTCTGAGTCCAAGTTACTACCGCAACTATGGGAAAGGCTTTCCACACAATTAGTATACAATTATTACGATTATTTGGTAGTGACGTCAAGCCATCTTCACCATCAGCTCAATCTCAAAACATACGTTGAGCATGACTGCAGAACGTAGGCTGCTTCATTACCTTGTAATAAGTAGTAATGTGTAAGTCATGTGAGTATTATTTAATACTACTAAGCCTTTGAAAACAGATATACAATGTATTTTGTAGCTCTATGGTGGCTGTAGTTATGTGGGTCCAAAGTCTAACAAAATAACCCTGAAGACATCACCAGGGGACAATAAAGTTAAGTAAACCGTGTGGCATGAAGAGCCAGCAGTCTGTACATTTTCATTCATTTCATTCCATCCGAACTCTATCATAAAGACTATAAACATGAACAAATGTAACGAAAGAGAATAATCCTTAGTTGCCATCACAGTTGGTGTGTGGAGACGACTGCATGTGATGTGACGCGACTGACCTGAGGTCCCTGTGGTGGACTCAGCGGGCGAAAAGCCCAACTCTGGAGGGTCCATTCCATTAACTGCTATCTCAGCTGTTGCTGTGGAGCTGCTGTCATCCAGGGCCGTGAATCCCACAGTGTACTGCTTGCACCCAGCAGACGAAGGCTCAGAATAACCTGTGGACAAGGTAAAGACTTTCATTCGGAACCAACAGCAGATAATTTTTAGGGCAGCTTCACCTTGTCTATTTTGACAAGTCCATATGTGTCCCAGAGTTTGGCTTAGTCCTGTGTGTGTATTAATAACGTTTAGATGTATACAGATGTTGAGGAAAGGGTAAAAAACTAATAAGTGAGAACTTAAGGCAAACTTAAGTTTAAATAATATAAATGAATATAAATGTTATAGCTGGTGCCGACTTGGAAAAAGTCAAGATTTATATCAATACACATGGATGTTGATGCCCAGCTTTCCAAATAAATACAGTTTTACACTTCAAAGCTCTGTAAATTGTAATAAAATCAGTTTACTGTGAGTGAGTTTTCTGATGGATATTTAATTGGGCTGATGGAAGTGTATCTCACCCTCACTGATGTCTGAGGGGGGCCAATGAGGGCTGTTGGTAACAGCCTCGCTGGGGGCCACAGGCATCTCCTGCCACACCTTGGCATTTGGGTTCAAACCGGCGCCCTTAGAGGTGACCTTCAAAGCAGAAACAGCGGGATCAGACGAGTTCAATTCATAGCAACATTAAAAGCCAAATGACGTCTGTGTTTTAGCTAAATCAAACATTTTACACAAAAAACAGTGTAGACAGTAGTTCGCATGTATAGCTGTCAATTATCTAAATTAGACTGCTGCAACAGTTTATTTATATTCAAACAGATTTGAATGTGACTGATGGGTTTCATCTGCAATGAGACCTACACTACGCTGAGTATCATGTATTTAATATTCTCGCTGGTACACTTCAGATTTGCCATCTCATCTCTGCATCACACTCGTTCCCAGACTACTTTAAACACAACACACAGTATGTTTTAACGCTCATTTGTTTATCAACACAAACATTACTTTTTACTTTCCAATTACTTTTTATATCCAATATTGAGCACTAGTAAGTAGTACGCACCAAGCGTCTTCATAGCATCAAAATAACCTAATAGCTGTTCAGGGTAAGATCCAATGGCCTTAGGAAATCTATGACCATCAAGATGGAAATCTGAGGGGAACATGATAACTTGATGTAATTATGGCAATGGGCCTGGAAAATATAAGAGTAACAAACAATAAAACACTTGTTTCCTAAGGTCACCATCAGGCTTCAACAGGCAAACAAAACACTTAAAACACTTCAGGAAATATAAGACAAACTCATATAATTCAAACATTTTCGACTAACAAATAACCATTTAATTTTACAGGCTGATGCACTTGTGTCAAATATATCTCCCTCAAATATGGAGTGTGTGTCAGAAACTGGAATTAAATTGCACCTTTTGTTGTTGGGGTAAACATTACGTCTGTACCACGTGTGTGAGGGCACATCCACTATCACAAAAGCATCAACATACACACAAAAACCAGGCAGCAACAAAAACAACCTTGCAGATTTAACAAGGACTGAAACTGTAGACTCGAACAATGTACCATGGAGGACTGAGAGCATGCAGGTTACAGCCAACCATCACTACACCTACTGGTTTCACTAATTACTTTAACCTTATATTGGGGTGCCATTAACTGAAATCACTTGGTGCAATGTTAGGATGGTTGGAACACCTGCATACCATTGGGCCTACATGGCATCTAATTGGAAACCAGAGAAGTGCAGTGAAATGTGCCACATAGGGCCCCACGATCCCCTGTCCACAAAAGAGGCTTTTACCCTGCTAACCTCAAGGAGGAGAATGATTATAAAAGCTTTGAGTAACCACATCGTCTGTGTAGTAATAAATCCTCATAAAACTAAGAACACTTCATGTAACTTTCACCACCATAATTAGATTTTTGATGAGTATTATTGAAGGGTTGGATCCGTCTCGCCATATCAAAAGGGCTGTGTGGACTGGCAGGAGAAATCCTGACCCTGCAAAGATCTGTGGCCAAGAATAGATCACATACTGTACATATTAAGGCATACAGATGCTGATGTGAACTAACTGTGGATTATGCTTTTATCCAAAGGAGGCGTGGATGAAAGCTGTGCACTAACTTTGAAACGCCAGTGACTGTCAAATTTACCAGCTTCTTCTTTTGACATTGTCACTTGCCACCTGCTAATAGATCCACCCCCCTTTATTGCAAAAGCACTCGGCCTGACAAGTACAGCTGGCAGCTACAAGATGCCTCAAGACACTTCTCTCCACAAATTAGACCGCAGAACTGATGTGCCACACGGTTAGGCCTCAGTGTCACTCAAAAGAGCATGAACATTTATGAGCCGTGCAACTTGACACATGGTTACAATGCATGCTTCTGTGTTACAGGCCGGAGCGAGCCAAGTAATGTCAGCTGACTGCGCTGCGCAGCACAGGCCAGGTATTTGCAACGCATGTCGCTGCGCTAGCCGAGTTAGCTAGCAGCGCGATTAGCTAACAGATAGTGAATGAACGTTTATCCTTCGGCCGATAATCAGAGCATCGATCACCGACAAATTGAAAACAACCCAATCAGTACTTCTCCGCTCCAAGCAGCACTGTCGTCGCTCCACAGCTGTGTCATAACTTAACTTAAAGGCTAATGATTACTCAGCAAACTACTTAATGAGCTTGCTTGTTACAGTGGCTAAGCTAGCGTTAGCTCGCTCTCTGAGGGGGCTGCAGTGGAGATCTGGCTGACGATAAGTGTGTAAAATTACACGCCTGTGCTGGTTGCAAGTTAGTAGCCGTGCAAATGCTGCCATATGTGCGGCGTCTGATACAGCTCTCGCTTGATAATCAATATCACCTTGCGATTAAACACTATCAGCCAGTGGTTACGCAAATAGTCACAAAGTCAAAGCGAAGCTGGAACTTGGTCGCTTAATATAACGTTATGTCTTGTTCGGGTTAATTTTAGCTGTTGCCTGATGAATATCGCCGATCACGCAGAGGGGGGCGTACTGTGCTAACAGGTCTCCAATGAGCAGCAGTCGCTTAGCCAGCCAGCTAGCTCGCTAGCTAAAGAAGGCCTCACTCACCATGCCGCCTGACCCTCCCTCGCTCCCCAGCAGAGCCTCGTCCTTCCCACCGGTCTTCGGTCCGGGATCAGCCTCCTCCTGCAGCAGCGGCGGCTCTCCGCTCTGGTCTGAACTCATCAGCCGCTCCTGACTCACTTCCACCCCGTCGCGTTCTCCCGGCCCCCGCCTGCCACCACCTCCTCTTTCCGAAATAGCGGCTGGGTTCAGCAGTCAGTCTGGTTCTCTCCTGTTCGACTGGATTGGCCAGCAGCACACTGAAACTAGCTTACTAGCTAGCTAGCCGGCTAGCAGGTATGCTAACGACCTAGCGTGCTATGAATCAACGAAGCGGGCTAACGCCAGCTAGCTCAATGAATCAAACTTGCACGCTCAGATACTAATGGTATACGCGATGCCAAACCATGACTCTTCTTAGACCACAGTCCCCGCTGGCGTTTCATCAAATATTACACCACACACCGGGTTCGTGAGGCGCATTCCTAACCGGGCGACCGGAGCGGACACTGGGGACACGCACCCTTCCTCAGCACAGGCACACAGTCCGCCGACGTCCCGGCTGCCACCGCGAGTTCTCGGTGACCTCTGCAGAAACCATTTCCTCTTCCTTTTCCGGATCCACACTGTAGTTTTCTACTGTATTTGTTTTTGTTCTAATGAAGTCCTTAACCCAGTATTTATGTGCCGAGGAGTACCCCAGTCAGGAGGATAGATATGTACATAAGTGGAGACTACGTTGTTGTATTTAAAATTGATAAAATATCAATTTAATCTACTTTTATTGTAAAATTTAATTACACAAAGGGGAATTCAAGCCAGCCTATAAAGTTGTTAGTCACCATTATGTTAATGATTTTTTTTTGTCGAAGATGACAGGCAAATATGGTTTAAGAGAAGACCAAAAAAGCAAACATTTGTTTAATTTCTTCATTTCAAACCATATCTATACAATATACTTAAAATATATAAAAATATACACAACTGGAAATTAAAAAATGAAATATACAACTCCAATGGACGCTTTTTTCTGTAGGCTTGAACATCCTTCAAGTCTAGTTTGATCATTTAGATGTTCCTGTTCTTGCATCATGTTGTGTAATGTATTTAGGCTATTAATATCTACATGTCTCTTTTTTGTGTGGCCAGTGTTAACAGTAGAAAAATATTTTCTCTTCTTATTTGCAAATGTTAATATAACGATTTTTCTTTTTTTCTACAATTACCTGTACTCCATTTTATTGTGCAGCAGGTATCTAGAGTTTCAGTTCATACACTGCTATCATGGTAATGCCCAAAAAGGGCGTTCAGTGTTTACCAGCAGCTTTAATGAATGGTCTGAGACCTGCGGCATCAAAAGAAAAAGGAGAACTGTGATGCAATCAGTTTTTTGAGATGCAATCAGGAGCAGGTGATAAGCCACTAAAAACACTTTCATTAACCCAAAGAGGTTGTTCAGAGATCGGTCACACAGTATCACATTGACAAATGGCTGTATCTCATTGGATTGTCAGTGTAGTAGATAAAAATGGCTCCGCTGCTTATGTCAATGCTCAGTGACTGGGGCATTCGGGTATAACCACAGGCAGCATGCTGTGTTTGATATATGGCACCTGGACTTGCTGTGAATCTGTTGCCTTTGACTGAACACTTCTTATAACCTGGATTTTTCCCAGTCATATGTTTCATGTGTCATTTGGTGGCAGATTTAACAGGCTCTTAACTAAACACACCATAAACCAGGTTTAAGCGATTAATCTGAAACTTGAACTAAAACTAAAAACATTTGGCTGCGATGCAACCTACGTGTTTGGCTCAGATCACTTACTTTGCAACATACAATCTTCTCTTTACCTGCAGGCAATTTAGAGGTAATGTTCCCACCAGTAATGGTAAATATATTAAAAACGTGGATTAATGGATCGGTATACCCTGAATGTTCTTACTGTATCTTAATATGTACCAGGATATTGTATGCAAATTAATACGATTATTATTTTAATGGTCTGTTTCTCAAGACAACTTACATTCTGCTCCATTTAACAAAAAGGAAAAACAATGAAAAATGTTTAAATCGATCTTTAATCAGTTTCTTGATGTTTGACATCTGCAAAACGGATTCACTGAAAGTTTTGAGAGTTGAAGAGGTACAGAACACTGAAGTCTGTGAGAAAGATCCCATTCAGGATAAGAAAGCATAAGACAGCAGCTTTTTTTATCAAGGGATGTGGACAGGTAGTTGGACAAGAAAAATACTTTGTAATGAACAGAAAAATTGCCCCGCTCTGTCCAGGTGCTCCTTGGGAGTCTATTTCCCGAGAGGACTCCTTTTCTTGATCACGTGCTCCATGTCGGCGTGTTCGGATGTGTCTAGTTTGATGTTGTACTTGGCCAGGATCTTCATGATGGGCCTGATCTTCAGCCACCACTGTGTCTTGGGGATGCGGTGACTGCAGCAGACAGGAGGAGGGATCATTCAATATACTCACCATTAAAAATGTCACTTGTAATACAACAAGTCATGTGGAAAATATGTATCTTACTCAAAATCTGTGTCTCCCTTCAGATCAGCGAGAGGCTGGAAGGTGAGCGCCCTCTTCCTCATGCCCAGCACACAGGCAGAGTCTGGTGTGTTAGCGAAGATGCGACCTGAAGGACACAGGAAGTGAAACAGTGCAGTTAACACGCCATGTAATGCTCATTACTATCAATCACCAAGAAATAGAGTATTATTAATTCCTGTTGGCAGTGGCGGAGGAAGTATTCAAATCCTTTACTTAAGTAAAAGTAACAGTAACATATATTCTACTCCATTACAAGCAAAAGTCCAAAAAGTTTGATACAACAATGCATCATATTTTATAAGCTGATCATATGTTTTGTGTATAAAATCTTCATCTGCAAAGTAACTAAAGCTGTCAGATAAAAGTAGTGGAGTAAAAAGAACAACATTTTCCTCTGAAATGTAGTGGAGGTCAAAGATAAAGTAACAATAATAAAATGGAAAAGCTCAAGTAGGTACAAGTACCTCAAAATTGTGGTACAGTACTTACAGTAAATGTACTTAGTTATTATATATTGAACATTTGATTTTCGGTTCACGTACCATGCCTATAGCACTCCTTGAGTTTCTCAGTCAGCCACAGAACAGTCTTGGCACCCATCTTTGTGCCAAAGTTTCTGTCAAAGGGTGTTGGAGTGCCTCCCTGCAGCCAATAAAGGACAGATAGGCGTATCATCGATTACACTGTAATATAGAAAAAACAAGGACAAAATCTGTTCTGGTTTTCTTGGAGTGGATTGGACACTCCACTGCATGAACAGACCTGCTGCATGTGTCCGAGAACATTCTTACGGCAGTCGAAGACACCTTTGCCCTCCTCTGAGTACAGGTTGAAGATGAAGTCAGTGGTGTAGTTGGCATTAGAGTTCTCATTCCTGTTGTAGAATGAGCAGTGGCAGATTATTGTACTGTTATCTGGAAGGATATGGACTTATAGCTGAGTTATATGCTTCCAGAGTATTAGTAACATGTTCACTCAGAAGTAAGCATTCACCCACACTGCTGGTATTTGAACACCGTACCTCAATTCGTATCTGCTGCACTTCTGGGTCACACCTGACCAAAACCTACCTGAGAATCAAACCTCTCTTCACTGTTGTCTTCATCTTCTCCACAAGATGCTCTACGTTCACCTACAGGCCCAGTCCACAGATCACAATCAGAACATGTCGCTGTTTAGGGTGCAGAGGCTCTTAAAAACTGGATAAACAGGTCCTGTCATCAGCTCACCTCCAGGTCTTTAATGCTGAATTTGTCCTCAAAGATGTAGGCGGCGTCAGCCCCAGCAGCCAGACCAGCCATGGTGGCCAAGTAGCCGCAGTATCCACCCATAGTCTCAACGATGAACACACGGCGCTTGGTCCCTGCTGCAGACTGCTTGATTCTGTCACAGGTCTGCAGGAAAAAGCATAGAAGAAATGTATTTAGCTGTTTTCTTGAATATATGTGTGTATATCTGCAGTTGAGGTACTGACAGAGGTGATGGTGTTGAGGGCAGTGTCAGCGCCGATGCTGAAGTCAGAGCCGGGAACGTTGTTGGAGACAGTGGCGGGGATAACCACCATGGGAATGCACATCTCCTCGTATTTCTCTCTGGCCTGAACCAGCTCCAGGCCTCCCACATAGGCCTGCGGCAGGGGAGAAGATGAAGATTCATTTGTTTCAGATCAACCAACATTGACATGACTTGTGGTTTTAAAGGAGAAGAATGGCTGCCATGTCTTACCTCAAATCCGCCAATGATCACCAAAGCATGGATGTTGAACTTGGCAATGTTCAGGCTGATTTCCTCCAATAATTTACCTGGCAGAGTTCTTTGGGATACAGAAACAAATTACACAGTGAAAAATGTTGTAATGTTACGACAAAAGCTGTACTTCTGAAAAAAAAAAAAGACTCATGTTTTACCTTTTGGTGCCCAACATTGAGCCTCCTCTTCCAGTCCAACCAGTCACTGAAGTCCAGGTGATAGGTTCAATCTGCAGTGAGAAAAAATTACTCACTGAAAATTTTATATAACAAATATTAAAACACGGACACCTACTTGGAAACAGAGACAAATAACACTAAGATTATATAGAAATAAGTTGTTATTTAGAGACTGTTCTGGTTCTGGTCACAAGAAATATTAAGAAACCAAAAATGAGAACATACTGTGTTATAAGTCTAACCTGACCAGAGAACAGAGGTCTGTTTGCGCTCAGTAAAGGCTTACCATCAACATATATGTTTAATTTGTTCCGTTTTTATCTGATAAACTGTGTTTTGACACCATGGATACAGTAACACATGTTTTACTTGCTTTGTTGTTTGTTTTTTCTTGCCTCCGTATGTACTGAATCGAAGGTCTTGTAACAAAAGGAGGTCTGGAGCAAAGAGGGAAATGCACACTTACCTGTCCGTGAGCCAGACCGTCAAAGCCGTCGTGGACAGCCAACATGTTGTGACCCTGGATGATGCCCATCCTGACTGCTGAGCGGACGGCAGCATTCATACCAGCGCAGGGGGCGCCGACGTTCACGATGGCCACGTTGATGTTGCTCTGGTTGGTAAGAGGAGAGAGAGAGAGAGAGAGAGAGAGAAGGAGATGACTGAAGGGTTATTATTGGAGAAAAAGATGTTGGTGTAAAAAGAATAATCTTTGTTAAAGGTGGTAAGAGTCTGGCTCAGAAAATGTACGATCCCTCACCTTAACATCTGGGGGGTTGATGTGAGCCAGCAGCTTGTATGTGTTCCAGTTGTTCTCAAAACTCCTGCACGCAATAAATAAGGATGAGTGTTAGTAGTTCAGAACTACATCATCAGTCAAAATTACAAATACACTCTTTACTTCCATGTGTGATATTCTTCACATACTTTATATTCCATCCAACAACTAATTTATCTGCTGATTTAGCATTTACAGTTCCTATTTTGTAATTGCTTTAATTCAAAGATAGCTCTCTTAAATTAAAAAATGTGCAAGCAGTGTGCCACCTAAAAATTGAAGTCCAACCCACAGAGCAACAGCTCAGATTGGCCAGTTGTAATGTGCTGACAGGAGTCTGGCCAGTCACTGCTACTGCTCTGTGGGTTGGATCAGGTCATTTTTAGGTGGCAATTCGTTAATTCATTATGATTAAAGACGGTAAAAGTCTGTAATTATCCAGGCTTCCACTCCAGGCTTCATAGTGCTACATGGTTTGGTGGATCAATGGAATTATTCATTACGATTACACTTGTCTACATTTAAGAGGAAAATACTTACTTTCCTCTGAGCTTGATGGCATCCTCAAATCTGCCCTCAGCCATGGCGGCAGTCACATCTTTGGTCTGCAGCAAAGAGAGCAACAGAGAGTGTGAGAGAGATGATGAAGAAATCCCTTACTCTGATGTCAGTGCATATCCTCCAAAACAAGTACCTACGAAAATACAGTAAATTAAACCTGGTGGAAAATACTGTGACGTACCACTTGCACACACTCCATGAGCGGCAGTCTGACTGCCTGGTTCCCGGACAGGCTGACCACACAGGCAGGAGTGTCTGGAGTGGCCTCCAGCAGCGCCATCACTGCCTCTACGCCCATTCTGCTGCCCTGGACGACACACACACACACACACACACACACAGTCAGTCAGTCAGTCAGTCAGATCATCAGATGTGTGTGAGGACTGGGGAGGAAGTGGAAGAGATGGACACTGTCCTTTATATTTGATGTTTCATTGAGACACTTACCAGGATTCTGTCGAAGGCAGAGGGTGTTCCTCCTCTCTGTACGTGTCCAAGAACAGTGGTGCGAGTATCAAAGCCGAGCCTGTCAGTCACCAGCTGGAGACAAATAAATCTATATGTTACCATGGCATATTGTCTGTGCAACTTGGAATAACACTGTACCACACTGACATTAGAAAGAAGGGCTTGCCTTTTTGATCTGGTCAGATGTAATGGGTTTGCCACCTCTGCACATCGCGCCCTCTGCCACAATGATCACATTCAGACGAGAACCTCTGGCCCTTTGCTGAAAGACCAATCAGAGGACATAAAAATACATTTGTGCATTCTGAAGGACACATGTTGTGGTGTTTAGAGCAGGTAGGCGGGCATCTCTGTCTGCAAAATAATATACAGACACACATACGTCTGTCAGCCTCCTGCACAAGTGGTCCTCCCAGCCGTCATCTGGTGGCATCTCTGGAATGAACACCCAGTCTGCACCACAGGCCAGAGCTGTCACTAGGGCCAGGTATCTGCAGCCGGACACACACAACAGTATGTGAACTTGCTACAGTAGGTTGAGACCAAATATATATATTGTCAATGGACAACACACACACACACACACCCAAATGGATCAAGCACACAAGATACTGACCCACAGTGTCTGCCCATCACTTCCAGGATAAACGTCCTCTGGTGGCTGCGGATGAACAGGGAGCATTTTGTATAAATAAGAAAGGAGGAGTTTTAAAGAATGTGCCCTATTTTGTGTGATTTAATAAAAAATTTAATCCTTGTTGAATATTAAAGTGAGTCTTATCCACCACTGTGTGCGTGGAGGGGGTGTTACAGCGATGTCTGACCTCTGTGCAGTTGTGGTGATGGCATCCACCACCTCGATGATGCGGTGCAGGGCGGAGTCAGTGCCGATGGTCATGTCAGTGCCACAGAAGTCATTGTCGATGGAACCCACCATGCCTACGATGTTCAGGTGGGAAGATGTCTTGGCTTCTGCTTCAGTAATCTTACCTGGAGAAAATTAAATAACAGAGTCAGAGATAGTAGTGCTGATGAAAAGAAAAATATCATCTTTTTTTTTCATTTCCTTTCCTTTTCCTTCCTTTACTCACAGGTATTACCCCTGGTTTTTGCAGGAATTGTATTTGTGCTAAAGTGTGTTTTATTTAGCTCCCTGTAATAGAAGACATGTCTAATTTGGGCTTTTTTTGGAAAATAATTGTATCCATGTGCAGATACCTTTCAAAACAATTGGTCACAAAAAAAAAACCTAATTACATTCACTGTGATTCAATGTTGTAAAGCAAACTCTGCAGCCAGGCTAGATGCTAACGTTGGCAAACTAACACGCTCACAATCTCTAACAACATTTAGCAAGGTATTTGCTAATAACACCAAACACAAATTACAGCTGAGGCTGATGGGAATATCATTAGTTTTGCAGGCATTTGGTCAAAAATGAAAATATTGGACAAATAAAATTTGGACCTGTTGATGGCGCTACATAAAAAGTGAGGGGATTATTCACATTCCTGAGGGGAATCTGTACAAAATGTCATGGCAATCCATCCAATAGTTGTCAAGATATTTAATGCAAAGCGTTCAAAGTGTCTACCTCATGGTGGCGCTAAAGGAAAATTCAGTGGATCACCTAAGTCATTAGGATTCATCCAGGACTCACCATGAATACCTGTACAAAGTTTCATCTTAATGCATCCAGTATTTGTTGAGATATTTGAGTCTGGACCAAAGTGGTGACAGACAGACTGACATTGCAGACTTTTTAAAGGCACTTCTTAGTGAAGGAGTTTCATGACATCTTCCATCCCATCTTTTAGCGATGGATTAAGAGAGAAGCTCTGAAGACAGAGAGTACAGACTGAGACAGATGCAGCAGAGGGGATAAGGCTGCAGGATTTGACACACTCAGGACTCATCGTGATTCTCACAGCCACCATATTTGTCTCTTTACCAGCTCGGACGAGGTCGACCAGCAGTCCGCTCCACTCGGCCCTGAACTCGTTGGCTCCAGTCAGACTGCCGTCGCCTCCGATCACACACAGGTTGGTGATGCCCAGCTTCACCAGGTTGCAAGCTGCCATCATACGACCCTCTCTGGTGCGGAAGTCCTTGCTGCGGGCGCTGCCTATGACTGTACCTCCCTAACATGTGAAGAGAAGAAGCTGTTTTTAATACAGTTACTGATACACAAACATTTTCTGGCTTTGAGGAATGTAATAATGCAGTGATTACCGACAGTTACCCAATATTGCCCCTCAAATACGAATCTCTATGGAGGGATGTGCATCAGGGCAGCTTTATTACACTGTGGCATTCATTAAGAAGCCTTGAAGCCATGTCAAGTAAGGTTGTATCACGCTTTGAGTAAACAAGGTCTGCATTTCATAAGTGATATATAAGAAATTTGCATTGGCCCGTTCCCACTCCAGGGTTCACTTTCACACACTTCATGAATCTTAGCATGTCATTCCTTCTCCACTGCCAGGCCTCTTTATTTAGACAACGCAGACGATAGAAAGAAATGCGAATCACAAGCTTCGCAGTATTATTGCATCTCCATCATCCTTCAGTCACAGGGCCAAGGCAGCCATTTTAATATCAGCACTCAAAAATCAGTTTCTCATGTTATCAGAGCTTGTGAGATGCAGGAGGAAGCTAATCATGTCCAGCCAGGCAGACGGGTTCACTTTTATCTGCTTTTTAGATATCTGCCTGCTGCTTCTGTGGCTTCGGTGGTTACAACATTGAAAATCACGTTTAAAAAAGTTCAACAACAACATGTCTTTCCATATCAAGACCAATAGTCCACAGCCACACTAGCGCTTCTGTGAGTCTGTACTCAGACACAACGATACTTTTAGTTCAGCTAAAAAGTTGGAGCTACTCTCTACCAAAGAAATAGTCCCTGTGAAAACTACTGACACTGTGTGTTCTGTGTGTTATCCAGAGTAACTGGGACACTTGTTTGGAGAGACAAACTCCTGCTGAACTTTAGACCTGTCATTTTTCAGTGCAGTGAGCACCACAAACCCAATCTCATTCACCTCCAATGTACTGGTGTGGCAGCAGAAATCTCCTGGAAAACCTGGACAAATTATACCAAAACTATGAGGTGATAAGCTGTCTGAGAAATTCAACCTTTTCAACCTTTTATAACTCACTTCAACTCACTAAAGGTCTTACCACCAGACCCTAAACCCTTCTTCCTCCTCTTTTAATTGTTTTCTCTCTTTTTTTCTGTCTTTGTATCTGCTTTGTCTTGTTTTATCATTAACCTGTTGACAGGGAGAGTTTGAGTGCTGTGTAAAGGGGCTATGACCCCTCAATACTGTTCCACTTCCTTTGAGGGTGGACGGAGGGGAGGCAAATGAATAAAACACGGGCAGTATCAGAATTCTGCTTCTACTTTTCATTTGTAATACTTCAGACTGTTTGATAAAAGTAAAAGTATGTCAAGGAATGTGGTAATATGGTTGGATGTCAGTGATGTCTGTTAAATCTGCATTTCTCGATGAAGAAATTAAAACCAAAACTATTTTTACTTCTAGACACCAGCAAAGGTAAGTGAAAAACCGACCCTTTCATAACATAATTAAACACCACAAGTCTTTCACATTTGAACATTTTATTGTCTACACTACAAAAATAACATGTGGCTCTTGTGTGAGTCTGTGAGTCTGTGTTTCTGTGTGCGTTTACTTGGCTGAACGTCACTCACCAGCTGGAGCATCATGGACACACTCTCCCACGTGGCGGGACGAATGTTATCTCCTCCGTCCACCAGACCCTGGTAGCCCTGCAGCGCACATTAACATAAACTGTGGTTGAATAAAGATACAGTTATGCCTGATGTACTGGTTTAACCATGCACTGCAAAAAAATGCAAAAAATAAAACACTTTCATAATATACAAATCTCTCATGAGCTTAAGAGTCCCTGTGTTGTTTTTATTTGCAATATCATGACACGTCAGTGTCCTGTAGCCTGTATGCAGCCCGTACCTCATGAACAAAGTAGACTTTGGCTCCGGTGTAGAGACCAACTCTGACTGTGGCTCTCACAGCAGCGTTCATACCTGAGACACACAAATGACATGATCTGTGATGACTAATTTGTTTGTTTGTTTGTTTGTATGTCACTGTGTTTTTGTGTACAACACGCTTGTACAAACAAATTGCCCCTAGTGGGATTAATAAAGTTGTTTGTATTGTATTGTAATTCAATGCCAGATTCTATTTCACACTTCCTGTCAGATATCAGCTCAAGACTTATCCCCCACATCTTGACCTTTAAGTGACTTGACCTATACATTGGCAACAGATGAGACAAAAATAGCCGTGGGGAAAGGACAGGAGTTTATGTGACAGTATGTCTTGTGTGCCATCTTGTCCCTGGATGTCCTGTACACTAAAGGCCACAGTGTGAGCTTGTGTTGTGGCAGGCTGGCATGTTGCAGCTCTTGTTTCACCAGACAGCAGCTGTGGAAGGGGTAGGGGGCGTTTCTCTCTTCCATACCACAAAAAGGTCAGCGCCACTAAAATTAGCCCCAAAGATGCGAAATAAGGGAATGTTTAGGCAGATAAAGCCTCTGCACAAAGGGCTAGAGTCAGGTTTGGAGAGAAAGATCGCATGGGAATGAGACATCATCCAGTTAAACTTTAAGTAGAATTGATTGAGTGATTGTCTACAGGAGCTTATTCCAATTTTTAGGTTTAACAAAGGAAAACACAGCTTGTATGGATGATATCTTAAACTCTCAGATCAAACTTGATTTGTAAAGTTTGTAATCTTAATCTGCTACACAATTTCAGCCAAGTGTGACAATTTATGAGCTTTGCTTGTTGTTTGTAAGGACATTTTGCTGGATATACATCAAACACTGGTAATGATGTAATCTTCTTATCATGCAGACTTCAAACAGGACTTACAGCCAAAGATCCACCAATCTCTGACAGCTGGCCTTCAACTGTGCCACTCTGGCATGTTGGAAAAATTCTGCTTGCCCCTTCTGTTCTTTGGCTCCTGAACTTACTCTGCATGTCATGCAGTCAGAGCATTAATATGATACTTTATTGGCTCTCGTAAGATGGAGGACAGGGCTTCTGCAACTGGTTCAGTGTTCCAGTGTTGTGCTCAGACACATCAGCAGGGAAGATGCTCTCCGACAGCTTTTGCCCCCTCTGTCGTGACTCATTTTGTGTTTTAACTGTTGCAAAATAAAGCTGTGATCAAACTAGTAGCGCCTCATCCTCTGCTTACCTTGGGCGTCTCCTCCTGACGTCAGCACGGCAATGGAACGTCCAAGCCCCATCTTTGTGGGGTCCATGGTTGGGTGGAGGTTCTGGGACATGTTTCCAGAGGAACCGGGGCAGACAGGTGGGCACGAAGGGAAAAAGAAAAGGAGAAAGAACAGAGCTTGGCCGCTCTTCCTTCACTCTCTGCTCCTCAGGGGAGGCACGGGCGAGGGCACAGGCTTTATAGACCACTGTTCCTAATCCTGCCCCGAGCCCCCTCCCACTGACACCCTCCACCACTCACTCACACGACTCTACTAAATATACATCAGGCGCAGTAACCACCTGCAATGGACAGCCACAGGCAGGGAAACACAATGCACATGACCCTCATGTGGCAGGAAACAGTTTAGATTAGTTATTTCCAATTAATATGTACAAAGCAAAAAAATCACGAAAAGGATTTTGAAGGAAAATTGTAGCTTTTTAGTTTATTTTGTCACTTCTATACATGAAATTAGTCCTAAGCAGACCAGCTGCAACTCAAAAGTTGTGGAAACCAGAACTCTTGAAATAATGTGTCAATTAATAGATTAGTTGATCAACAAAAATCAACAACTTTGATTAAAAAAAAACATTTAAAACATTTTTTGCAGGTCAGCTTTTCTTTGAAAGTTTGTTTTCCTTTCATATCCTTGTAAATCAATACCTTTCAGGTTTTTTAAACAGTTAGTCACCCAACAGAAGCTATCTGAATTCATCTCTTGGGTCTCTGGAAACTTGTCATTATATTTGACATGTAATAGCCTCAATGAAAGCTGACTCAGCAGCAGGGCGTATTTCACATGTACAGTATGTTATGTAGTATCAATACTGTCTTCTCTCTAAACGGGATACTGTGTCGCATGACTTTAACATGACTTGACTGATATGTGCACCTTGTAACATGTTTCCAGGAAAGGGCTTGAACTCTACATCTGGCCCAGAGGCAATCTGGGGAATGCAAGACAATATGGCTTATCTTGTTTCATGCAATAAAGATGATCTTTTCTTAATGCTGAGGAATTCATGCAAAATATCCAAATTACTATGATATAAAAGAGCAAACCTTGATATCTGAGTGGCCTGAACCAGCAAATATTTGATATTTTACCTCTATGAATCAATTAAACGATTACTTGATTATCAAAATAGTTGACAATTAATTTTCTGTTGATTGACTAATTGATTAATTGTTTCAGCACTAAACCTGAGTCGCTAGTATCTGTGAAACTCCAAAAACATTTGGTCCCACATTTCCCATAATGTATTATCAAAATGTTTTTCGACCCTCACTGCCTGCTAAATGCCCACATTTTTCAAACTCCATACCGACAGTAGCTTTCTGTTCTAAATGTCCTGTTACAATATTTAGAAATGTTCTCCGAGTTTAGAAAGCTCCTCCAGAACCACAGAAGACATTACACAACTGTTCACAGGCTGAGTAGTGCTCTTCATGAAAACTGAACATTACTGTATGTGTGAAATCAGTGGGGTGCCTCTCTAAAACATAACATTATACATGGCCAGACTGTAACATATATAAATTTATTATAAACACTGTACATCATTAATCAATCCACAAAAGAAGATTCTGGGGTGTTAAAAAATGCAAATAGCAATCCTCTGAGATATCCTAATCAATACGTTTACTATAACTACAACACTGATCAAGTCCAGAGTCTTCATTGACCTTTTAAAACATTTATTTTTCCAACATCTAGTTTTTGATTCATGTCATAAACATTGTTTCTAACAAGCATGCATCTACATTATTGACAAACATGCCTGCAGTGTAAAAGATGCATTATTTAAGAGAAATAACCTTTTTTTTTTTAGAAAGCATTTACTGAGAGCGGTCATAAACATTTATAAGACAAAAAAGGGTTGATGTGTTTCAAAAAAATGATACCAGCAGCGTTCTTTGGACTTGTATGAAGGCCGGCAACAACAGTGTTGGACAAACATCAGTTCCATTAAAAAAGTCTCATCAGTAAACTAGAGTAAGCTTATCCACTCTGGATGTTCACAGTAAAACAAATACTGTACTTGTAGTGCAAGTCATCTCTCCTGCAGTGGAGAGCTCTGTGGAGAAGAAGGGCCGGACGAGAGATCGCAGCCAATTGGAACAAATCTCTGGAAAACAAAACAAAGATAAATATTTATTAATTTGTGTATCTGTGCATATATACAGAGATTATATATGTACACGATTTGATGTTTATAAGTGCTATGTGCAGTGTTAGCTGTCACTGCTAAACTAAAATGGGATTGCTTGTCGGACTGTAGCACTGCACTGTGTTGCATCATGTTGTGTTATAACTACTCAACACAGCAACAACTATTCGATGGCCATGAGATTTGGTAAAACATTCATGTTTCGCTCAGGACGAATTGTAATAACTTTGGTGATCCCTCAACTTCTCATCTAGCACCACCATCAGGTCAAAATATACATTTGTCCGATACTTCATGCTTACTACATGGCTGTAGACTCTCTGTAGACTCTCATATTGCATAAATGTGGATTATTTTGTCAGCAATTTGAACTCATGTTTTGCTCTGGTCACTTATGTTTATCATTTGTTCTTTCATACACTTTACTGAATAAACACTTATTGTTTGAAAAGAAGAATCGATGAATCATTTCAAAACTATTATGGCAGTGATTTCATGTAAAAATACCACACATCGCACTGTTACTACTTCTTTTCTGTACATGCACAGTGTCAGCGGTGTACTCACAGAGGACTCTTCGAAGTGCAGGATGGAGGCCAGCGGGTTTCCACAGCGGGGCCGAGGGGGGAGAAACCCGGGAGCAGCGGGCACAGACACGGACGTGTAGGTGGCCACCTCCTCGTCCATACGCAGCTCCTCCAGAGGGGGAAGGCGCTTACGTAGAATCGCCACCGCGGGACTCAGAGCACGAGTCTTCTGAACAATGAGGTCTGTAATAGAAAAAGTCACACTTTAAAAAGATATTAACAGGCCTGACTCAGGGAAATGTTCATTGTATGTGTGGCACTGTAAGATTAAATATTATGGCGAGTGTGAGTGTTACCTCTGTGCAGACTCGGAACAGAAGGGTTGATCTGACAGGTTGGTTCTGACGCAGGTGACATCTCTTCCTGTACTGGGAGCACCTTTCTCTGTTCTGATGAAACCGGGCCATGCTGCTCGTGATGGGCTGAGCTCTCCTGCTTCTCAAAACGTGGGGCTCTTAACAGCTTTTTGCCTGTTGAGAAAAAAATGACAGACTCTCTTTGCGGTGCTTGGAAGAACGGCTGCCCTCCCACAATCCTCTGCTCTTGCTCCTGCTCCCTCTCCCCGT
The DNA here is from genome assembly GCA_003416845.1 of Oplegnathus fasciatus. Lineage (NCBI taxonomy): Eukaryota > Metazoa > Chordata > Actinopteri > Centrarchiformes > Oplegnathidae > Oplegnathus > Oplegnathus fasciatus. The sequence continues at coordinate 3,034,255 of NTHP01000005.1, read as the reverse complement.
CTTCGTCCTCGTCGCTGTTGACCCCGCTCGTCTCTACCTTTTCTTCACAGTGCGATTTGGTCTGGAGGAGCGAGGGAGGACACCAAAAAGCATACAGTGATTTTTAAAATGTATCTTCAATAAATAATTCAATGTGGATCTCTGTATGGCTGTAAGGTTTGAACTTCAGTTCACTTCTTACAGTTGTGGCTTGAACTGGGAGCTGCTCTGCTTGATCTGTTTCTGACACGTTCGTGCTCTGCTCGTCCTCTTGATCATCAAATAATCTCTGGACAACCTCCTGCTAACAAACAAGAAAGTCATATGAACTGTGATACAGAGCGCAGTTTGTTTATTTCTGGTTCTGGTATTAGTAAAATGCTTTGGATCCAAACTGCTGCATAATATTATACGTGCTCTTTGTTCTGGAGTGCATTTTATTGTAGTTATTCCATATCAAAAGGTCTCTTTTAATGCAACGGTGGCGCAGCATCATCACCACCAACTTTTAAAATTTGCAATCCGCTCTTTAAGTGCTGACTTTGATAAGAAATTCATTTATTAACATCTTCAGCATCCAAAATCTTGGTGAGATCTTTGATTACATGGGGTTATTTTAATGTCAAAAGGCTATTTGCAGAAATCCTCCTAATGTCAAACGTTAAAAATTTTGAAGAAGGTAGTTTTGACAGGCACATTATCTCACTGTGAAACTGAAATTTTACCAATGAGAATGACATGACAAAAAACGTACAGAAACGCCTATTTAAGCATTTTCAGACCTAAAGATACAGCTGATACAGCTGCTACAGCTGATACAGCAAGGGCCTTGACTTGATAAGAAAAATACATTCTGCTTTTAAAACATTGCTGTTTGTTTATAAAGCCTCATCTTTACATTTCTGAAATGTTGCATCCATTTAGTAAATCTGAACTGAACATCAGAAAGTGATCAAGTCTTGGTTGTAGCTGCCTTGAATTTATTGAAAGACCCTTCAAAGAAAATATTTCACTCTGGCTGTGACTATGCCTGAAACGTTATCTGTACATAGATATTTTCTTTCTCTTTTTTTGTTAGGCTGTTTTTGTAAAGCACTTTCAAACAGAGGTGTGTAAAAGTTCTCTAGACACATTAGAAAATTGACATTATTCCTGCTCTCACCTCCTGGCGTGGCTGAAGGTTGGTCTTGCAGCTCCGCAGCCCCGGAGTGCCGGTGTACGGTGACTTTTGTGTCGGCTGATGCCATTTCTGAAAGCACCAGCATTGTGAGATAAAGGAGTGAGTGTGAGAGACACTACGTACCAAACAGATTGAGGGTGAACACACACATACATGTATACTGACCATAGCAGACATGGGCTGATGCCTGGTGTTGCGGACTCGCTGTGGAGTCCATTTCTTCAGCAGAGTCTCTTTGAGTGCTACTGCTGAGGATAAAACAGCAGCGTCACATCAGGGTAAAAGGACAAAGAGATAAGGATGCATTAGGTTTCATAAGATAACAAGAACAATGATTCTGCATCTTACCTACTGGTCCTCCGGCCGCCTCTGCACAATTCTTTCTAACCGGCACTCTCTGAGCCTGAGAAAGGAAGAAACACAGTAAATGAAATTGTTTTTGTTTCAAAAGCAATGTAATAAGCTAAAAAGGCACAAAACAATAAAGTAAAAGAGCCAAAGAGAAAAACAAATTTAATGTGTACATACTGTGTAGATCGAAGTGCCTCTGCCTGATGGACAGACAGAGTTTCGGGGTGTGGCAGCCACAGGACCTCCAGCCTTCACCCCCTCGTTCTGCAGGATACTTTGCAGTGCAGCAGGGTCCGGGGAGAACTGCAACGACTTCATTGATCCTGTAAGATGAGCACAAAGAGCGCAGATTCAATTGACATGCAAAGGCCAGTTTATTTACATACAATTGTTTGTTATCCAACTTTATACATAATCAAGTAATACTGAATACTGCCTAGTCTTACAAGTACTAAAATTAGCTTGTTTCTCTCCATTTCTTGTCATTATTATTCTTTGTATTAAGAATTGTATTTGGAAAACATTCTTAAAGCCTAAAAATGTGTTTTTATGTGCGTGACGTCATTCCAATGTGAAGTGTATGGGTCAGATGGGAACGCGCGGGCGAGACCAGTGGGAGAAACACCAATGCGCATGTGCAGTGGGCCGCACAATGTGAAACCAAACTCAGAAGGTAAAAACTTTTTTGGCTTATGCACTTGGCGAGCAATTTTAATTCTAGTGAGTGGGCACCATCTTTGTGTTCGGTATCTAATGCTTACAATACATCCATGGGCTGGGCGCAGTCACTTCCCGGAGTCTTCCTGTGAGGTTGTCAGGCAACCAGAAGATACTCCAGGAATGTACTGCACCTGGCCAAAAAATAGTCCGGCACATAACCCGCAGGGACTAGCTGTTTCCACCTCTAACGCCCATCTAACTCAGTGCAAGAATGTGAATAAGGGTATTTCCCAAAGTGTCAAAAAAAATTGTTAGCAGCCCTCAAATGCATTAATGTACCAAGACATTGGTTCACAATTCTGTAACTGGTGTGACTTTAATAAAATTATAATGAAAATGAGAAGACGTGACATTTCTAATGTCACCCCGTCATTGTGAAGGGGTTTAACAATAACTTTTACATCTACTGTGATCACATACTGTACATTCAGGTACACATTATGTTTGCAATCTTGTGCGTACCTGTAGTGGGTCCAGCTTTTTGTCGACTCTTCATGATAGACACTCGCTGGGGCTGCCAACAAGAGAATCACCAGCAAATACACAGATGATTATTAAACACATTCTGAAGATTTGAAACATTAAAATGGTTAAACACTGAAATCACTATTCAGACAAAAATAAATATTCAAAACCAACACCTCAATAACAGCCTGTCAGTAAAAGTGTAGGGAGCAAAAGACATCATAAAAGAAGGCAGTAAACGACAATTATAAAACCAGCTCACCAGATAGTTATAGGGTTTGGACTGTGGAGTTGCAGATCCCAGACCTGAGGCACTTACTCCCTCGTTCCGGAGGATACTGAGCAAAGCCGCATGGTCAGGCCGGAAGTTCTCCCCTTTGTCTGAAATACATAAGAAACACTGTTAACTGCTATTCACGTGGAAAAATAAGTGAGCAACGTACAACTAAAAAAGAGAGCAGACAATCATGAAAAACTGAGCTGCAGCAGTATTAAAATGGATAAAGTCCAATTAGTGCAGGCAAAAACAAATTAAACAAATAAACCAAAACCTATATTTAAAAAGCTGTAACTCAACACAAAATGACCATTATAACCTTCATGAAAAGAGGATTTATCGCATGAGTGTTGTGTTAGTTTTAGCTAGGTGCACCTAATAAACTGGCAACTGAGCATACAATACAAATGTATCTACACAGATGCAAATATAGGACGCAAATATATTCTGTACTGTTGTGCTGCTAAAAAGCAATTAACTTACCAGTTGAACTTTTGGGGAAACTGCCCTGCATGGTCGGCTGCGTGTTTTGGCTGGCATGAGCTGTCTTGGTTGAATCTTTGAGACTGAGCTGGTTCATGTTATCCAAACAGGCTTCTGCACTGAGAGGAGGCCGTGCAGAAGAAGTAGCGCTGTTCTGATGCACAGCATTATTACGAAAGGGTGATAGAGGATTGGACAAAGTGGCTGAAGTCTTGAATGTGTTGGAAGGCCCAGACTGTCCTGACGGCTGGGATGTACTTTCTGAGGCCTTCCCATTAGAGTTCCCTGGACCTTTGGTTGAGTCCACAACGCTGTTTAACGTAGCTGGATGTTTAATAGGCTTTGCGTTTATATTTTGGGTTTTTAAGCGAGCATTGCATACATTGTTATCAGGTTGGACAGCATGAGTGCCAGTCCTTGATTGTGAAACAGTTAGGGGCTGTTGATTTTCTGTGGCCATTCTTGAGCCCTTGGGCTGAGATAGGTTGAAAGGTATAGGCCTGGTGCATGGCTTTTTCTTCTTAGCTTTCCCCTGTAGGAAAATGATAAAGTATTAAGAACATAACAATCATCTGATTAAACAAAAAACATCTACAAGACGGGGAGGAGGCACTTACAGCAAGAGGTTTCTCCTCCCATCTACAGTGAGATTGAGTGAAGTCGGAGGGAGTCTGGAGACGAAGGGACTTTGCAAGCACCGGCAGCCTACTTACACCTGGCCGCACAGGTGCCTTCCTTCCCATTTCTGAGTTTCCTGGATCCTGGTTCTCAATATCACGTTCGGAAAGGTGAGGTGCGGACAGGAGTTTGGAAGGCTTTGGGTGCACCGGCATTATGTTATGTTCATTCTTCATTCTGCGAAAAAAAGTTTCCAAATAATAAATGCCAAACAAATATTTGCTCCCTTACTTTGAGAAATATGAACACGTTTCTCTTGCTTTTTTTTTTAAAACAAAAGAAGCCAAAGCTCTCAAATGATAAAAGTCTAAACACAAGCCGGCGTACAAGAACTTTGCCTAAATTAAACACAATGAAGCACAAGTTTTGATTTAAATCAATCAAACAATAAGTAAACAAGATTACAAATCTGACAGGACGATGAAGTCCTGTCCGTTTCTGATAATTGGTAGAACAGATGCGTTTTGAACAGTACCAAAAAAAGTACTGAGGTTTGATATCCAGATCCTAAAGGGAGGAGAAAATGAAGTGAAGAAATGTATCTAGTACTTCATAAACTGGCTTGCCTCAGAAAGTCACTGCGGATTTTGTTCTGACTTTGCTGACGAAGTACTGGAGAGAAGTCCATGATGATAGCAGGGTGTGAAGGAGAACTGGAGGAGCAACAAATGGCAAACACAAATGAAATCAACCAAGCATGAAACACTAGAGAGACTGAGAGCAAACTGTGTGTAGAGATAAGACAAAATACAGAAATCATGCACCAGCAGAAGCAAAAACATCAAGACTACAATTTAACAGCCCCAAAGTTAACAGAGACAGGAAGCAACAAAAACAAGCAGGTCAAGAAATGCAGCCAGATGTAGCACAGTAAAGTAACTTATCAGGCATTAAATAATGACTAGCCGACATTGACTAGCCGACATTAAGGAGAGTAGATTAACTTTAACCACAGCAGAAGGCTAAACGTCAAGTCTTTGCTCGTTAGCACATGCTACATACGCACATAGAGCAATTTATGAAACGTTACATACTTTCAAATAGAGAAGGGCCTTTGTCGCTTCCTTCTGTGAGTCCAAATAAGTATTTACGATACAATTTATCCCGAATGTTTTGGTTTTCCAGGCGGTTTTGTGCACATTTAAAGATCCCTTGTTGTGTCCTTTCACACCGCAGTGGGCTGTCAACTTCCTGGACTCACAGCAGTTTGTAAAAAGCGCGCTTCGCCATTGGTCACAATAGGAAGCCGTATCAACCAATGACTGCGCGCACTTTGGTCATGACAATAACGTTGACCAATGAGCAACGGATTTTCATAAACAGCTCCATGGTAACGACGCGAAAGTTGTTTTACCACGTGATTGTTTTTGCCGCGGCCCCCCCCTCATGCAAGTAGAATAGAGTAGAGTAAAATAGAACAGAATAGAACAGATCTTTATTGTCCACCAGAGTGGAAATTTGTCTTTAGCTCACCAAAAACATAACAGCACAAGAACATGTAACATATAAAACAAGTAACACATAGAACAAACGTGGTAACAAGTAACCACTGCGACGCTATAATACATTAGTAAAAATAATAAGATAAAATAAATAAAATAATTAAAACAAAGCATAAAACATCAAAACATAACACTGTGGAGAAAGAGTTTTTTCTTTTTTTTGTTTGAAATGCTGATTAATTTATTCTATTCATTCATAATCATAACTATCATAATACCCCATAATACTAAAGAGATTAATAAGATTCTATGTAATAATAATAATAATAATAATAATAATAATAATAATAATAATGATAACAACAACAACAACAACAATAATAATAATAATAATAATAATAAATATGTAATTAATATCTAATCAATCTTAATGTTGTATTAATGTTCATATTACTATTATTGTGTACTGTCCAAATATTTGGACAAATTGTATTTTGATGCTTTGGCAACATTGTTTTGAAACTTATATGCCAATAAATAACAACAACAACAACAACAACAACAACAACAACAACAACAATAATAATAATAATAATAACAGGCTAATAATAAACAATAGTAATTTATTTTTTCGAATAATAAAAAACAAGTTAGAAAGTTAAAACTTAACAGTATTTTGACGGAAACAAATTCTTAACTCAAGGTCCACTTACGAACATTTTCCATTGCTTTCAACTGCATCTCATGGTCTTCTTCGGCAGAAGGAGAAATTAAAGCTCTGGAAAAAGCTAGTGAGGGGACCTTGAGTTAAGATTATTTTTGGCTAGTTATTTTGTGCTTTAACTAGTCACACAAAAAAGAACCTAATCTCTTCATGGTAATTTTTATTCTAGATAAAGAAGTATGGTAGAGTCACAGGAAAACATCTCACCATTGTTTAGCTACTAGAATTAGTAATTATTTCTTGTATTGCATTTGTCTTTTATATTTTAATGACAGAGATGAGGAAATCTATCATATCAAATACATGTTTTGCTGCATGTAGTTATGTCAGTCCCAATTACTAAATTAATTAACCCCCTCTAGAGGGCGGTGTTTGTCATGGCACCTTTGGGGCTAGCAGCAGTAGCCTGATATTCAGACTTAATAGCCATTTAATTAATGTTATCACTCCCTTATTTTAATTACTACGTTATTTGACCGCTCTGGATAAAATGTGAGATGTGGCTGTCAATTCAGACGTCTGGAAACAAGCTAACGCAGACTACCAGGTACTCTTGCAGTTTGTTCATTTTTAAAAGACTTAAATAAACAATATAGTTAACTTTAGGCTAAATTAGATATAAGTTATATGAGAAGCACAAACCTGAGCTAAAGCTAATTTCATTATAACCTACGTGACCGTTAGCTAACACCGGACCTAAAAGTAACATTAGCTTAAACCAAAGAGAGAAAACTAGCTAGTTAGCAAATAATAACAAAGACCTGGCTAGTTTCTTTGTTCCTTCTAAGACACTTAAACTCCACATTTCGACTAATCGGTTCTCTGAAATGTGAATTTTCACATTGACCTTTAGCAGTATTTGTAATTTCTATACTATTATCAGCCCCTGAAGGCAGCAGTGGTGGAAACCACCACCTACAACATTAAAATGCTCTTTACACTTTAATGTATCAGTAATGATCAGTTATTGATATAATAATAGAACATAATACAGTAACATAAAACTATAATGATAACAGTTTAAAAGGGAAATTCTTAGTGCTAAAGTATACCAAGTATGTACCAAGGAATTTAACTTGTAATGGAGTATTTTTATAATGTGGTATTTGTACTTTAAAGGATCAGAACACGTAGTAAACAATGAGACCCTCCCTTTCCGTCAGTGACTGTGGCCATCCTGCAGGTGGCGCTCTCTGCAGCCTGGTAAAGCCCAATGCCTGACTGACAGCAGCAACACAGTGTGGGTGTTTGCCTGTCACCCAAGGGCCCTGTGTCAACAGCAGAGGGAAGAAGAAGAGACGTAGAGGAGGAAACCAGAAAGTAACTGTGCTGCAGACATGGACCTGCGGTCTGAGCTGCTCAAGTCCATCTGGTACGGTTTCACAGCCCTGGATCTGGAGAAGAGCGGTAAGGTGTCCAAGTCTCAGCTGAAGGTGAGTGGGGGGTCCTCTACCTGGACATTAAACTTTTTTTTTACGTCTGAGAATTCACTCACTCTTTTACTGTGCCGCTGCATTTCCTTTCTCAATTCATATTCCATCACGTGGGCACGCTCTGGGGAAGATGTGGTAAAAATATTTGAAATGCTCAGCAAACTAAATGTCACAAATGTGTTTGTTATTTGATCTTTGTTATATTTGATTCTGTGCTTCAGGAAATAAGGGTGTGCACAATCTGATATTACTTATCACCCTCAATGTTTCCTGTGTGTTTTTAAACCACATGCTGCCCAACAAGGAACAAATTTGTTCCCTATATTTCGAGTAAAATGCTTTTGCCACTGAAAGAGGGCACAATATGCACCTCTGTCTGGCAAGAGAGTAACAGTTTGCTCTCAGTCTGTATATGAATGGGAGCTCTCATCTCCATGCTGTGCTTACACTGGGCCTCCATGTACCAGCTTGTAGTGCAAAGGGTCCTCTGGCACTGGACCTGTCCAGAGAACAGCCTGTTGAATAGAGTATCTTCACAACATGAGCCCGTGTACGTCAAAAGGACATTGTTACAGTCAGAGCAAGGACAAAGTGGAAACATGTTGGTGATTGTTGTCTCTTGCCACAGGGCTTCAATGAGGCCACTGTATTTCTGTTGATCTCATCGTTATGTCACTTGGTCTTGGTGTGGATCAGACTCCATTTCCAGCCACCTCCACGTTCCTGCGATGTGCTGCCTGCCGCTTCTGGCTCGCAGCGAGTCAGCCTCATGACTAGGCTTATCCCCCTCATGCACGCAGCCTGTGTACAGGCACCATGTTCTTTAGACGCGCTCAGAAGCGAGCAGTTTGCATGCTGTGGCCTCAAAACTGACAGATGTTGTAGTGCACTGGAGACTTGAGACAGGATGTGGTTATGGCTCAACACACGGAGACTAGTTGTCTGATAAAATGCATCAGATATGTCACGTTGTTGCACACTCTCAGTTGAAGAAATGTGTAGCAGTAAAAGTCTGGTTTTACTGAATAACACCTTAACTTTGACACATTAGTAGTAACAGTAGTGGTGGTACACTGATTACATATAGTGTTTTATGTTACTTTTAGCTTAAAATGTAATATTCTGACTTTTTAGCATGTCTTATGGATATTTCATTTCCATCTTTTTTTCTCTTTAATTGTTTTATTGCCTTATATCTAATTTTTAAATCATTATTATTATTATCATTTGACTTTAATAATTTGTATTCACGTTTTTCAATCTTTTGACTCTCTATATTGTTTTAATGTTTGACTTTACGCTGTCTTTTTACTTTGTCAGTCATCTGTAAAGCACTTTGAGCTGCACTAACATGTGTGAAAGGTGCTGTACTAATTAAATTTGATTGATTTTTTTTTTTTGACAACCAGCAATTCCTTGAAAAGTTTCTCACCAACTCTAGCCACCCACATTCTTTCTATATTTTTTCACACTTACGTATGTGCAGGCAGAATTATTTTTAGAAAAATGCGATGCAGCAGAAATTCAAAACTTCAGTTCCCCATAGATCAAAATGAACATCAACATTCATGCCAGTAAAGCTTATTTGATTTATCTGATTAGCTCTGCAGCTCTCTGCTCATAATGAAATATTTTCTGTCCTGTATGTTGTGATTTTTCAGGTGCTGTCTCACAACCTGTGCACAGTCTTGTGTATCCCACATGACCCAGTTGCTTTGGAGGAGCACTTCAGGGATGATGATGATGGTCCAGTTTCCAGTCAGGGTTATATGCCTTACCTCAACAAATACATCCTGGATAAGGTGATAAAAACGCAACTATGTGCTGTTTTTGTTTTGTCAGATTGTGATGCTAATGTAGCTGTGGATGTTGTCAGAGTTTTTTCAGTCTCTGCATTATGTTGTAGGTTGTTGAAGGCTCTTTTATTAAGGAAAACGTAGATGAGCTCTGTTGGACTCTTACTGCAAAGAAAAACTACCAGACGGACAAAACCAGCACCACTGTTCTGCCAGAGAAGGATGCTTTTCGGCTTTGGTGCCTTTTTAATTTTCTCTCTGAAGACAAGTACCCTTTGGTTATGGTCCCTGACGAGGTGGGTTCAACTAGAACATTTAGACTTGAAGGAATTTCTTCACACTCACTCAGTACAGTTTCTATTTCAAAACAGATACTTTAAAAAAGTTGGAATATGAGATATTTCTTGTTCAAAACATGGTTGGACGTTTTTTTAAAAAGCACTTTCTATTGTAAGATTATATAAGCAAACAAATTTGTACATCTTGAAGTCATAGTTGATTGCAGCTGTGTGCGATGATAGTGATACCTTCTAAATTTAGCCACATGGATATTTCAAGTCAAGCTCGGTTGTTGAGTACAATTCAGATCGTAGTCAGTAATCTGTGACTTAAAAACGGTGCTGGATCTTTTACAACCACTAAATACACCCTGGCTGAAACCGTGTTTCTTGCCATCATGGAACACGGTGCTCTTTTCATGCAGCAGTGTGGGCTTGTTTCTCACTTGCAAACCCTTGTTTTGGTTTCCTGTCGTGGGTTTTTCACAGCTGCTGCCAACAGAAAGCCCTACATTTCAAGGGCAGAGTAGTTTCTATCATGCTGAGTTTAAGAAAACATTATCCAGTTTTATTTTGGTGTGTGCTTCACACACCAACCGCTGGACAAAGAAACCTGTGGTGTAATGAGTACCACAGTGTCGCAATTACTGTTACTAAAGTACGTTTGATTGAAGAATCTACATAAATGAAAGTTACTCTTGAGAAAGGGCGACATTGTTGGATGTGATATTTACTGTGGCGTTTTATGTTGAAAATTGGAAAGTGCAAAATGAAGTGCACAAAGTAAAACAAGTCTACTCTTTATTGTGAGTAGCTCCCCAACTGTAGTGAAGTGAAAAAAACCTTCATTGTAAAGTCACTAAAATAAAACTCAAATTTAGTTCAAAAACACTCAAAAAGATTGACAACAAGGTGCTTGATTATAGCAAAAGACCTTAGTTTTATCTTAGTTACTTTGTTACTTCCTCCCTTGAGTATAATGCAGCAAAGACGGATAATTCAAATGAATCACAATAATTCTCACTCTCAAGACCTTTGGTTTCTTTTCCTTTTCAGGTGGAGTACCTCCTCAAGAAGATATGCATGGCTATGAGTATTGAGTTCAACTGTGTTGAATTAGAGGACTTCTTCTCCCAGGACTCAGTGCAGCAGAGCGGCATTACTGTTTGGGTTTTTCTGGAGATGATGAACTCGGGAAAGATAACCAGAGGAATTGATAAGAGCATAATCAGCATGGCTATAGAGGAAGTATACAGGGAGATAGTTGGTGATGTCCTCAAAGAGGTAGGAGACCCATCTTGCCACCTGAAGTGTGTGTGTTTTGGTTCCTGCGTTGTGTCGGTGACAGTATATGTGTGTGTGTGGGTCGGGGTGTATGCAGGGTTATCTGTGGAAGAAAGGCCAGCTGAGGAGAAACTGGAAGGAACGCTGGTTCACCTTAAGGCCGAGCAACTTGTCCTACTACACCGGGGAGGACCGCAAGGACTGCCAGGGCAACATAGTTCTGGATGGGAACTGCTGTGTCGAGGTAAGCGGCCGGACATGATCATCTTTCAAAGCTAAACACTGTTAACACTGGAAAGAACCGTGGCTTTTAATAACAATGTATTCTTTGTCAGTTTGTCCAGAAAAGAAATACATACTGCTCACTTGCTTTCTTTAGTACATTTGAGTCAAAATATCATTCTTTAAGCCAGCGGTTCCCAACCTGGGGGTGGGGACTCCCCCAAGGTGTCGCAAGATGAAGCTGAGAGGGTCAGAAGGTTGTTAACAGACTTTTTATGACTTCCCTCATCTTTGGTTTTTCTTTTGAATTACTGGAAAATGTCACCTCTTCATGACTCCAAGAAGGGGGAAATGCGGTTGCTGCTGCAGCACAAGGACAGAAATAAGTACAGCTAAATAGAGAAAGTTAAAAAATAATAAGAGGAATATAAAACTAAAATAATAATAGAAGTAAAAAAATAGAATCTATACAAGAGAAATTAAAGACAAAACAAGACTAGGTGGAAACCTAGTTTATGGCTGGAGCGTGTATGGTCAATGTGATATATTGCGGCCAAATTGTTACAGGCATAGTCAGCGGTCGTCTCTATAATGTGAATTCCTGGATATTAAATGTTCATCTGCAATTTTCTGTAGTGGTCCCTGTGATATTTGTTCTTTAAGTGTACTGAGGTAGCATATCACATGACATGGTTGAGCTATGTTTGAGTGAAAAAATTTTATAAATGCAGTGGCAAGAACAAAACTTTCCACTCATATCATAAGAGGTTTGATTTGAAAGATAACTTATTCTAGCTTTAGTGCTCCTGTACTCATAGTGTTCAGTACGTAACTAAAGTTCCCGCCTATTCACTTTGAAAGACCAACAGCCAGTGAGGAAACTCCAACACTTGGCTGACCAATCGTGTAACTTCATCACTCACTCAGTCACTCAGTCACTCAGGGACAGACCTTTGTGTTTGTAGGGCTGGCCGTCTGCGGTCCAGTCAAATACAAGACTGTGGTGTGGTCAATACAGTAGCAGCAGAGTCAGCCTAGTATTTATAAACAGTGTACACAGTACTAATATTTATAATATGATTAAGTAATGATACTATTGATAATGATATGTTTGTCTGTATTAATATAGAATTATAATAGCAATACAATATAGTATATCATGCAATAAAACAGTATAACATATTAACATAATATAGTATTATATTGTACCGTATAATAGTATGGAATAGAAGATATAGTATGAGGTGAATGTAATGATACAGTATGTACAGTATAGTACAGCAACATAATCTGGTTTTAGTAGAATTGGTCACAACCTGTAGACATGTGCAACCAGTTACTAGGAGTCTCAAGGGACTGTATGAAACTTGGGGTGGGGTGGAGGGCAGAACATTATGTTTCACTTTGTTTTTTTAAAACAAGGCTAGAGATTCGGGTATGTTATGCTAGTAGTGGCTAATGTAGCCTCAAGCAGAGATGAGGGACTGCAGAGGTCTGACATCTTTCTAACTCCACACCCCCAGATGTTTTAATTTTCAAACTTGTTATACCCCCCCCCCCAGAAAATGTAGACTAACCTCCTTTGAGCAAATACATAACCCTCCCCATTTTCTGAACCGGCCAATAATTGTCATACAGTCCCCAAGTAGACATAGCTTCACATTTAGGTGTCAAAATCCAAAAAGGTTGGGAACCATCAAGTTTATAAAAAGCACAACAGTTGGTTACTGAATGTTGCCTTGTTTCACAATCAGATTTCAGATTTCCTCACAAATCTCACGGAGCTCAAGTGAACCGAACTCAAGATTAGTCTGCCAGCCTCACTCTCATGAATGACCCACTCTGAATACGAAGCCTCCAGTGCAGTAGCAAAGCTGGAGTCGAGTGACTGTTACCTTGGCTGTTTTGCTGGCTTTTGACATTAAGACTGAGTTAATTATTACCAATGCCACACGGTACCACACTGAGTAATGACAAGCAAAAAACTGGTCAAGTTCTGTTATTCTTTCAGCAAGAACACTACACACTGCACCATGTGTTAATCCAAAGAAAAACAAGCAAACATTCTAAAATCATGCTTTATTATAGGAAGTAGACGATCATATATTGTTTGGTCGTTCAAAATGGATCAAAAACGTCCTTTTCCCAGTGAGTTAAACGTTTTCTTTTTCCTCACAACTGTATATTTAAATGGTCACAACAAATGTAAAAAAAAAGAAAGAAAATGCATAATGAAGGGATATTTTTTGTTTCCCTTGTTGAACAGGTGCTGCCAGACCGGGATGGGAAGAGATGCATGTTTTGTCTGAAAACCCTCTCCAAGACTTATGAGATGAGCGCCTCAGACACCAAACAGAGACAGGAGTGGACTACAGGTCAGAAGAGACTCGCATTCACTCATATTGATCACTGCTTCATCTGCATGCGGAGACATTAAACATCATCTTCTTCACAGCCATTCAAACAGCTATCAGGCTGCACGTGGAGGGGAAAACGTCCCTCCACAAAGATTTGAAGCTGAAGCGGCGTGAACAGCGTGAACAGCGGGAGAAGAGGCGGCAGGCCAAGGAGGAGGAGCTGCAGAGGCTGCGGGCCCTGCAGGAGGAACGGGAGCGTAAGCTGGCGGAGCTGGAGCTCCTGAAGGAGGCGCAAAAGCAGGCTCAGGCCCTCCTGGAGCAGGATGAGCAGAGGAGGCGCCAGCAGCACGAACAGCTCCAGCGGGCCCTGGAGGTCCAGCTGCGGGAGGCCGAGGAGGTGAGTGTGGCGACAAAGTAGGAAAAGAAAGAGTTTGAATTTGGAAGCAGAAAGATGGGTGTGTTCATTCCTTTGCTTCTTGCTGTGCGTCTCAAGGCCCGGGTCAGTATGCAGGCAGAGATGGCTCTGAAAGAGGAGGAAGCAGAGAGGCAGAGGAAGAGGATCCAGGAGCTGGAGGAGATGCAGAAGCGTTTGGAGGAGGCGCTGCAGCAGGAGATCAAAGCCAGGCTGGATGAGGAGGCCTTCCGCTACGCTCAAGCAGGGTAGAGTTTTATGTAGCCACCCATCAGGTCTCATGGTTAGAGACCTATATAAACTTTCACAGCACGATAAGAAGTAATTTGTTTGGGTTAAGAGCCTGCAAACAATAATCTGTTGGCTGCAAGTAGGGAGGTGCTTTTGTGTGCAGACAGCAGATATTAAGCTCAGCTGTCGAAAGGAGTTCATGTTGCGTTATGTTCCTGAGGAAGTTGAGCTACCAACAGAGGAAGTTGTTAAATGCTGCCATCAGTCAGATCTATTGTGTCGCTGTTTCTGCGCTCTCTCTGCCTTTTCAAGTAAAAGTTTCTGATGAATTGATCACATAAATCTGCAGCTTGCAGCAGGCCCTCTGCATCTTACTCACTATAGAGTCTGAAACATGATTTAAAGATCTGATCCTCTTAAACAGTGTGGAGCCAATCATACTTTTTTTTTTCAGAAAAGGTTATTTTTTGCTGCTCTCTGCTGTGTCCAGGTTGCTGGCCGAGGAGGAGGAGAAAATGAAGGCCCTGATGGGCCTGCAGGAGGAACAAGAGGAGTACATCCTGAAGACACAGCGGGAGAAGCAGGAGCTGAAACAGGAAATGGAGGCCAAGTCCCGGGCACTGGAGGAGGCGCAGAGGCAGCTGGAGGAGGTCCGTGCTAATCGGCACAGGGTTGACCAGGATGTAGTGGTAAGAACCAAAACAATAAAAACTTCATTAAACTTACAGTTTAAGAAAACAAGCATCATCAAAACTACATTTAACTGAATCCAAGTTATCTGTCTCTCATCTCTCAGAGGAAATGCTGTTTGATTATATATTGTACACCTGTTATACTGAATTTCAACCCTACACTTGTTAATTCAATTAATTTAAATTATTCGTTTTTGTTCACCTTTATTTAACCATGTAACAGCTGCCAAGATTTAAAATCTCATTTACAAGGATAACACAGCCGAGACAGCAGCATCTACATCTAGTTACAGAGCAACACATTAAAAAATATTAATTAATTTAGCTAGGGTTACTCTGTCCTGTGAACTTCATGTGATTCATTTTATGAATTTTATACTTTGTTGATGGCATCACTAGTACAAAGTGGGGGAGCCAGTACTGTACACGCCCCTATTTTAAAGCTGTCAATATGTTTTGTCTTTGATGTGAAAGATTCTTATTACCGATATTTAGATACGTTGTGTTATTCTAACAGTAGTTTATTTCTTTGTTGCTCGCAGGGAACAGGCGTTTTAATGAGCTGCTTTTTTTTATCTCTGACAGGCTGCCCAGAGGAAACTTCGCCAGGCGAGCACCAACGTCAAACACTGGAACGTCCAGATGAACAGACTGATGCGACCAATCGGACCAGGCGGTATGTCTCCCATCTGCATGACGAGATGGTGCATTTTGTGACATCAGAAACGTGTTACATTTAAAGGGCTCGGTTTTCAACTTTAATTCAGTGCAATCCTTTGACAATAGGCCTTTTTCACAGAAGTCATTGTTGACTTGTCACAGTAGGAAAAGCACTAATGTAAATAATAAAGTGAATGATGGCTGAATTCCATTTAGCTGCTTCAGTTTTTAGGATTTTCTGTTATCGTTCATGCTGGTCTCACTGTCACACTGTCATGACTTACTGGGACACTGAATAGAATGGAGCCATAATTTATGATATTAGTAACACCTGTGCTTTTCCTACCATAGCCAGGTTTTCATCCAAATGTAGCACAAATTTTAACCAAATTTACAGAAAATCAGCACAAGAAAATGCAAATTAATGCGAGTCCACTACCATTTTGCAAATATTAGAAATGGAGCGCATCGAGATAAACAATTGGTGGCGCTAATTCTCCTGTCGGGTGGAGAGGACGTAATTAAAAGAGCACCAGTTAAACCTGAAACCATGGAAAAAATGTGGAAAACGGGATGGAAATATGACATTTCTGTTTGTTTTGTGTATTCATTTGAGGATGGTTACAGTCTCCTCATCGCTCCACACAGATCTGAGGTTTCAAATCGAAAATGCGCATAAAAACAGGTTGATGGCACCTTATGACAAGTCAGAATGTCTCCTGTCAAGAAGGTCTATTGTCTGATAATAAAACTAAAACAAATAATCATTTATGTTTTATGTCACAGTAAACATTTGAATTATTTTCCCAGAATGTACTGTAGATGACTAAATGCCAGTGTTAAATGCTAGGGTGGCGGTTGGGTTGACATTTAACGTTGCTTCAAGGAAAGACTAGTGTGACACCATTTTCTTAGATCAGTTTGTTTGCGATTAAATCGTGGTAGTTGTATTTCACACCCCTTCTGTAAATATACTTCCTGAAATTAGATTTTTTTTTTTGGTGAAGTGAATTCCTTCTTTCAGCATCTTCGCCTCCAAACATCTGTGTTAACAGACCTAAATCTGACTGAACTTACCTGCTGTAAGCATATAAGTGTTTTGTTTGTGCATGTCCTTGTTTTTAGAGAAGAGACCATCGTTGGGAAGCTCTTTCTCATCCTTCCAGATCCCGACACAGAGAGATCCCGGGCTGCGTCTCAGAAGGAGATCGGGATCAGAGGATCAGGACGAGGAAAGCAAAGAAAATGTTGACAGCAGAGCTAGCTGTGATTTAGAGAAACGCCACTCCCATGCCTCTAATGGAGACATGGACATCCCGTAAAACGTGAATCAGAGAGGCTGCGTGAGTCGCTTTCTGGTCACTGTGAGTGTTTCTGACAGGAAGGACAAAAGGCGACCGATCTAATATGAAAACAGTGCGACATCTACACTTAAAACTGAATTTACAGTACTACCATTTCTATTAAATGTTGAATTTACTGACCTCATCTCACAGACAGCGACAGTTTAAAACATTTTAATGAGAAGCTGCATTTGCAGAATTCACTGCTCAACTAATGCTTTGACTGCAACCTGTGTGTGTGTGTGTGTGCGAGTGTGAGGCCTGTCCTGGACATAAACGATACCTCAGTGGAAAGAAAATGAGCTGTAAGCAAGATCGTGAAAGTACAAAGTGAGTTGTGATGTTTCAAGGCTCACACATGCATACAATGCAAGGAAGCTTGTTTGTTTAGCTCTGTAATATAGACACATAACAATGTTTCATTTTTATATATGTATTTTTTGAGGGGTGGAGGGTGGCTTGACTTTTTGATGTAAAAAGTTGGTTCAGTATTAGAGTTTACCACAATTTCAGTCTAAGAGTATCGCTCCTGATAAACAGGAAAGAGAGCGAGAGAGAGAGCGAGAGAGAGAGAGTTTCCTGTTTCTACTGTCAGTTAACATAATTGTAAATAAAAGAGTGAATTGATGCCTTAACCTGATATCTGCCTGTATCTTTACTGTGTTACATTATATGTAACATGCAATTCAAAGAAATTGCATGCTTTCAATAAAATCTGAATTGATACTTTACATAATGAATAGCTGGAATAGATAACGTCGACATTGTACAAAAAAAGTATATTAAATAACTAGCTGACATTTGAATGACGAAGACCACACAATGGAACAAGATGAAGCCCAAACGGCTGAATTTGCAAACTTGCACGTCCGCTTTAGTTTGAATTTGAGTCTACCTCATTTGTTACCTCAGGGTCAAAATGTGTCATCGCTGACTAATTTGACGGCTCTTGCTGATGTAACCCTCAGGTCATGTGAGTGAACAGAGACATCCGCTGACAAACGGAGCAAACTACATCGTCGGTCAGATTGATTTTTATAATCCATAAACGTCTCATTATCTACGTACTGTAAGTTTTATAGTTTTATCAGTATTAATGACTTTTTTTTCTTTTTTGTGTATTTTTTACTGTCCTTTACTATAATTCCTTTAGAAAGTCAATTACAAACCACAAAATAAATAATAAATACTTTAAAAAATAACATATTAAAGGATTTTTTTAAAAATCTATATCATGGCAACAGAATTACAAAAGATAGCAAAAGGGAACAGACTGAAACTTAAATTGCAAGTAAATAATAATAAAACAAATTAGTTTTTAACTTTCTTGTTTCTTGGGGAAATAATATGTTTCATATATCTGCACTTCTAAATCCATTTTAATTATGAATGCAGACTTTTAAAAAAGTAAATTTAAATGTATATACCAGGCCAGATTAACCTGCTAGTGGGGCCTAGAGCAAAAATGAGCGGTTGGGTCCCCCATTAACCCCAGAGCAACAAAAATAAACCCCAGTTTGTAATAAACCATAGTTTGGTCCCTTATCACATCCACTGGTACTGTGGTTTAATAGTATCAACCGCCCAGCTAAGTTACAATTAAACATAGCATTATGCTGCACAGTGAACCAGAGACTTTTGGGGGGGGGGCTTGGAGTTTGTGGCCCTGATAAAAATCATGTAGTCCAACTCTATCCAGTTAAGTCAACTGTATGTATTTAGACCAAAATCCTGCAT
Source organism: Oplegnathus fasciatus (assembly GCA_003416845.1). Classification (NCBI taxonomy): domain Eukaryota; kingdom Metazoa; phylum Chordata; class Actinopteri; order Centrarchiformes; family Oplegnathidae; genus Oplegnathus; species Oplegnathus fasciatus. Next base: position 3,015,511 of record NTHP01000005.1, on the reverse strand, counting down.
GTAGACTCTCTCTCTATTTGTGCAGATATGATCAAAGGCACATTGAGCTTTTTAGTATCAGTGCAGATCCAGAGTACATGTTTATGTTGCAGGTTACAGAAACAACAGTGCATATTAGCGTTAACAGAGACCTTGACTCCTCACAGAGCTGTTTGCTGGATCCAGCCTGATGTGTGTTGTGTGTGGTGGTGGGGCGCTGTGTCCTGGCATGTGACGATGGAGGAGGAGGAGGAGGAGGAGAAGAGAGGAGGA
>NTHP01000005.1:3002066-3015241 GCA_003416845.1 Oplegnathus fasciatus | reverse complement strand
AAGCAAAGCAAAGCAGAGCAAAGCAAAGCAAAGCTAGGAACAACAAGGAGAGAGTCGGGGAGGGATTACCAGTCCACTGTGCTTATCTGCATGTGATATGGTGGCGAACAAAAGTGTCCAAAGTGTTTTTCTTTCCTCTGGAGCTCCGCGCTTTGTCGGCCCGGTCGCTACATGAAGGCCTGAATCAATCTAAGTTTGTGTTAGCAGTCTGACGTTAGCTCCCGCTGCTAGCTAACTCCTGCTGGGGACTTCAGACAACTTGTCAACAGCCGATCGATCCTGGACGGGGACTCGGGACTGTCGCTGCTTGGTTATTTTAGCCTGGTTTCAGTTTGCAATTTCTCGTAGCGTAAAAAAGGCTTCTGAACCAGCGGCACTATCGGGAGAGGTAAGCTAACTTGGCGAGCCCGCTAACGTTATTTAAAGGCACACACGGGAATGTGGGTCAGCCACGCTAACAGCTAGTAGTAGTACTCAAGGTTAGTAGCTAACTAGCTAAGTTAGCTAGTCGTGCCGACACTCTTCGACGGCCGACTGGCAGGCTAAAGCTACTCTTTTATACGGCTAATGTTGTTTTACTGTAAGTAAAAAAGTTTGACGGTAGCCATGTTTATGACTTTCATTTAATTTCTTACATGCTTGTATCCAGTTACAGTCCTGTCAGTGACTCATACAATTCACAGTAATGTTAGCAGATATTTCCGAGAACCAGTGTGACAGGTTGGCTGATGGACGACAAGTCTTAACAGTCCTAATCTCGGGTGTGTTTTTTAATCCAAAATGTTATAAAAACAAAGTTAAGGCCCAGGGCCATCATGTAATGACAGTATTCATATAGAAAACATGAATAAACCTTTAAAAAGTAGACGCTGTGGATGTTTGTCAGGGCACGGCTACATACATGGACGGATTAAACCACTAGGGGGCCTCAGGGCAAATATGTAACCCCCACCCCCGAAGCCCTCTCCCCTACCGCCTGCACCAGCGATCAACACTGCTCAGTGTGTACATAGTGCATGCACCCTGTCCCCTTTAAAGCACCCACCAAGTACACTGTGCACCCTACCATGGAAGTGAGGCAAACAATAATACAGATGTCTCCCAGCTCCAATAGAGACAAAGTTTACTTTTTAAGATAGGGGAGAACAGACTGAAATGTTTTGGACACATTAATGCCAGACCGAAAGCTGTGGTTGGCGTAGGAATCCTGAGTTGTGGGGCCTGTGTGTTCACACAAATGGGGCCCTTATTTGTGTCCAGGTCTGCGTTTTTTTTTTAAGTTAGATTTTTAGCCTCACAGACACGTACGCTGATTTGAAATTGGTAAGTAGGGGTTTGCGATGTAAACATGTCTACCATCAGAGACTTTGCCACAATGTTTATACCGTGGTAGCTGTGCCTTTAGCATCTCTGGGTGTTTAGACCACTCTGGGCATGTTGCTAATCAGTGAGCATGACTGCTTTGTCGCTGTTCGATGTAATGAAGTGCCTCAATCTGTTCCTCATTAAATTTAGCCATAAATAGTAATAGTTTCTCAATTAACGTTCCAGAAAATGTATGTGATATAAATTTATATCAGGATGTGAAATGACATACATCATGATGGAGGCGTTTATGCATATCACCCATCTACACCTACTCGTAAGGTGTTGCAACTTTGTCTTCATGCAAAACTGGGGCGTTCAGGGCTCTTAGTGGTCTGGGGCCCCTGCTTGTCTGTTCCGCTTGCCTAGCGGGTAATCCAGGCATGCCTACACAGCGTGCGTATATCATGTCATAAGCCTATTACTATCAAGGACATTCCCTGGCTGCTCAAACACAACCAGTAGTAATGGACTGACTCGGGAAAGGACACCTAAAGAAACACACTGTCAACGACTAGTAAATGTACTAGTTTCAGTTATAAGTGATATACTAAAGAGCTAAAGCTAACAGCCACACCATATATGCATTTTTACCTGTGTGCTTCCATGAAAAATGGACATGTAGAGGAGCATTTTGGCTCTGCAGCATGTTTTGACAAGCTTTATGCTCGGTTTGGCCAGAGACTGGTCACTGGAATCGGACTGTTAACCACTCACATGCTGGATCTTATAGCAAGGTTGTTGATATGTGGACTTTTAAGGCCAGTTAATGGTGATCTGTTGGTCATTCCTGTTCTGTATGTGATCCACTTGGTAAGTACGCATTATTAATTTAATATTGCTTGTTTAAAACAAAGTATTCCGTTCTCTAATAGTGGAGCGATGATGGCAACGTGACAGGAGGGGAGCCGCTGAGTCAGCTTCAACAGGAGCCATGGAAGGGTTTCAGCAAACTGCTACAGAGCAGCACGACAGGGTGAACGGGTACTCCGAGCCCAAATCCCCGCAGGACACGGCTGATGTCAGGTGGACGCCACCGGAGGGAGAGTCTGGAGGTTCAGACAGCTGTGGGGGGACAAGTGTGTCGGAGCTGACAGACCTGCAAGAGTTGAAGGCCAGGGAAAGTGAGGATGAGGACGACAGGGAGAAGGAGGTAGTTCCTGCCTCTAAAGGCCTGAAAGGGGACCAGAAGAAAAAGGAGAAAGAGAGTCTGGATCAGGAGGAGAACAATCACAGCAAGCAAAACAGCAGCGCAGCATCCAGCTACACAGGTAAGACTTTTATTTCAAAATCCCATGACTTGCTTCCTGGAATGACAGATCATTCTTGAGCCTTAATATTGATGCATTTTTTTACACAGACCTGTCCCATACCTCGTCGCCCTCACTGTCAGAACAGCTGCGTCTTGGCCGAGAAGACAGCACAGGGTCTGGGATCAGCGTGGAGTGTAAGGTCTGCGGGGACAAGGCCTCTGGCTTCCACTATGGCGTGCATGCCTGTGAGGGCTGCAAGGTAATGCAGTGTTTATATCACAGCAGAATAAGTAAGATTACAAAGTCTGATAACAGCAGCTTTGTCCTGTCCGTTATGAGTTGCTGAACCGGTTGCGTTGTTTCCCGCTCAGGGCTTCTTCCGGCGAACCGTTCGGATGAAACTGGAATATGATCGCTGTGAGCGTTCCTGCAAGATTCAGAAGAAGAATCGTAATAAGTGCCAATATTGCCGCTTCCAGAAGTGCCTGTCTTTGGGAATGTCCCATGATGGTGAGAAGGGAAATATTTTATCAGATGAACTCCATAAATTAGGCCTTCTTATTAAAAATTATTTTTTACAAATCCAAGACTTGAATGGAAATTTACTGAGAAGGGTTTAGCTTAGAAGAATTGTATTGAATCTGAAGTAACACATCTGCTCATTTATTTAATTTCCTGTCTTATCTCATTTTTTACACATTATGTTGTCTGTGTGGAGGGTGGAGGAAGTGATTTTTAAGCTCAGCGCAGGTTAACTTGTAATTGATTAGCACTGATAAGTGCTTATACAGTAAAATGCGTTTGTGCACCCTGTTACTTGACAAGACATGAAAATTACCATTTCATTTTTCTAAAGTCTTGTGCAATTTTGAAACACGCAGTTTCTCTGGCATTTTTGAGGGGGTGGAGGATTCAATACAAGGAGTCAATTATTTTTTTGATTCACAAAAGGTTTACAAATTTTGCCAACTTGGAACCTGTTCCGAAAACAAAACCAGTTATCAGAACCCAACCATGGTACTGACAATGTGATTTACTCCTGAAATATCCACTCAAATTAAGACCAGCATGTATACGTGTGTGTGTGTGTTTGCTCAGCGATCCGATATGGACGTATGCCTGAGGCGGAGAGGAAGAAGCTGGTGGCAGGCCTGCTTGCAGAGGAGCTGAACCTCGGCAAACCAGGTGGCTCAGACCTGAAGACCTTGGCCAAACAAGTCAACACAGCCTACCTGAAGAACCTCAGTATGACCAAGAAGAGGGCCCGCAGCATCCTGACGGGCAAAACCAGCAGCACCTCGGTACGTTCCAGTTTTATTCATACCAGATATATTCTAGTCTTTGAAGTCAAGATGCTAATTTTTGAGAAATTAATTGATTTTTGTCCTCCTTTTAGCCATTTGTGATCTACGATGTGGACACACTCTGGAAGGCAGAAAGTGGTTTGGTTTGGAGCCAGCTAGTTCCAGGTGCGCCCCTGACCAAGGAGATTGGGGTTCATGTGTTCTACCGCTGCCAATGCACTACAGTGGAGACTGTGCGAGAGCTCACCGAGTTTGCCAAGTGCATTCCAGGGTTTGTGGACCTCTACCTTAATGACCAGGTGAGTCTTCTCAGTGGTGCTGAACAGTAAGAGGATTTGAATGTGACTGTTTAGTTTAGGCACTGATTGTGTGTCTGTGTGTTTTTTGCAGGTGACTTTGCTGAAGTACGGCGTGCACGAGGCTATTTTTGCCATGCTGCCCTCTCTCATGAACAAAGACGGGCTGTTGGTGGCCAATGGTAAAGGCTTTGTGACCAGGGAGTTCCTGCGCAGCTTAAGAAAGCCCTTCAGTGAGATCATGGAGCCCAAGTTTGAGTTTGCTGTCAAGTTTAATGCTCTGGAGCTGGATGACAGCGACCTGGCGCTGTTTGTTGCTGCCATTATTCTGTGTGGAGGTGAGACTGAAGGGTTTTCTAGTGAAGCATAAAGACTGTCATATTTGCTTGTTTGCTCAGAGCGCATGTGTGACTCATCATAAGTTGTCCCTTTTTGCCTTCGTGTTCTCCCAGATCGTCCCGGGCTAATGAACGTGAAGCAGGTGGAGCAGAGTCAGGACAGCATCCTCCAGGCCCTGGACCTCCACCTGCAAGCAAACCACTCTGACTCAGTCTACCTCTTCCCCAAGCTGCTGCAGAAGATGGCCGACCTCCGTCAGCTGGTTACAGAGAACGTTCACCTTGTCCAAAAGATCAAAAAGACTGAGTCGGAGACCTCGCTCCACCCTCTATTACAGGAGATCTACAAAGACATGTATTAGTGTTCTCCGGCACAGACTGCTTTTAGCAATACTGTTACAGACTGAATTTACATTCATAATAATACACTGCATTCAGTACAAGCACTGTTCCACGTACGGGCATGGATTCTAACGTGCAGATGAAGCAAAGTCACGTGGTTAGGGCTAACACAATCAGCAAAGTCTTCTCAATGTCAGCATTACCCTCAGCACAGTTGTGTGAGTGTGTGAGTGTGTGAGTGTGTGAGTGTGTGAGTGTGTGAGTGTGTGAGTGAGTGAGTGAGTGAGAGAGAGTGTGATGAGCATCTGGAATCATTTGCTGCAAGTCCTAGTTTCCCACAACGGTCACTTAACAGAGAGAATGATATGTTTTCTCACCAAGGCTGCTCCTATTACATTCTAATAGCAAAGCTGACCCCAGAGCAGCGTCTAGAGAGAGCTTCTCCTCGCTCGCCTCGGCTCCGTGTTTTGCTGTGAAGGGAAAGCATTTCATGTTCTTACACCAATGGCATAGTTGAAGTAGAGAAGAGCCGTCAGTTTGTACTGTGCAAGAGTTTCTTATGATGCCAGTGTCTTTGGTCGAGTGATTGTTCTTAGACTTTTGGTAAAGCTGAAGATGCACAAATTTTGGTTTTTGTTTACATCATAATCATCATCATCATCATCATCATCAATATCAATGACTGCTACTTTTTGCCATTTGGTTTATAGAACACAAACTGGGCTGGCTCCAGCAGTGTAGAGCTCTCTCAAAGCAGCTGTCTGTGCAATACCGTTTCCATTTGTTAATAAATGTGGAGATCCAAGATATATAGGTTTTGTCTTAAAGCCATCATCTACCTAAGTGGTAACTAATGGACTATGCTGCACAGATTTTGTTTCTGAAGCTGACACTATAAACACATGACCCATTGAAGTACAAGGGACCGCATGTTTGTTTTTTTCTTGCCATTTTAAGGTTTTTCTTAGTTTGTTCTTTGTAATTATGTTACTAATTATTTGTAATGGTTGATCATACTTGTAAGGGCAAAACATGAATTATCATCTTGTTTTATGTATTAAGTATATCTGTTCTTTCGTGTTACACGCCTGCCTATTTTAGTTTAGGTTGCACCAAATATACCGTCGAGCGTACCAACAAGCTTTTCCTTAATGAGGAATTTGGATCTAAGCAGGATTGACCTAAAACCAGCATACTGTGCCATGATGTCATTATTGGGGGAAAATTGATTATGATTAGAAGTCAACATCCAGCATCTGATATCACAAGTCGTTTCTGTGTTCACCCAAGATATAACCACAGCCCTAGACCCTTTTTTGTGTATAGTCTGATTTGTCTTGTTAGGAGAGGCACAACATGTAACAGCCTTACAATACTGTAGCCAGGATTCACAGGTTTCCAACTGTTTTTTCCCCATATTCTGTTGCACCTCTTTATTTTCACTGTACTTCTTCTGAATGGACTTCAGTATGTCAGCACTGGTGCACACAGTCCACCCTCAGAAGTCTCCTCTTGTGCTCTTATTCTGTCTTGATCCCTATCTACCTCTAATGTATGATCTGTGACATTATTCCACTGTCTCATCTAAACTCTGACATTTTTATTTTTATTTTTTTGCCTTAATTCCTGCTATTGGTACACATTTGCAAAATTTGATATTATCGGCTGATGTGCGATGTGCCAAGATAGCGAAGGGTGTGGATAAAATGAGAAAGTACACCAAAAAAGTTGATGTAAGCTACCTCTATGCCTGTGTAAGTGATGGATTGACATATTTGTTCACAAAAACATGTTAAGACTTGAATTAATTTCGTCCTTATAGTCACATGTAACCTATCCGCAGATCTAGTTTAGTTACATCTCACTTATAAACTTTATTAGAAGTATTAACACAGATTTTTCTCCATTTTTTTTATTATGAGGCAGATTATATGTCTAATACATATAATACATATATCAACTTTTTTCACTTGTTAAAGTAGTCCCTGGTATGATTACAACAACTAATGACACTTTAGGAGAGTTCAGACAAATGGATGCGCGAATGAGAATTTGGAATACGTAACGTACAAACGTCAACGTCACGTTTCTATTGGTTCGTTGCTAAGTTAATTGGTGAAAACAACCGGCTGTCAACTATTTAGATAGTGAGATGGAGGGTGTTTGGCGGCATGCTCAAAACACACGGAGGATGGACTCGGCCCGTAGTGGAAGTATCTGTAGGTAAGCGACAGGTGCATTTGAAGCGGACAAACAGTAGGAAATTGGTAGCTCTGATGCGGAGAAAGCTTACTAACTGTCCGTTAGTGCCACCGAGAGCCGGCCGGTGCTACTTTTAAACGGTGTGCTGCATTCGAATGCGGGAGTTATGGCGAAAAAGTGCTTTTTTGACTATTAAAAAAAGTAATTGTTGAAAATAAAATAAGACAAAGTTGCTTTTTTTGTGGATTGTTTGACCATTAGGAAAAGAGTGGCAGCGTGGAGAGCCATGTGAATAAATGGATGGATGTGTATCCAGAAAATATTCGCTCAAGCGTTGAAATATTAGCGGAACTGTTGAGCGTTCGCTTAAATCAGTTATTGGGAACGGCATGCCCTCTGCCCTGAGTCTGCCCCAACGTGTAACTGAACCATCGACTGAACTGTCATTAAAAAAAAGCTGGACATGGCTAACTAGCGTTAGGTAAGTTAGTGACTGTTGGTAACTTTTTGCAGCAGTTGGAAGCCTCGACTTCCGACAGCACGTAAACACAACGAGTTGAGCTGTTGAGGGACCTGCGTCTGTGTGGGAAAGGTTTTAGCACTTATCCCCATCCAGCTAGCTAAACATTATACTACTTTAAAAAGATAGCTATTGCTAGATATTGTTGCCAACTGTTTCATGGTATTTTAAGTGTCTCTTTTCATAGGACAATAGTTGTGTTCAATTTACCCTTGTTGTTTTTCAAATGCTCTGGTTACCAGTCCTGTCCTTGGCTTCCTAAATGTCATTGCTGGTTCCACAAGCCGTGGTCACATTATAGGAATTTTCCTCTTGTTTTGCTACATACTTGTTTTTTTTAGTTGGTCCTTAGGTAACTCTTGTGTAGCTGCTTCTAAAGTTTTTGCACAACTACCAACTTGAGACTTTGAAACAAAATTAAGACTTGAGCCTTGACTTGGACTTGAGGCAGGCCATGCATTGCCTCACACTTTGATTATTTAATAATTATGCATTGAATGGACCTGGCTATAATGTCTTAGTGTCAAAGGCTCCAGAACAGCTTCAATTCTCCTTGACAAGTCTGTGGAACTCTGTTGGAGGGATGAACGCCATTCCTCTAAAAGATATTTCCTCATTTACAAGCTTTAATCAAGTAATCTCATTGAGATCAAGATCTCTTTTTGTAAGAGAGACGTGAGTACAGCAGATAGACAGACAGAAAGACAAACCAAGCCTATCGTAACCAAAATGACATTCAGCATCAGAGACAGTCACAGACATCATTAAATAGACCTGAAGATAAAAGTTTATAATTATTTGATGTAGTGGTGGTGGTGGAACTAGCTGTCCAAAATTCCATATAAAAAAAACCCTAACGCAGCTTTGAATGGTAACCGGCCGATTGAAAGGACACAGCATTTGAACAGTGGCCTGAAAGACTTTCATTTTGACTTGGAACTTGCCTATGAAGACTTGTGACTTGACTCTGGGTTGCCCCAAAAGACATTGAACCGCTCTGCTTCTGATGCCACATGATAGACATTTACTACCCTCCATTTTCATTGCAGGCGTTTCATAAATGGCTCTTGCAGATTTGGTCCGAGGTGCAATTATCGTCATGAATGGCCAGTTATACCGTCAGCCCAAATATGTAGGTACTTTCAGAAAGGTGGATGCTGGTATGGTGAGCGCTGCAGGTGAGTTATTTTATGAATCTAAATGAAAGAGGTAACTAAATGCTGTGTGTAACTAAATGAAAGAGAGGATGACGCACATTTCCACCACTAGGTATCTCCATGTCCTTCAACCTGAAGTCGACGCAGCTGTTGCAGGTAGAAGAGGTTCAATGCCTACAGTGTCCTCCTCCAGTGTGGCCTACGCTCCACACGACAGAAGAGGGTCAGAGCCTGCTCTTCTGCAGGCTGAGGTGATGTCCAGGCAGGAATGCAGCAGGTCAGGGTTGGTGGTTAATGTCTCAAATCCTCAACACAACATTGGGCGCCTGGCAGCAAATATTGCAGAGGAACAATCACAAGGTATTGGATGTTTTCATGGGTGAAACTGATTGTAGTTAGCATTTCTTGATACCTCACTTACTTTTTTTTCTTTGCAGATACTGGCTCTCATCCCACTGCTTCTTGGCAATCGGTCCAGAGCTCAGAAGTTGCCCAAGCATGTGCATGTGATGGAAGAAATGAGCAGGTTGGCTTAATTTTAAGTGTCATCTTTCCACAGGGCATGCTGGTGAATTAAACCAAGTTGAACCCAGGAGGCTTTATGCTGATTGCGAAATTTGTGTCCAGGAGACTTCTTCTAATGAGACAACAGAGGCTGGTGGTGCTGCTGCTGCAGCCTCTAGTAGCCAGGGGACCATAGAGGAAATGGAAGGCTTCCTCCAGAGTAAAAATGTGACCTGTGGCATCTGCATGGACAAGGTGTATGAAAAGGCTGATTCAAGAAACCATGTATTTGGAATCTTGCCAAACTGCAATCACTCCTTCTGTTTACAATGCATCATGACCTGGAGGAAAACAAAAGACCTTGGGCCGGACGTGGTAAAGTAAGTTTCAGTAATATTCAGATATTTAACTACATCTGACGACACCCCATGAATGATTTTGACTCGACAATCACTGTTTAATGATTACTCCTCAGGACCTGCCCACAGTGCCGAGTGAGGTCCGCCTTTTATGTGCCAAACAAATACTGGGTTGAAGGACAAGCAAAGGAAAGCCTAATTGCTGCCTTCAAAGAGAAATTCAGGTATGGCGTGAGATTCAGATTTGATAGCGGCACTAATCACTACAGCAGGGTTTAAGATCTAACATGACTAATGACCTACCTGGGCTGTTAAAAAATGGCTTGGAATTTAAGTCTACCCATTCTGTACTTGCTGGGTATGTGGTACTGTACATAGATTTTTCTTCATACTGGTCGTGCCACTCCGGCTTGACTTTCGCCCATCCATCTCCTGCATGTGAGTTTTTGTGACATGTTCTGTATACAGAACATATAAAAGACAGACATTTATTGTCAACAGTTTGCAAATGGAAAAGTTGACTTCAATTTGAAATTTTGGAAAAGTATAAAACTTGCATTAAACAAATAGGATTGTCATACTTTTGCACTGATAACTTGGCCACTGAAGACAAATTCTAATAAGCCTATACCTAATAGGTTTTTAAAGCATCCAGGTTAACCCAGTTATCTAAACCCCTTATTTGCACCCTAAAACAAGGTTGAATGTACCTGAACCGTAGATCACCTACTGCAGTATAAAACACTGCTTGTGTGCACAGCTACAGCAGTGCTTTAGGTCAAAGTTAACCCCAAAGAGGCTATTTAATGCAATGGAAATTTACAATAAACGCACTTTGTTTGTCTAAAACACATCCTGAATCCTATCGCTGCTTTCTTTGTTATAGGACCCCTACAATCAAGTCACTTGTCGAATTAATTTAACCAATTTATCTAAAACGGTGATGTTGTACTGCACTAACAGTTGTAAATCAAAAATGACTCTAGCCTCTACACACTAAAATCACCTTTCTCTTCCCATCTATAACTGGGAGAAATCATTAAGGTGTAAAGCAATTTTATATATTTTTTTTTTTTTTTTTAACAGGAAATGCATCATATTAAGAAAATTGTATATAATGTGTGATTCACAGTGCCTGCAAGATTTACCCTGATGGATTGGATTTAAAGGCAAGCTAGAACTACATGTCCATCATGAAAACTGGGAATACTGAAGGCGCCACATTTAGTATGGAGTACAAAATTGGGACGCAATTAAAACATTTCTTAACCTGTTACTTTAGACATTTTTTCCATGCAGTTTTCTCTTTAAGTATTATGCTGAATTGCTGAATTTGTTGTGGTTTGTTTGAGAAATGACCACATGCCACTGAAGGCCCCTTCCTGTTCTGTCTCATCTCTTCTGATTCTAGTAAGAAAAGCTGCAGTTACTACACACGATACAGATGCTGCCCCTTCAAAACGGAGTGCCTTTACCGGCATGACAAACATGCACGTCGCAGGTCCTTTCCGGTAAATGTTATTTTCCATCAAGTTCTCACCACCATTGGTATGCATGAGATAATGTGTTGGTGTGTTTACTTTTCCCTTACGTTTGCTTCTTGCTCAACAGTGTCCTCCAGGAGACGAGGAGGAATATGATGGTGTAGATCTTCTTAACCTTTTCATAGCCATGACCCTTCTCGGTGGGGACGAAGACGACGACGACGATGATGACTATGACTTTCCTTTTTACCTATCTGAGGAGTACGGTTTCTGAGCTTTTTCATCCTTTTTGTCAGTGCCTGAAACCACTGAATGGGGTTTAATTATAAAATTGGCCCCAGAAGAACATAAGGCTATGTTCTGACCCTTCTGTCTGTTTTGAAACATCTTGAGTAGCCGTGATCAAGATCGGGGATATCGACCATGCACCATGGAGGGCCAAGTGTGTTCAGGTTTTTAATATCAGACTATAGCAGGTAATTTTACAGACTAGCACTCCTTCAACCAGAGAGGAACTAACCTGTAAAATCACCTGCTGCAGTCTCTGTTTGGAAATGAGAACGTGTACACTTGGCTCTCCACGGCACATGGTTTGTTGCCCCTACTCTAGAAGTAAGCACCCCAGATGAGGACTCATCTTTAATCTCTAACGATCTCGTTGTTAATCTGTGGCCCTCTAGTTTGGGTTTATTTCACCCTCCTGCGGGCGTAGTGCTTCAAACATGTTGCAGATTGTTAAATTTGAGTGCTCAATTCTGACTTCTGTCCTAGCAATTTGCACCATTTTGATATTTTAAAGTGTTGTGTGGATGGTAGTTTTAATTGTCTATAGATGAAAAATATGCTGTGCCCCTTCTTGCTAATGTCCACTACCGATGATACCTACCTCAAGTTATAGTCATGAAACCCTTTTCCTAGTTTTGGCAAGAACATAAAATGTTAAGATTTTATTTCTTTTTAAACAAGTTGTACTTGTACACAGAAAATAAAACATTGCTTCACACATTGTCTCACTGAAAAGGTGTGTTGTGCTCTTCATTGACACTTCTGCGGTTTATAAATTGGTAAGATTGAATCTTTAATTTTGAGATCCTAGAATATGCTGCGTTTGACTTTTACCACTAGGTGGAGGTGTGGCGCACAGATTTAGTCAAATTACACTCGCGAAGAAGAAGTGTCAACAAAACTGGCGGGGTGGCGGCAGCAGCAGCAAGCTGGACAGGCCGAGTATGGTGTGAGGCTTCACCCGAGAGTATGGCCACTGGTATGTTTCTGCATCGGTTCGACGGGCAGTCGAAGCTGCTGGTCCGGTCGCTTCTGTCCGGAGCCTCCGGAGCTCACAGAGCTCTGAGCGTCTTCCACAAGCAGCAGCGGGCCAACCCCGAAATGTCTCTGTCTAATTTCATAGAAATACTTTGCCGAGACGAAATAACGTGTCCAGATACTGGAGCACAGCCGCTGACGGTGTAAGTAAAAGTACACACCGCATTAGGTTTCTGTAAAACACATGTAACGTTGATTTAGACTTAACTTGGTAGCACAAGAGACACGTTTCTTTCTGCTACAACGCTAGCAACACCAACGCTAGGACACTTGTGTTGCTATGGAAACTTGACAAGCTGAGTGTAGGAGCCTTGAATGTTCAGTTCTTTGTAATGGTGAGCTCACTCAGTAAACCTTATGAATTTTAACTATATTCAGTATTTCTCACGGTAGACATTTTTACTTGTATACATTTTAATTTGTCATAGCACCCAAATGTCTGTATTCGCTCTGTTCCACTGTTTTTACTACTACTTCTACTCCACTTAAGAGGAAAATATTGTTCTTTGTACTCCACTAGCTATGGTTACTTATTACTCGTCATATTAAGATTTTACTTAAAAACATATAAGCTCATAAAATATGTTAAATATTAAACCAGTGGTTCCTAATCTTTTTGGCATGTGATCCCTTACAGAAGAACTATAGTTGGGGCCCCATGTTACATTTCAGATGTCTGAGTTAATAACAGTTCAATCAAAGAGACATTTCCCCTCTAAACTGTAAAA
>NTHP01000005.1:2957907-3000567 GCA_003416845.1 Oplegnathus fasciatus | reverse complement strand
TTTTTTTTTACTGTTTTACCACTGATTTAATACTTGTAAGTGTTTATTGTGAATTGCATTATATTTAAAGGTGTTTGTAATATTTTATCCACGCCATTATTGTATAGGGGGAAACAAAATATTAGATACGTACCGCAAAACAACTATCATTGTAGTTACCACTGGTTAGTATAGCTTGTTGTACTTTACAGCTGCACTCAGCACAGGAGAAATACCCTTTTGACCAATCAGGAAGCTTTACTTAACCACTCATATTATAGATTTGCTTGCTGATGAGCTGTGAAAGGATTCATCTTACATCTCTGCCTCTCCTGTTTTAGGTGGAGGTGTTATGCAGCATGCTGAGTTTGCCTAATTTACTGGAGCAGACTCTGCCTAAACTGTGCAGCAGTATTTTGGCTCCCTCTCTTGACCTCAGCTACAGCACGGCAGCAACACTCATCCGGAGCCTCCTGCTGGAGAAGGTGGATCACTGAATATGCAAAGGATGCAACATGTGCCGCTGTGTTGGATACTGACATTTTACTATACCTGCAGGTCCTGTCCCTGTCAGAACCAGCCTCCAGGTGTCTAGTCACTGCAGCGACGTCACTGTGCAGCCGCTGTCCCAGACCGATGTGCCACGCTCTAATCGGACCTGTTCTAGAGGACAAGAACATAGGTGAGGAAAGGGTTGAGCTACGCCTGAGTGTCGTGATCATTTATTAACTCTGCCTGTCACGGGGGGGTCAGAGTCAGTTAAGTACAGAGCAGCAGTCCTGGGGCTGGCATGGATTCAGTGTCCTGGTTCAAGTACACATAAACAGGACAGATGCTTTGATGTTATGAAGGGCTGAGCCAGGACCTTGTTCCTCGCCTCTTGGCCCCAACATCAATTGATCCTCCATTTTGAACTTTGTTTTGTTTTCAGGGAATCCACAGGCCGAGCTGCTGAACCGACTGATAGAGGGCTGCCTGGATTCCCATTACAGACTGCTGGTGCTTCAGTGAGATAAAACATTTAAATTCTGTATTTACTTGCAACTGTAACAAGTCAGAGACGCGCAAAATAAGACTCATATGGTTATTAGTTGTTTCTTGATGCAGTCTTTTACTTTTTTCCCCCCCAGAATGACATTGAAAATAGCGTGGAGTGAGGCAGTGCTCTCCATTATCCACAGCTTGCTAGACTCCAAGGTAATCTGAATGTTTATTCATGGGAAAAGTCCACTTAGTCATAATATTCATTGTTATTGAGTTGCCTGTTTTTTTTTATTTCAGCCTGACTTGAGCGAAGAAGTGTTCACACAGTTCACCGAACAGCTCGTCAGCCAGGGTCCTCAATTCACAAAGTCTGTGAAGTTTGCAAAAATGATGCTCACAGTCCTCACCAAATATAGCAGTCACGTAAGTTTGTGTACATTTATATCACACGTAATGGCTGAACAGTGGATGAAACCGTATTTGTAATGTTTCTGCATATGTATTAATCTGTTTTTCCAGGTGACGGCTACGCACAAACACTCCCTGTCCGGGTGCCTGATGATAAATGAGAGCTTCCTGAAAAAGTCTCTCCAAGCTGCTTTGAAAAGAATCACACACATGTGAAATTTCGTCTGTCCTAATGCACGTTAATAAACCTATCTGCATAAGTTTGTGTCCACTTCTTGGCAATATTTTGACTTGAAAATGAGGGACCTCATTCCACCAGTTTGACTCAGAAAGATATCACAATAACTCCCCCAGTCAGATCTCACAGAAAACATTTCAAAATGCTGACCTTTGCATTCAAGCAGTTCAAGTTCTTTCTGCTGTCACATTTATCATTTCTGTGTGTGTGTGTGTGTGTGTGTGTATAGCTCTGCTCAACTAAAGTGTGTTGGGGCCTTTAAATACTGAATAAAATATTTTTGTAATATTAAAAACATACATTGGTGGAATGTGACTAACTACATTTAATACAATTATGTGGTACCTGAATATTTCCATTTAGCGTTCCTTAAACTTGAACTTCACTATATTTCAGAGGGAAATATTGTACTTTTTACACCACTACAATTATTTGAGAGCTATAGTCAGTAGTAGTTAGTAGCAGATTTACGCGAGTAGCTTGTAAAATGTGATACACGGCTGTAGATTATACTGTGCAACAGTGTATAAAGTAATTACAATTATCTCCACCTCAACCATCGTCAACACTAAAATTCTGCTTATATGTCAAGACATCTGTATGACAAAATATACCGTATATAGTAACAACAATAACAGAGACCATTCTGCAGCATGAGTACTTTTAATACTTTAAGTATATTTTTCTGATAATACTGCTGTGCTGGTCTGTAAGATTTTGAATGCAGGACTCTAAGTTGTAAAGGAGTATTTTTATATTGAGGTATTGTTTTTTTCATTTACTTTTCAAATCCAGATATAAGTACCTCTACCATACACATCATTATTCTGCTTGGTTTTTACATACACAGCTGTCAGCTGTTATTTTATTGGGAGCCTTTCCATCTGGTCAGTTGAGCACATCACATATTGTTTCTTACATGAAAGATTTAATTGGAATAACAACTCGTGTATTCTGCGAAAGGGATATTGAGGATGTAGAACATATTTTCTTCCAGTGTGAATCTGTACAGGAATTTTGGCTCTCGTTTGGCTTCAGTCTAAAAGTAGGCTATATTGTTGCACCCTCTATATGTGATGTCGATTAAAGCTGGAGTACTTATGCAGGAGAAAAAATGTGATTTTCTGATAAACAACTAACTTGATTCTGTTAGATAATCACTTTATTCATAGATGTAAATGTTTAAAGGCGAAGCCCCATATCAACGGATGGAAGAATGAACTCAAGCTATTTGCAAAATCACTTCAATGCGTGAGGGACAGAAGCGCCCTGAAATTATTTTCTTTATTGGACTTGTTTATGCTGCTTGAATAAGACCCTCACTCTTTGTTGGATTTCCTGTTTGAATGTATTGTTTTGTTTTGTTCTGTTTTTGTCTTTAATACTGTATCAACACCACTATACGTTTTTTGGTTATTGAAATATGCCTTAAAGGTTTGTACTTGAATTTTGTATATTAAAATTAAAAACACAACAAAACAAACCCCATCACATATATGTCATAAAATACCATTCAGACAGCAAATTTATTATTTATTAGTATTGTTTAAAAGCGAATTAGAAACATTAAATAAGTAAAATAATATGCGGTTAAATAATATTATACAACGTAATTATTTTATATAAATTTTACATAAATGTTTAGTAAAAAATAAAATCGTCGTTTGCGCTTTTTGATGACGTCAGCAGAAGGCCGCCTTTATTTTGCGTAACTTCCTGCAGGACTTCCTTTTCATCGTAGCAAGGCGAGAGGGACAAGCCGCTAAAATGAGGTTAGACCTGGTTTCACCAATAAATGTCTAGAAATACACCCTTTCCACATTTACACTGGGTTGTATCTCTCGTATAAGTCTGTAGTGTTCTTAGGTTATGCGGTAGTTGTGTTATTTAGTGCCGTTTTTTAGAATTGGTTGAAGCTAAACGTTAAGTATGGCACCGGTTCATCTGCCGGTGGAGGACATCACGCTAAGTTTGAGATGTAATCCGCCGTCATCCACAGATTTAAAACGTGTTGTAGGGAATAATCCAGCATCGGATGTATTCAGTAGCTCTCCTAGATAATATTAAAATGAATCTTTACGAACTTTTAATCTATTTTATGGATGATTTGTCGCTGCCGTAGACCGACAGAATGAGCTGGGTTTATTGAGGTATTTCATTAATTTCGTTTCCTTTAACACGATTTGACATTTTTATGTTGCAGTAAGGTATCCAGGGATACGTTGTACGAGGCTGTAAAGGAGGTCCTGCAGGGCTCTCTGACCAAGCCAAGGAAGTAAGTTCAAATGAGGAAAGCTGTTAAAACTGACACTTGGGCCTGGGCATGAAGCGCAGGAGTGGGATGTGTTAATGTAACTTTGTGTCTGTTTGTAGGTTCGTGGAGTCCGTGGAGCTGCAGATCAGCTTGAAAAACTATGATCCCCAGAAGGACAAGCGTTTCTCCGGCACTGTCAGGTTCGACCTTTTACTGTTTCACCCAACCTTTTCCCTGTGTGCTTCCAGCCCTGTCTGAGTGTTAAAACAGCCCGTTCGATGGCAAGTAGTTGCTGAAATGTCAAAAGTAAAGAACAAAAAGATCCAGACAGGCCAGGGGCAGACATGGAGAAGTACTCTGGGTAGTCTGACTGAGCTGACCCAGCCTTGGCTGGTGGAAGGCGAAGCAGGCGGACCCCTACCCTGGGTCTTAAAACATGAGGGGAGGCTTTGAGTGGCTGAGCTGGTAAGTTCATGTCCTCAAGCCGACCAATTTGCATTACCAAAGAGGTCAGCTGGACACCGGCCACGGTGGTGGTGGTATGGGTAAGAATTTTTCTGTTACACAGATCAATCAGGAAGGTGTCATTGGGGGATGGCAGAGTATTTGAGATTCAATATGTCTGACAAGAGTTGTGATATTTTCACATGTCCCATCTTTTATAGCAAAGCTATTGTGTGTAGCTTATATTTTCCACTTAGTGTACAAAATAAGTTTTTATACAAGAATGATATGAAATGTATTTGCCCATATGGTCCGTATGAATTCATAATGATAATGGATACCAAGCCTTACTTATGGCCCCTGGGTTTGATGTTGGGTTGAGAGCAGTGTCTCTAACTGGTTTGTTGATATGCAGGCTGAAGACTCTCCCCAGGCCAAAGTTCTCCGTGTGCGTCCTGGGAGACCAGCAGCACTGCGACGAGGCCAAAGCCGCTGAACTGCCACACATGGACATCGAGGCTCTCAAGAAGCTCAACAAGAACAAAAAGCTGGTCAAGAAGCTCGGTACGAACTTGGCATCATGAGATGTCTGATCTGTCATGATTGAAGTCCGACAGGCTTCTTAAAACGTTTGTTGCCTTTCCCTCCTTCTAGCCAAGAAGTACGATGCCTTCCTGGCCTCTGAGTCTCTGATCAAGCAGATCCCTCGTATCCTGGGTCCTGGGCTGAACAAGGCCGGCAAGTTCCCCTCCCTGCTCACCCACAACGAGAACATGAATACCAAGGTGGACGAGGTCAAATCCACCATCAAATTCCAGATGAAGAAGGTACGCTAAGCGGTGCTCAAGTTTTAAAATTCCATGCCACTTTACTGTTACTGGTTTATTTTCCAGTTTTGCTTTATCTGTTGTAAACGCTGGGATTATATCGAAGAAACTGATTGAGCTACTGAACAATATATTGATCTCTACTTTGTGCCGCAGGTGCTCTGTCTGGCTGTAGCTGTAGGACACGTGAAGATGACCGAGGATGAGCTCGTGTACAACATCCACCTGGCTGTTAACTTCCTGGTGTCTCTGCTGAAGAAGAACTGGCAGAACGTGCGTGCCCTCTACGTCAAGAGCACCATGGGCAAACCCCAGCGCCTCTACTAAATGACAGCTTTTCTATTAATAAAAATGTGGAGATGCTCCAAAGTTGACTGTTTTGGGTGTTTTTTGTTCATTCTTTTAGCTTTATAGACTTTAATGATCATGGCCTTGCGTATTTCTTAGCAGTAAATGTGCTCTGATGCATTTGACAATTTGGTTCTCACTGATGCATTCATCCTGATGTGTTGCAGATCTTGTATCAGTTGAGTGTAGGGGTGGACAGTAACAAAATGTAGTTTTGATCACTGATATTAATATTAATCAAAGCAGCTAATGTAATATGTAGGGGAGAGAAATGTGCCATGACTTATGAGGTAAATACATTATTAATAGACTAATGAATATATTTTGTTTACTAATGAGGAATTGGGCATTTGTTTCACTATTTTCTATAATTATTGAATTGCATATTAAAACATAAATAAATGGTTAATGGTAAATAACAAATACATATGTTGTAACAAGGTGGTAGCTGCTCTGTTTTAACAAATATGGGTACACAGATGCATTGACTACAACCAACAATCTGCAAGAACAAAAAATATGAGTACAGGCCCAGAAACTGGCACAATCCCAGTAATCGAGAACAAATAATATAAATAGAAGAAGAAATAAAGTAATGAGCCACATGTTATGGTCACGATTCTTGCAGCATGAAGAAGAATGTCTTTGCCCAGAACATTTAACATGAGGTGGATCTACTTTTTTGATATTGATACTTAAAACAAGACTTGGGCTGATTGATCCCCAAAGTATGCATACTACTATCAGTTCAGTGGAATTTGGCATCTAAAAGGTTTTAAATGTTATATCAACCATGTGGAGCTCAATATTGTAATAATTTCAGGAAGGAATCAAACTTGTGATTAGCCAGTGTATATTTAGGACCCAAACGTTCCCCTCTTCAAAGGACAGTGAGGCTGATGGGAACTCCAGAAGTGGCACATTTTGATTCATCACGTGAGACAACACCAGCATGTATTTACTGAAGATAAACACACAGCAACAGGTACAGCCACAGCTACCCATGAGCCTCTTGGGGCGGTCGTCCTGCTCTGGTTTGACTGTGGATCTCTTAATAGGATTATCTATTCTCAGTCCAGGAGAAAGGCCGAGGGAGAAATGAACCAGACACGGACAGGAACTTATGAGGATATATATGCATATTCAGCAACAGTGAAAAATCTGCTGCCTGTGAAGAGGATTTGATTCATTTAATCCGGTTTTTACCCGAGTAAAACATTTGGATTATCCTTGTGAAGACATGATCAATGCTGAGGTGAGTCAAATAATCTACCAGTTGTCCTTCCTGTTCCTGTTAATACTGTTGAACACTGTATATTTAATGTGATCATTTCTGAACTCATTTCAGCCTGATGCAGAGACAAACAGCTACTGTCCTTCCACCATGCTGGACAGCGAGGACAGTGAGGAAGGTAACAGCTATAAAATGTTCATAAGAAGTCCAACCAGCAACCAGTATCATGGCTCTGAATTTAAACTGAGCTGTGTCTTTACAACAGAAACCAGTCAAGAGGAGCTGCCAATCACAAGCTGGAACGAGCTGTCCATCATAGAGCGTGTAGGCCTCAACAGGTGACACAGTGGAATATTTATCTCCCATACAGGCTGTCATGGTATTCAAATAAAATGCTTTCATTTGACTTTTCATTAAGCTTTTAATCGTCTCGTTTTCTGACAGTGTTGAGATGTCAGAGAAAGATTTGGAGGTAAGGTCACCCGCTCCTCACTCACCATGATATACCACAGGACCAGGGTTTACAACCTGACAAAACATAAACATCTGAAATGAAATGTAAGGGTGCATTGAAAACCTGACTGAAATAAATTATATTGTCACAGACTGCCTTCTCTCAGATCGCCCTGGCCTTCCGCTGTGATCAGTACACCCTGAAGCAGAGGCTGCAGGCGGAGGAGCACGCCCGCAACCTGGCTGAGGAGAACATCCAGCTGGAGCTTACCAGAGGCAGGGAGACCCTGGAGGTGCGGTAAACGACACACGATTGATCTGAAATAAGCCTTAAATGACGGCACCAGAGGGCAGGTACACGTGTGTGTGTGTTTGTGTGTGTGTTTCCAGACTCTGAAGGGGCTCTGTCTAGACAGTAAGCGCAGTAAGGTCCTGCAGAAGCTGGAGCTGTCTCTGGACATCCTCGGTGGGACTGTGGAACGAATCTCCAACACAGCTGAGGTGCTCGGCGCCGTGCACCAGGTACACTGAGGCTGCTCTGCTCCTGTTTTATGTTTGGGCGGCTCTGTAGGTAGTAGACTGTGGTTTCTGATGTGTGGGTCGGGGGCCCAGAATAATTCTAGGGGGTCACAAAAAGATCAGAGGGATAAAGAAAGAACTGCCGAATGCTTTCACCCCTTTAAGCCTCAAAAGATCCTCCAAATGAAACAATCTGAGAGGGAAAACTGACTTTTTTGGTTGAAATGATCACAGATCATGTCCACAGTGAGACCATAACAAATAGGCATGTCTTCATTTGAAGGGGTCACACAGTAAGAAATTGATTGATTTGGTTTTCAGGGCCTCTGTGAGTCTTTTGAGAGATATAGTTTATCATTTTTGGAACACAGATCTGTATTGCTTGTACACTGTTTGAGGGCATATAAAGCAACCAGTGGGATCCTTCAGTTAACCTGGCCACTCATTAATTATTGATCTGTAGCACACTATAAATTATTTATGTATCTTGAAGCTATTAATAACTGCTCAGATATTTTGTTAGTACCCCTTAAATAGATATAAAATATTGCTGCAGTCTTGTTTATGACGTGCTCCATATGATGTTTCATTTTTCATTTTTTCTGCCTTTGATAGGAGGCTCGAGTGAGTCGGGCAGTCGAGCTCATGGTGGCTCACGTGGAGAATCTGAGGAGACGACATGACAGGAACGTGGCCGAGCTGGAGGAGGCCAAGAAGGCGATCCAGCAGCAGAACTCCTGCAGGAACGCCATCGATCCCAGAGCAACCTCAGGTCTCTGACACTGTGGCCGTCTGTCTTGTGATATTTGTCTCGCTCTGCTTGTCATGTGCAATATTTGACTGATCACCGGATCTCTTGTTGTAGATCCAGAGGAAAGTGAGAACAGAAAGAAAAGCTCTCAGCAGGTATGCAGATATTTGACTTATTGTTGTATGTAATATGGGTACAGCTACATTTTCACCACTTCAATCTGCCTTTTATTTGTGTTCTTAGAACAGTTTACGTCGAAGGGTCAGCATATCACTAATTCCCAGTGAAACCCAGGTAAGGTTTCTTTCTCCCTCTTTCTTTACAAATGTTATCATCAAGAAACCCAAATAACCCCAATGAGTGTCTTCTTCTCTGTCTCTGCAGGAGAAGATAAAGCGAGACTTGAAGAAGCGGGCCGCTTGTGGAGGGTCCTCTAGCAAGAAGTCCTTCCCCACCTGCCTGTCTCCATCCTTGAGCTCCGAGTCCAGCTGCTCTGCCATGACCAAGGACGACAACTACTCAGTGGATGACAGGTCGGCTCAGAGTTTATGTTTTGTATCTGGGCCACATGATCAGCAAGTGTGCATCACCTGATTTCCTTTACTCTGTTTTTTTTTGGTTTTCAGGCCAGTGGATCCAGATGAAACTCTGTCAGAAGCTTCAGCTGCTCAGCCTCCTCCACAGCCCACCACCACCGACGACCCAGAGTGCCTCCCATCCAAACAGCCGGCCACAAGAAAGATGCAAAACAAAAAGTATGGCTCACTGTTCATGGATAAAATAGCAGAAACACCACATGATTTCATTATTAAGAAAAATGTCTTATGTTTGGTCTATGTTGTCATGTTATGCTGCCACATTTCATGACTTTATAAAATAAAATGGGAGTAATTGGTATTGATAGTGACAATTTCATGTGACCTGTGTAAATTTCTATTTTATTCTCTATCTTCTCCTCGTCTTTTTCATCTGTGGGCCTGGAAATAAAGGGAACTGTGACTGAAAGACACTTAACAGGATCATTTGCTTAACACAAGTACAAACCACAGCCTCAAAAATCACTATCAGTGAAGGGCTTTTTCTGTTATTTTGTCCACCCTTTGTAACTTTGCGTAGATACTGAACTGGAAAAATGTAACTGTGTGTATATGTGTCGTTGTTACAGTTCCCCTCTGGATACTTTGCGACAGAGACACAAGGGCAAAACTGCGTTGTCAAAGAAAAAAGCAGACAAGGATAAAAAGAGTACGAATATTTACAGGTGGATTTCTGCAGGCACGTAAGTCAACATATATTTTAAAAGCCTTTTGATGACTGTGATGATTTTTCCTCTGGACACACGCTGACCGACTGCTCTCCTCAGGTGCGGATCCTCGTGGAGACAACGTCCTCTGGCTCACTGGCTGTATCGCTGTCGCTGGGCGCTCGTCTGCATGTACCTGTTTGCGCTTCTCTCTGTCGTAGCATTCACTTACTTCTTGTTGGAAGCTTCATGATGGAGCACTTGAGCCATGATCTGTTTTTCTGGAATATACAGTCATCAGGATGTTGTCTAACTTCAGTGACTGTACTGTAAACATGAACATCAAGTGTGCAGACCAGCTGAAATACCCGAGTCAGTCTGGAAAAGCTCTTTGTATATGAATACAAAACATTTTAATGGAACACTTTTGGTTCTTCATCCATGTGTTTTGAAATACTTGTGTGTTCTTTTATCTCAGAAAATACCTCCACCCCATAAAAATGCCACAAACTTAACTTTCAGTTGTATTTTTTTATTATAAATATACAAAAAATATCAAAACTGATACAATCACTTGGTTAGTAACAAAACACCATACTGCAGCGAAAACATTCATCAAACCACCATTAAAGGCATCAGTGATTAATTATTAAGGTTAATAGCAAATGTTAAGATTCAGCTTACTTCACGTCAGACAGATGTTAATTAAATTTGAACTATACATATAAAAAGAGCAATGCATTTTCAAAGGTGTGTCAATTATTAGTAATAAGTCTCTATGTTGTGAGGGGGAAAGTTTCAATAACAGATAAATAAAGTATAACATTGAAAATTATATTAAGAAAGGGGAAACTTATTTGAAAACTACTGTAGGCGAATTTTATGTGCAAAATGTGTGCCAGCCACAAAGAAATTCTTGAAACCACAGCAAGTTTGTTTTAAATCTGTTTTTGTACGACGCTCAAGCTCACCTCAGAAATTTTAGAAACATCTATTAGAAAACAATTCAAAATAAATAAAACTGGCATACCACCTTACGTTAAGTTTTAAATTAAAAGACGAGACAGAAATGTGTCATCGGGGTACCGACAGGCCCACGTTTTCTGCATCATGTCAACATATAATCTCACAGAGAGTCCAAAGCCTTAATAAATACAGAGATAAATAGAAAGGAGTAACACACATCCTACTGAACGTACTGCAGAGCAGTTAGAGGTCTCGGCTACACCTGGCTCACGATTTCAGCATCCTCTGCAATGAACCACTGGACTGGAGTCCCGTCTGCAGCTCTCTGGAGAATCACGTTACCCGAACCCTGCGGAAACATGAAATCAGTGTTCACCTTCTGCATTCTGTACATAAATATATTGCATATATATGAGAGCTGCAATTAGTTGATTAGTTAATTAGTCGATCAAAACAACATTAATCTGTAACTATTTTAATAATCGATTAATTGTTTCAGGCATTTTTCAAACAAAATGTGATCATTTGTTGCTTTTCTGTGTCTTAATTTTATTGTAAACTGAATATCTTTGGGTTTTGGACTGTTGGTCAGACAAAACAAAACATTTGAAGACGTCACCTTGGACTCCAACTAATCTACTACGACTACTTATCGATTATGAAAGTAATTGTTAGCTGCAGCCCTAATATATACTGAAAGACAGATTTAATTACCCCTGTCTGACCCACAATTTTAAATGGTATCAAAGTGTGTTTGTTACCGTTATCAGTACCAACCTGTTTAAATGGAGGCAGATGAGGCGAAGTGGGGCTCTTGACACTCAGGGAGCTCTGCTGATCCATGCAGCTTGGCCATAACTTCTGCTGCTGATTCCTCTGATGCCAGGACTTCAGCTCCTCTGACACAATCTCCCTGGGCATCAGCCTGATGGCGTGGTTCGGGTACTCCTTCAGTGAGGGCGTTCGCACCAGCCTGGTGTAAGGCGGAGGGGGCTTTAGGATTCTCCTCGGGGACGTGGCTCTCTCCTGCCACTGTCTTTGCTGAGGGCTGCGTGCCACAGGAGGGGAGGACAGGAAGCACTTTCCCATGTCTAGGTCTTGAGGAGAGAGGGGGCCGTCTTCGGGCATGGCCCTGATGTAGCCGGGGCTGGACTGAGACTGGTTAGTGTTGTTGTGTGAGCTGGAGAGCCCTTTCTTTTGTGCTCCAAAGTGGAATCCATAAGGCGGCGGGCAGAGCTTTGGGATCTCAGTGGGTCCGTCCCTGCCAGGAGAGCTAATATAGGAGGAGGAAGAGTGCTCCGAGCTGCTGTCCTCAGAGCTGGACTGGTAAGGGCGCAGGGGCGAGTACTCTGGAGAACGCACCATGAAGTCAGCCACGCAGCTCCGCTGGGGCAGCCTGGCTCGCCCTCGACTGTTCTCTGAGCTGAGGCGCTCCACGTCAGCAGACTGCTTAATTTTGGGAAGTCTGAGGAGACATGTCATGTGAAATTGTAAAATTACAGCATACATGTTGTTACACATGTTGTTATGCTCTTTGTGCATTAGTGTACTAATGTATCTGGCTTCTCTGTGTACCTGAAGGACTGCGAGTACTGTCGGCGTACATGCAGCTCTGGGGTGGAGGGGGCGCTGGTGGAGTGGTTGTGACGCAGGGCCGAGTTCTTGATAAACTGAGAGAGAGGAATCCTGCAGCTCTCTGCGGACACCTGGGTCCCTGCTGGACTACTGCACACAACAAATACAGAAAAGATGATGTGAGATATGCAATAAATCCTGTAGGTGGTATCCTTACTATCATGTTGATACTCTATGTAAATGTAAAATATGTATGAATTTATTATTGTTATACATTATTACTGTTCCATTTTTGTTATTTTGTTATTCTCTGTAAGGTAAAACAGCCACACACTCATGTTACTCTACCCAGTACGGTTGTTATTCCACTTCAGACTCCTACCTGGACCTGCTGCTACAAGCAGACTGAGGTTTTGTGGCCTTCTGGTAAGGCTGATCCAGACTGGACTCCTTCCATGGAGAGTTCTGGATGGGAGAGCGCTCGTACTCCACACTGAGCTGGCTTGATGACTGCTGGGATGACTGAAGGGTCTTGGCTGACAGCTGCAGGGGGTCTGAGTAGGAAGTGCCCAACACTGGAGGAGAGGGGGGGTTGGGTGAGTCCAAATCTATGAATGATCACAGAGAACATCAATTTACTTTGCAGATTAAGATTAAAAATACAAAATACAATCAACAAATAAATTATGATGTATTATTATAGATTAAGATAAGACTTTTATTCACAAGCTACCCAGCAGTATATAAAGTAATTAAAATTAGCCCCACCTTAACCAGTTGCAAGATTAAAGTGAACATTAATGCATAAATACTTTTAATCCAATAAAATGTATATTATTTTGAAATGGGCCTTTCTGCATGAGTACTTTTACTTTTGGTACTTTAAGTATGTTTTGATGCTAATACTTTTGTACTTTTACTTAAGTAAACTTTTGAATGCATGACTTTTACTTGTAACAGAGTATTTTTACACTGTGGTATCACTATTTTTACTTAAGTTAAAGATCTGAGTACTTCTTTCACCACTGATTACACACTTCTTTTTACAATATGATTAAATCAAAGCATGTTTGAAAGAGAGTGACAATAATCTTCAAAGCTTATATGTATCTATGTACTCTCCACTCACCATCATCCAGGGCCACCACATCAGACAGGGAGCTGTCATCAGACATGCTCAGATCTGCGCACAGAAAGGGAACATTTTAAAAGTGTCCATTAAACCCGCTGCATGTGTTCATGGGTGCAGTGCACAGTTTGGCCTGAAGAGGGCAGCCGTGTTACTCACCTTTGTTTTGGCTGGTTGAGATGGTGATGCATGGTGAGTTGCACTCGCTCTTGATCCTGTGCTGGAATACGGCCTCCTGCAGATCTTTCACCTTCTTCTCCTCCCTCTTGCACTGCTGCTGCCGGCTCTTCTTCTGTGGCTTGCTGAGGTTCCCCTCCAGAGAAAGTTTGCGAGCCGCCTCGTAAATCTGCCGCTGAAGAGCCAAGTCAGTTTCCAGCACTTGTAGCTCTGAATCCTACAATGAAGACAAATTCTGACATTTAGTTTGAGCTGATGAATTGTAGTCTCCTTTACTTACAAAACACTGATGGTGGCCCGTACCTGTTTATCCAGATGGATCAGACCTTCGTCCAGCTTGAAGGAAGCCCCAATCCTCCTTCTGACTCGGGGTAGCTTCTCATCGGGCATCAGAGGATAGTCTGAGGGCAGTTTACCAGTCAGCTCCTGTGAATTCAAAATACAAGTGTTGATTACAAAAAAAGGAAAAGGTGTGACCCTTACACACAAAAAGCAATTACAACCACTGATTTAGAGCTATAACTAATCAACCTACCACTACCCTGGTAGTGTGCACATGGTATCATCTAGGAGTTACTTACTGCCTCCCTGATGCAGAGCTTCCTGAGCTCCAGCAGGCAGAGCTCCAGTCGCTCCTCCAGAGACTGGTGCTTCAGCTTCAGGGCTCTGGTGTGGGTGGTCAGGTCCTTCACCGGGGACGTGGGGCTGTCTGGACCTGCAGTGAACACATAGAAGATCAGATCAGACTTTCCTCATCAGGATCTGTTATCATCCATAGAAACAGATATACTATTCACTATTTCTCCTGTATATCATACTTTTTTAACAGACTTGTTACAATGCGTTTTCTTATGGATGAGCCAGGAATTCTTTCATCCCATCTGGTATTCAATACATGAATTGCAGCACTGTGGGGCAGCTGGTTATGTTTGCACATGGAGTTTTTAGTACTCGTATCAGCACTGCAGCTGTTGCTTTATAGTATTTTGTATAGTTTATTGCTGTATTGTTCCTTCTGCACTCGTGCTAACATTAGTTCTTGTTAGTATTGAGTTAGTATTGAAGCTGTTTGTTGCATTGTTTTTTTCCCTCCTGCCTGCATGGTGTGATATCATGTGGGCTGTCGCCAACACTGGGTGTCTGTCACGTCTGGACTATGTCTGTGTCTTTTTACAATTGTGTATGCTCTTTTTTGTGCCTACACTGTGAATCAAATTCCCTTCTGAATAATAAAGTTAATCAAAATTGCAAATGTTCAAACTCTGCACAATGTTTATGAATGTTAAAATGTGATATGCATCACTTTCTTGCTGTTTCTATATGAGTAGTATTATTGTCTTGAGCCCTAAGTTATACATGACATATATATGAGGAAATCAGATGCTGTATTTGGTGATGGTCTTACCAGAGTGCAAGATAATCCCACTGTCAGTGTCACTGATCTCCTCTTTACTTTCGATGGCCGTCATCTCGACTATCTGCGCTTCAGTTTTTAGAAATACCTGTTGAAATAAGCAGATATTGCAAAGATTAGTAAAAATGAGATTGATCACTTCTAAGAATATAGATTCTCCTCTTGTTTTCCTACCACATGGCTTCATTCACGCTCGCTCCTGCTGCTTTACTTAACAAAAGTGAATGACTGGCGAGTGTCCTTTCACACACTTATCCATGCAGCTCTCCATCCCCTCCTCCTCCTCCTCCTCCTCCGCCTCTTTCTCCCTCCCATGCTCACACACAAAAGAGGCAGACCCCCGAGGTTGACTCGGCACATGTGCGGGGGTTAATCCGAATCGTGGTGCCATGGTGACGGGGCACGGTGCGGCTGGCTAGGGGAGCGTGTCGCCATGAGGCGTGTCAGAGGGCGTTTAAAGAGCCCAGACCCCGAAAAAGAAAGCAGATGGCAGCAGGAATTACCCCACTCATGGACTGCACCTGTTCCCCCCGCGCACCCCTCCCTCAGCTCCTATTCAACCAGTGTCCAGAAAACCCTCTGGGGGCTTTGAAGTGGAAGAATGTCTCAATGCTGGGCTTGTCCACGCAGCATCAGATCACAAGGTCCCTGCTGACTCCTGTGCAACACTGCCCATTTCACTAACACACTTTCACAAACAGGCGAGCACAATTCATGTTTATGGCCCACTCTGTTCCATTGTTGCTTTCCACCAAACATCTGACTGACAATAAACAAAAACGAGATGCGGAGAGGAACGACAGCAAGAAGAAGAAAACAATAACAACAACAAATTGGAGATACC
Source organism: Oplegnathus fasciatus (assembly GCA_003416845.1). Taxonomy (NCBI): domain Eukaryota; kingdom Metazoa; phylum Chordata; class Actinopteri; order Centrarchiformes; family Oplegnathidae; genus Oplegnathus; species Oplegnathus fasciatus. The sequence continues at coordinate 2,984,780 of NTHP01000005.1, read as the reverse complement.
GTTTACAGATAAGTCGAGGCTTTTAAAACCAGGCCAGGAGGTCTGTGTGTGACTGTTTGGGTGAAATCGCCTTAGGACGAGAGAGAGAGTACTTTATTTTCTCCATTTTTTTAGGTCAATTTATTCTGGATCTCACATGTCTGCCACCACCCTAGACTTCTCCTAAAAAAGGCAGGCAGATCACAAGAGACAATGTTACGGGCACTAACATGATTAAAGGACATCATTAGCCAGCCTTGCTTCAATGCCACACATTCATAAAATGATAGTTCATAAACTTGATTACTCCTAGAGCAGCCTCTGTGTTCATATCATGTAAACAAAGCTCACATGAAAAGTTAATGATGTGTAATTAGTCAGGAATAAATAGGAGGCAAGGTGACATGAAAACAGATACCACATGAATGAATGTGTTGCTAGGGTGGCTGTGTATAATCCTCAACTCTTGTCTCGTCCTCTGTGTTTGGAGATTGGTATCAGGCCTTTTCCTGTAGGGACCAGGAAGACACAGAGCCCGTGTGGATGAAAATCTCCTCTAACAGGATATTATTGTGCATCCCATAGGCCTGACCTATTCACCGCAGCAACTCATGTGAACTGACGCAGCTATGAGCAGCCGGTAGCACAATGAGGTGCAGGCAGCTCGAGTCAGTAAAACAACAGTGCAACAAAGGCCCTGTATCCACCGACGGGCCTCAATAATCTGCTGTGGGCGCAATATCTGCTGACAACTCTGCTTCAGGCCCGAGCAGCGTTGTTGGGCCAATATTGAGACAAGGCTGCAGTGAGAGGTGGGGAAAGGAACAGTGCTGAGTTTTTACTGTGCAATGTCGGGGCCCCTGGCTGTACTCTCAGACACACGGCTCCACGCTGCTGCAATCTAAAGCTGAAGACGTCAACAGGAATCCAGCCTGGTAATCAGAGACAGGCAGGGTAATGTGGGATTTACCCACTTACACCCCATAACTCTCTGAAGACTTTCACAAGAGCCTGTGGTCGGGAGGTCTAGGCTGAGTGAGTGGGTGGGTGAGCTCGGGTAAAACAGCAGATCTCACTAGAAGTTGCAGCTTATTGCCAAGACATTGATGCCATTTGTCATAGCTTTCATAAGAACCTGGAGTCGTGGGAGGGTTGAAATTATACTGTTAGGGAGAGCCAAAAAACAATACTAACAGGAATAGTGGTCCATTTCCTGAAAGGATAGCTGCTGATAGCACAGTCTCCACCCGGCAGACTTGATTGATGTAGTCATAACATCTTAATTGCGGCGCATGTGATCACAGCTAATTGCGACTATTTAGGAACGTGTCAGGGATGGGAGCCGGTCATCCCACCCATCCTCGCTGCTCACCAGACCGCGACAGCGCAACATCAACGGAAGTGGGTGTTTATGGCAAGAGATCATGATGTGGATTCACTGTCTCCCAGACTTCCCCCACCACCCTTTCCCATGAGCCTTTGGAGCTGCGATCTCCTGGACTACTGCCACCACCGCCGTGCTCATTACCACTGTGGTCGGCCCTGGAATTACCAATGGGGACCAGCCTCGCCGAGGAAACAGTGAGGGATGCCTGAAACCAGACCGAGGCCTGTTCGAACCCTGTAATTAAGATTCTCTACTGAATGCTGATACTATGGAAGAAACCAAACGACTTTACAGCATGCCTTACTTCAGAGTCTGATGAAAAGCCAAAATCCATTCAGCAAAATGGATCCACTCTGTACACAATATGTGCTGCTGGAAGAAAAGTGCATCAATGTGGGGGAGCGGCAGGAGGGGAAAAAAAGAAGTGTTGTATTACAAAGCGTCATTGGAGTCAAATCTTTGTCTTAAGAAGGAGTGCTGAGTGTGGAAAGTCCACAAACTGCAGCATGCAGACAAGAGGCTGTGATAACATGAAAAGGTTATGAGGAGTCTGTATGAAAGACTCTGTCAAGACACTGTCAGCCTCTTTCCTTTGTCAGATCAACGCTGTTAAGTATTGCAGGGTTCTTAGTTTTCAGGCAGAGACAATGCAGGGGTAATAAGCACCATATCGGCCTGCTCTCAATCACTGGAGGCCATATGCTGGCCAGACACACCAGCCCTGTCACAGCCCAACGACAGCGTAAATACAGAGGGCCAAGAAGAGATGCTCCATTGTTCTCCACAGGCTGAAGGGCTGGCCGGGGATCATGACACCTTGTCCCTCTGAGTCATCATTTCTGAGGTCTCTGAATGGACCCTGATGGTCATCTCTGGCCAATGGCAGGATGTGGTTACAGCTTTTCACCCACAAGTACCCACCATTGAAGAAAAGAGAGCTTTGGACTCCAGGCGAATAACAACATAAAGAGGTGTTGTCTTTGGCACCACAGTAGCTCTGCATGTCTGTCAACATGTGGACTGCAGGAGATTGTGTTTATTCTGCTGCTGTGGACACAAACAACTGCCACCAACCAGCCTGTTGCCCCACTTCAGTCCTAAAGTGTTGTTTATCTGTGAGAGCAACCTGTTCATATTCTTGGTATAATACAGAGCAAGTGATTAAACTGCAGAGACTCAACACAGGTGTTTTGTATTCATTAATTTGCCTAGTCTGATAGTTGCAGTACTGGGTTTTTTTAACTCTTCGTATACACAATACCTTTATTTTACTTTTTTTTTAAACAAAGTATTTTTTTAAGAAAAAGAGCAGTGTAGTACTCAGATCCCTTTCAGAGCCACAGATTACTTGATTAAGTAAAAATGGCAATACCACACACAAATATTCCGCATTTAAAACGTTACTAAAGTAAAGGTACAGAAGTATTATTAACAAAATGTACCTAAAGTATCACAAGTAAATGCATCAGATTTTCTTTATGTTTTGCATGTAAAATTTGAATCTATTAAGTGACTGTTAACTATGGCTGTTGAATAAATGTAGTGAAGTAAAAAGTATAATATTTCCCTCTGAGTCGAAGTGAAAGTTAGCAGAAAATGGAAATGACAAGAACCTCATGACTGTAGTCAAGTACAGAACTTGAGTAAATTAACTTTTCAACGCTGACGAAGAGTGAACACGTATTATAAAGACATGTGCTTTGTAAGTGTTTCTATTTTGAATGGTTATATACAGCCCAAACAGCTACTTCAGTTAAGCTAACTGTCCTTTAACACTTCTCTAAAGTTGACCGACTTGTACCAGCATCCCTCACACACCTCATTCTAGCTTAATACTGTTTGTCCGAATGTTGCTGCTCCTTCCCTGTCCGGTGTTTTCACTTTATATCGTGTTGTTAACCAACATAAAATCTTGTGTACCTACCTTGCATAGTATCTCTGCTCCTCTCTACAGCATCCTCTCTGAGGCAGCAGGAGTTTCTCAGACTTTCTCTGGTCAGATGTGAGAGCAACGCTTGGGACATCTGTTTCAGTCAACTCCACTTTCTCGGTGAAGGGGGGGAAGCTTAATTGATTTTTGCTAAAGTGTTTCTTTGCTAGCTAATTTCTTCTTATATTTAATTCAAAGCCTGTTATTTCCTAAACACAATATCTCAAAAAGTATTTGTTTTGACTAAAGCAAGTTTTTAACCGGGAAAGATATTTTTTAGTGCCGGTGATCTTCCCAGACTCTTTTGAAATGGTTTGGTCCGACGCTGCTGACTTTCCAGACACGCTGTGCGTATTGACACAGCACGCGACGCGCTGAGGGGGCTTTTAATTTGAAAAGAGGCATAAAAGAAGAATAGCCGGAGGGAGAGACAAGTTTTTTGGTAAAACCCAGGACAGCTGGCAAGTAAGTGATAGTGGTGGTGGTGAAGAAGACCACATTCACCTCTTCCTTCCGCCATGGCGATGAAAAAAGAGCAAAGAGTGATATTTGGGACAAAATGAGCCACCCACTCATCCACTCTTAACAATACAAGAATACATTAAAACACAATTATATTACAGAGACATATGCACTTTTGATTGCTGATTAGCATACACAGGAAGAAGATTACAAATTGTATACTTGTATACTTTATACTCTACTACATTTCAGAGGGAAATGTAATTTTTTACTTTATTTATTTGACAGCCAGTCTTACTAATTATTTTGCAGATTCAGATTTCAAAGATCTATTATGAGCATAGAAAATCTTATTTGCTGGAAGCTACTCAATAGTATATAACGTAGTTAGAATCAACAACATCAAAACAACGCTAAAATGCTGCTTTAGTATCAGTATCAATAATCCAGTAATATAATATAGGCTATATGTAGATGTGACAATCTTAATTAATGAGTACTTTTACTTTTGATACTTTAAGTACATTTTGCTGATTATACATACTTAAGTAAAACATCTGAGTACTTCTTCCACCACTGATCATGTGGCACTTTGGGCTGCATTTGTGTATGAGATGTGAGATGCGTTACTAAAAGAATCTAAAATGTCATTCTGAAATAACAAACAGGCTACTTTTATTTGCCTTCAGCCTTCAGGTCGCTTCCCTGACTATCCGAAATGTCTCCAGTGCCTTAACCAGGCCCTTGGGTATTCCAAGCCTATATATCCTGAAAAGCCTCCTCCAGATGGCCTGTGCTTTCTCCTCCGGTCCCGTGATGGAATGAAAAGATCAGCTAATTAAACAAAGTCCCATATCCATGTGAAAGCACCATGAGAGCCCTTGGGGAGGAGAGCTGCATGCAAATCAATCCCTACCGCTTTGAATGTTGTCCAGCAAAACAAGACATCTCTGCAAACCATAAAGCCTTTATTTCCACAGCACACTGACACACTAAAAACCAAAAGTCATGACAGAAACAGATAAAGAAACATGCACATTTGTAACACTGGGGGGATTTCTTCTGTTGAGAAATGTCTCTGTTAATAATCGCATGGCAGTCTTATAGAAAGTAAAGAATTAGACTGATGTGGCCCTTGCACTAAACAAACAATAAAACAGCCTCATGCTCCTTTAATCAATGAAGAAGCACAATAAATTGATTTGAAAAAAGAAATTTTATAATGACCATAAAAAACATAAAAAAATATCCACCCTCTGAACAGTAGTAGCTTTCCCTTAACAAACACTGATCCACATAATTCTGAATAAAGAATGAGCACTTCCACTCCCTCATCAGAAACATATAGCAAGAAGACAACATGTCTATGTGTGGATTATGTGCTTCCTGGTATGCAGGAGTCCTTACACAAATTCTGATATTTCAAAATGCAATTTAAAATTCCCTAAGAGATGTGTCGCGAGCTGGTGCCTCTGTGAAGTTTTTTTTTATATGTAACTCAGCAGATGGTGAAGATGAAGATATAGGGCCACTATGGTGAGATGTTGAAGGGGCTGATGGGAGACTTGGGGGCCTCACTGCTCAGACGTCTGTGTTCGCCTCAGGTTGTCCTTCACACGGACAAACTCTGGGATCTTCTGCTGGTTCTCCCTCCGCCTGATCTCCTCCTGCTCATACTGGAAAAACAAAGAAACAAAGCAGCATTTTACTGGAGCTAGTCTGAACTATTTTAAAGGATTATAAGGGCCAATACCACTATTCATTAAGGTAACTAAGAACATTTAGTCAAGTACAATTTTGAGGTACTTTTACTTTACTTCAGTATTTCCATTTTCTGCTTCATTATATTTCAGAGGGAAATATTTTGCTTAATACTACATTTATTTGGCAGATGTAGGCACTGGTTCATTTTCAAATTTCAGATTCTACATTTAAAAACATATAAGCTGAAAAACACAATGCGCTTGACATTTCCCCTCTAAACTTTTCAGATGGTTTCATTTAAATACTGGCTCAACACTCAAAGAGGTCAAATTATCCAATATTTCAGCAAAAAAAAAGCAAAGATTAGAGAAAAGTCCAAAAATTGAAAACAAATGTGTGCAGCAGAACTTTGCTTTTTCTTCTTTCTTACCCCATTAATCATCTCATGACCCTTCAGATTTGTCTTATGACCACTTTAGGAGGGGTCACAGTTAGTTGTTAGAAACCAACAGCTATATTGTAAACCAACAATCAATTGTATATAATCCTCAAAGTCTTGTGGTAACACTAACAACACTGTGTGTTTGGGCCAAAGTAAATGTATTTGGATTTATAACGACTTTGTGAAATGTCTCTCAGCTGTTTGTTCTGTGCCTCTGACCTCTTCCAGCTTCTGCTGCCTCTTGCGGAGCTCCGTCTCCAGATCTGAGGGCTGCCGTCGTGCCATCTCCTCCTCCTTGTGCAGCTCCAGTCTGCGCTGCTCCAACACTCGCTTCAGCTCCGGCTTCTCCTCCAGCAGCAGGCCCCTGCATGGTCAGTCAAGAGTCACACTCACACAAACAAACACAATCCACCCTGCCCTGCTCTGCATTAAGATCAGAGAGTGGAGGTGTTTTCAGTGTTCGACCTCCTGTACCGTTTGTGGCTGAGCAGCAGCTCCCGGTGCAGGTTCTGGTAGCTCGGCGCCTCCACCGAGGAACCATTCAGTTTCCTGGGATGAACGTTGTCATCACTACTGTAGTCTGCTGTGGACTGACGGGACAGCGACGGGTGGCCAGCAGAGATCTCTGAGGAACACAAAACAACTCAAATCACTATCTGTTGACTTTAACTTTGAACTCCTCAGATCTGAATAATTATATTTCCCATAAAATCTTGAAATGGATAAGTAGAAAAACGTATGACACTACTGCCATCAAATAGTAATCGGTTTTGTATGTTGTTAATGTGTGATTTCAGTCACAAAGTAATTAGACAGATTATTAAAGGGGGAAAAACAATGTTAATTTGAATAAAAATATAATTTTAAAACAAAATACATCCATTTTTGGAGGAAAAATGGATATATCTGTCATTTGGCATTACTGAAATGTAAAGGAACAAGTTTGTTTTCATTTTGTCAGGTAAGTACTTGTAAAGATAATTCTATCAAACAACTCCTAATCTATCAATCAAATATTTGATTGATAGATCAATTAATCTGTCATTCAAATAGAGTGATTGATCTACTTAATATTGACATTTGAGCGATACTTCTATAAATCAAATACTGTAATCCACAGTATCATCACCTGTATGTGTGCTTGTTTTGATTTCAGAATATATTTCCATTGTTGTTCAGCATTTGTGCGTAAAGATACCTTTTTTGAGATGTCCATATCCCGGTTTCTGTTGGTTAAAAAGTGTGAAAGAAGAAAAAAAAGAAGAGACACCCTGTCAGTAATTTAACAAGTAAATTATCTCACAGCCACTAAACTGGTTTGTCAAAATATCTCCTGTAATTTGATCTTCACCTGATTGGACAGAGGGTATAATTAGATCCTGTAAGAGATAAAAAGGGACAGTGCCTGCTGTGCTGCTTAAGCAGGGGAGCTGTGTTTACTTGGAGCACAAAGGTGACGTAACAGATCTGTCAGCCTGTCGGAGAGACAGTAATGTGAAGAAAATGATGTAAATATCTGGATTTATTACACTCATGATGTAACTACAACTTGGCAATGACATCCTGCTGTAACACAATAAGACAGATACCTCTGCCGCACCCACTGAAACCAGATAATCAGGAGGAAAGGATCACTGAGCAACCAGCAGATGGTAGATGCTGTTGTAACTGGTTTGAGCAGCCTTTCTCCTGACCATAAGATCCCTGAGCTTTCCTCCCGGGATGTTTGGAGCTCAGAACTGTATTTGGGATTGTGCCTTTTACTGTTCCTGTCACCGACGTAAGCCTCCAAATCCTGTCCCTCCTCAGGCCCCTGCAGAGAAGTTGAGCTGGGGGATAACCTGACGGGTGTCTGACCTGATGGAAGCCATTGTTCCAGTCACAGCCTGCAGGGCTGGGATGGATTCCAGAAAAATCACTCCACCTAATCTCACAAATTCTCCTTGTCTCTACAGCAGACGCTCTGAACTGTATTATCACTAGCCGACTCTCTGAGATCATTTTACCTTCAGAAACATCGACATGTGTTTTTTTTCATGCATTGGACCATGAAAAACCCTAAAATTGGAACAGCTATTTCTTTTTCACATGACAATGATGACAAGTCACATGTTAACATGCAACATGTGGCTCTATCAGTTTTCTGAAGTAAGCTGAATAATCTGAGAATCAATGGAGCATTTAAGTAAACATAAAAATCAACAAGACGCTCATGAGTATATATTTAATAAATCTTGTTTGATAGCTTTCAATTTGGATAAAAAACTTTAATTAAAAATAGCAACACACACTGCACTACCTAATCTGTAAAATAATTCTTATTTGATCTGGTCTGAGTGTGGCTCTGCTCTGATAAAATAATTCTAGATTCTCCCGCTGACAGTGTATCATTTTTGTCCATAATCTACATAATATGAAGAGAGATATAGTGGCTATTAGACATGTAGAATTCAAAATAAACCACGACTGTAAACTCACTGAGGCTCCACTTCCAGCCTGACTGAAGTCAACCTCTGACAGATGGCCACCAGACCTGACGCTGACTGCTCACTCACCAGACAGGAGTTAAGGTGGAAGAAAACAAGAACTCACTTTTTTTGCAGTTGACCCCTCCATGGCAGGATGGTGGAGGTCCACTGTTTCTGTCCAGTAACAGTGTTCCCGTTTTAGTCCATTGTTAAAAGACTGACACCTCCACGCGTAGTCTGTCTGCTGTCTGTTTCTTTGCTGCACCCAACTCCAACATATTGCTGCTGATGAGGGATCCTCAGACTCAATGGGCCACCTAGCAGTAGTCAATAGATAGTAGTAGACACTGAAATCTTATTACGCCATTCAAGATTACCTCACAACCCCCACAGGGCATAGGATGCTAGATTAGTTAATTGCCGCAGACACAAATACAGCTTAAAACCAACCTAGTGCAGCACTAGTACCAGTCGACTCCTCTACCACCACAGAGACTCCAACAACAAAGGCTTTCAGGCAAACCAACATACTGTGTATAGTGTGAAACAGTCAGATTTCTCACTCTATGTTCATATACTGCAATGAGTTGCGGTATATGGAATTGTGTCTGCAAATTTGAACTCATGGATGGAAGTGATCCAAACTGTGCATAATCAACATTTCCAAAACACTGCCTTTTCAAGAGGCAATCTTGGCTTATCTATATGGTTTCTGAGCAGCACCTAGTGTGTGTTTGTACCACTATAGCCTAAAATGACATGGCACAATAAGCTTTATTTATGTACAAAGATCACTGCCTTTTAAAATTACATTTACAATCAATTCATTATGTGTAAATGAATCTCTTGAATTCCATATTAAATGTTCCATAAAACTACTTATTCTACTGGGATTTTCTTACTCTGAGAACGTTTGTTTCATTTATGTTTCATTTGATTATGAACGTTATGTTTAATCCATCGGTGTAGGCAGCACAAAAGTATAAACAATACCTACAAATATAATTGTAATATCATGCTTTGATTTTTTACTACATTTACACGTCATGCCTTTGTTTATATTACTTCATACAGGCCTACTTACAGTATTACTTGAATTAGTTTTTATTCTATTATGTTTTCACTATGTTTTGTTATTGATTGCTTATAACAAGATGTTATATTGTTCATCTTGCTTAACTGTAAAACTGCAATGTCTTCATTTAATGCAGAAATGTCAAGTAAAAACAGAGAAAGAAGGTCTTTTCCTTTAATGGCCACGTGAGGTCGACATATAGCTATTTTCTGCTTTCAATATCCCATGATTCCATGCGGCGTTTGGCTTTAAACCGGACCCGGATGTTCCTTGTTCTTCATAGTTTGAATGGCTTGTATGTGGGGCGTGTGTGTGTGAGTGGTTGGCTGGCGACTGCTTGGCGACTGCTTGAGTGAATGAATGTGTCGTGTTTGTGTGCGTGAGTGCATTTCTGTAAAAACCTACACACTGATCTTATTTGATCTGGTCTGAGTGTGGCTCTGCTCTGATCGGAGATGATAGGAAAAGCGCTCGCGAGCCTCCGTGGCGATGAGCAGCAGGCGAGAGTTTTAACCTCCAGGGCCTCCACGCTTTCTGTTGTGGGCAGAGGTGATGAATTGATCAGATATACTAGTTCTGGGTGAGTTTGGGTTCATCTCGAGCTTCACTGTGGACAATGAGTAAAGAGGCGATTCTGATCTAACCACAACCGAAAAGCAGAAAGGAGCCCTGGACGGAGATTTGATCGTTTTAACGCCTAGAAGAGCCCGCGCTGTGCTCACGAGACACTGCTTGTTTCTTTGTTTTAAAAAAAGAAAATGTCGTCCTGTGAGGTGTCGACAGCGTTTGTTTTTCGCTACAATTGTCCAAACGCTTACAGGCACTTAAGGGTGGAAAGTATGTGTACATTTAGGCTTATTAAGTACTTTTAGAGCTAATTTAACTAAAGTACCACAAACTAAGATTATTCATCGTAAACTTTTAGCGAAAATAATCGAAAAGCATAGGCCTACGGTACGGGAATACGGTGGTTTTAAAGTTACTGTCGTGATGGTTACTTCAGTATCCCACTTCCGGGTGCGTAATTGTTGCTATCCTGTGCTCCCGTTTTAAAGGACAGGTTCGCAATTTTTCATGTACGTCTTAAAACCGTACTAACGCACTCATTTGTACATTTACAGTGTCATTGGGTGCTGTAATCGTTTCTCCTGTCCACACCAGCTGTGAAGTTTCCATGTACAAGATGGAGGACAAACTCTCGAGGCCTTTTGGTGTAAAAATGCATCAAGCTCAGCCGATGTTAATATGAGGCTTCTGCAGTCTGTGTAAAACAAATTGTGTATGTCTTTTTAGTACAAAATTCCCTCTTTGTGTTATTATCACTCCACCCAGCAAGAAAACACTGGCGAAACACAAGGAGGGAATTTACACACACACAAAAAACAAGAACTTTGGAAGATCCTTACTTGATTTGACTAACTAGACTGCTGAAGTCTCATACTGGCTTCAGCTAAACCTCTCAGTGCAGTTTTATACAGAGCAAGGACCGTAGATTTTGCCCCCCATGTCCTTCATAGGAACCCCTTTAGGAAGGACTCTCTTCGTGGCCAGTATGAACAGGAGGAGCCATTACAGTGAACAGTAACTTTTTAAATGTACATGGGCATGTCTTTTAGTGTACCCCACACATTCATGTACCTAGCTGTAGAGTTTTTCTTCCTCCTCTGTGCAACATTATTCAACTCTCTCCCTCTTTCTTTTTTTTTTTTAAATAAAAGGAACAGTATGTGTACACGAAGTTGCCAGTTTATCAGTCAAAATGGGTAAACTGAGTGTGCAACATATGAACACACATAATAATCACATCAGGCCTGGTAACTGGGATATAACCAGGAACTACTTATTTGGCTCCATTTCATTTTATTTATGTGTAATTTCCTCAACCATAAAACATCATTCACTCAGTCTTTATTCTTCTCCTAAAATCCCCAAGGTACATGTACATTTTTGTATATGTAATGAAGGAACAAATAGTTACTTTTTACAGGTTTTACAGGATATATCTGGTTTTGTATTCTGTCTATATCTGTAATATATTTTGTAATCAGATCAATATAATTTTAGACAAATGTGGTTATATCATTTGTTAATGTTTTACATGTGTCCATATCAAACAAATATCATATGGGGTTGGTTGAAAGGCGTTTTATTCATGGATATTATGAGGAAAGGTTTTTAATCTATCAGTCTGTTCATAGTGTCTCGCGATAATGAACGGGAGCTTTGGCGATGACGTTAGTCTTTGTGTATACACGTGACCCCTCTTGTCCAACCGCCTTTCAGCTACGACTCAGCGAAGCGCGCGAGGGCGAACGAACGTGTCTGTAGTTCCTTGGTAGGGTACTTTCTTTTTGTTCACCATGGCGGAGTCCAGCAAGAAAAGGCGAGTCAGTCACGTTAACAACAGCTCGCAAACTACTAGTAGCATCGTAGCGAACATGCTAATAGGCAGTCAGCCCGATGGGACTGGAGGAGAGGGTCATTTTGTGGAGGGCTCCATACTTCGCATCACCATGAAAAACTTCCTGTAAGTTACTGCTCCTCAGCTGTCAGTCAACAACACACAACAGCGTCTACAAACCGAAACTCAACTGCTGCCGGCCTGAAAGATTATGATAGACCCTAATGATAGCTAGACAGCTAAGCTAGTAGACATGCTAACATATTAGCGCTGCCTGGCACTGTATCAGGATGCTTTGACTTTCATAAACATGACCAAGTCGTGTACCCATTGAGTTGAGCTGTGAAACCAGCTATTTAACGCAGGGATGTGTCAGTGGCTCCACGACGGTTTCATAAAACTGATGTAACGTTACTCTGTTAGTCACAAAATCAAATCCAAATCATATTTTAAGCGTCAATCAAATCAAAGATTTTAAGGGACAAATTCAACACAGGTCTTGAATTGGAGCCCAAATTATGTATCAAGATCCTGAGGGAGGAGTTCAAGTCAAGTCTCCATAATGGCTCATAATGTCTGTAATTTTCACAAAGTTTATGGCAAGAAAAGTGACAGTGTGCGGGAGTTCTCTCTTCTCCTGTAATTTTCACTTTAAAACATCTAGGCTACATTCAGCTGCCAGTTTATCAGGTACACCTTGTTAAAACTAATGCAGTCATACACATACAATAACCGTGCAACAGTTCTTCCTTCATGAATTTTACAGTGTTCAATGTATTAAGATTGTTTTAGAGAGATGTTTCCACATAATGGTCATTTTGGAGGCTGTAGTTTGTGACACTGGTGACCTGCTTTATAATGACTATACTAAACATTAGAAACACCTTTTAGTATAATGTAATACACTTCAACAGCATCACAAACCACAGCCTCCAAAATGACCATAAAGTTGGGAGGTTAGGATTGACTACACACAGGTGTTTCTCTTGAGTCTTCAGCATGGTGGGTGCTGGCTGTCAAATTTTTTTAACTAGTACAACCAGATGAACGGGGTCCTAAAGTTTGAAGGATTGTCTGTGTTGTAAGTGCTTAGTCTCCCTGCCTTCCAGTTATGTCAGCAAGGCCTAAACAGGACCGAAACAGGCCCTTGTCATTGTAACAGGACAGTCTTTATTACCTCTCAGTAGCATGGGCTTGATAAGCTTTTTGGAATAATAATTAACCAAATATTCAACATTTAATGTGTTTATGAAAGTAAGACAGTTTCGGTGTTTCCTCCACGAAATTGTTTAGCAGAGGTGGAAAGCCTCATGTCTTGTTTCATGATCAGTTTAATAGCCACACTCGTTAAATATGGTATTTTCTGTATGAAATGACACTCCTGCTCTCTGAAGATTCATGTTTTATTTCATAAAATCATATTAACTTTTTATGGTTACGGTGGGGATGGCCTTTATTCCAGGCATGGTGGCCCACCTCTGCTGTAAAACACTACAGAAAAAACCTTAAATGTCTACCCTGTACTCTGACAGGACATATGACTACTCTGTGGTGTATCCTGGACCTAATCTGAACATGATTGTTGGAGCCAATGGAACTGGCAAGTCTAGCATTGTGTGTGCCATCTGTCTGGGTCTGGCTGGCAAGACCGCTATCCTGGGCAGAGGCGACAAGGTAAACAGCAGTGTGACACAACCTTGATTTCTTTCCAGAAGGCCAGTGAGTAAACTTAAACGCATTATAGAAGGTTATAAATTAATAGGTTTTCAGCTGATAGAAACCGCATGAAGTAGGCGATATGCATACTGTTATTTGTATGTGCTGCCTGTGATTGTTTGTCTCAGATCCCTGCACTAGTGTCTGATGATTAAAAGGATTTGTTTATTTTTTTCTGTAGGTGGGACTCTATGTCAAACGCGGGTGCCATAAAGGATTTATTGAGATCGAACTGTAAGTTATGTGAAAGAGTTTGCAGACACACACTGTTACTTTACTAACAGCAAGCTATTTGATAGGTGAAATACATTTGTGTTGCATTTACTCAGAAATTCCTGATGAATCCATTTAGATACCACGATTTGCTAATCTTGATACCACTGTTTTGTGTGTAATGTTACATCAGCCATTTAACGATTTTTTAGGAATAATTATAACCATTCTGTTAATTTTTCCTAGATGTTACGTGATTGTAGAATCAAACTCTTTGTTGTTATTCCAGGTACAAGAGTGATGGCAATATAGTGATTAACAGAGAGATCCATGTGGAGAACAATCAGTCGCTGTGGATGCTGAATGGAAGACACTGCAACCAAAAAGCAGTGGAGGAAGAGGTCAAGGCTCTGCGTATCCAAGTCAGCAACCTGTGCCAGTTTCTGCCACAGGTATGTTTGTGTCACTGCAATTCAAATCCTTACTTAAAACTTGGGAGGCATAATTCTAACATTGTGTTGAATGTTACCTCTAATAACACTCTCCTCACTGTTTTCCCCTTTCCCGTTGATGTGGTTGGTTTGTCCCGACAGGAAAAAGTGGGAGAGTTCGCCAAGATGTCCAAAATTGAGTTGCTGGAGGCAACTGAGAAGTCAGTGGGACCGCCAGAGATGTACGAGTACCACTGTGAGCTCAAAAACTTCCGCAACAGAGAACGAGAACTGGAGGTAAAAAAAAATGTAAAGGCAGCATTGCAGACCTCAGGCTCTTCTAGGTTTTCCAGTAATGTTGGTGATTTGTGTCCCTGTAGAACGTCGTGAAGGAGAAGGCCAGCTTCCTGGAGAAGGCCAAGCAGAGGAACGAGAGGAACAAACATGATGTGAACCGTTACTACGAAAAAAAGAGGCATCTTGACGTGATTGAGTTGCTTGAGAAGAAGAAACCGTGGGTGGTGAGTGATGGACACTGTGTACGAGGGGGAGAGACAAATAAACCCAGTACGCAGTCAGAGTAAAACTGAATTCTTCTGACTGCGTTAGCTCTGACTCTTTCCCTCTGGTACCAGGAGTATGAGACCACCCGTAAGGAGCTTGAGGGTGTGAAGAAGGAGCGAGACGAGGCCAAAAAGCAGCTCTTTGCCCTGAAGCAAGCCCAGGCGCCCATGCTGAAGAAGATCCAGTTGATTGACAACCAGCTGAAGCCCACTGAGGCACAAATAAAGGCTAAGGTAAAAAAACAAACATCTCTGCTCTCCAGTAGGTCTACAGTATGACAGTGGAGTCTAAAAAAAAGAAATATGGGAAATGATTTGTTATTTTTTGTAAAACGTACTTACTTTCAGCCTGTTTAGTACTTATTTGTATGTATGTACTTGAGAGGTCTAGCCATTAACTTTCACTGATATAAGGTATCCACATTAAGTGCACTTAAATGGTTTTACGGAAAGCCTTTTTGGGCATCCATGAGGCTTTCACATAAATTGTAAGTGTATTATAAGTGAATCAGAGCATCATGCTGCCCACAGAAACCCATAATAACAATGTTTGAGTGGCACACTTGAGAATCCGGCTAGCTATTTACATTATAGTATGGGTCTATTTCTTAAATACACCTTGACTGAATGTGAAGCAGGAGTAATTCAAATGAATTATAAAAGGCGGTTCAACGTCGTCATAAAAAATGAGATGCCAGGGTTTTTGAGCATGTTTTTTCTACAGCGCAATAAATACTGCAATGTGATGTCTGTGATACTATCATGATGATAACCATGAGCATGTCGTTTTTCAGACCGTCGCCATCAAAGAAGCCTCCCTGAAGTGCAAACAGAAACAAGATCAGTTGGATCGAAAACACAAAGAGGTGAGACTGCGCTTTCCTTTTTACTCTGAAAGACGACATGTGGAAAAACATTAAAGGTCGAAACCCAATCCATTTTGTGACGATGTGAAGCATAAAACAAACATGCCACTAGACACTAAAATACACTTAATATTCAGCACCTGAGAATGTCCTCCTTTTTCATTTTACACTTCACATTTGTTGAGTGCTTTAACCAATTACAACTAATTATTGACTAATTGAGTCCTACATGATTTCAGTTAATTTAACAACGTGTTCCTAGTTTTGCATCAAGTAAAGAAGCGATGATAACAGAAATTGCCATTTGAATGCCATAATTAGTGTTTTTTATATTTATGATCCAATCCTACATCATATAGTCTATGTTGCTGGCTTTTCCTGTCAAGTGTACCTTTATCACAGAATAAAGCAGACTTTATCTGCAGCTGTGTGTTGTTCATAATGACTGACAGCTCTCCCGGTTCTTCTCTACAGATTGAAGATATTAAACAAACGCTAAAACTGAAGCAGATGGAAGAGGAAGACCACCAGAAGCGAATCAGCAACACCAGACGGACCATTGATGACTTGAAGGCAGAGCTTGCCAAAGTTGCCGACCAACCAGATGTGACGCCGCGGATCAATGCTGTCAACGTCGAGCTGAGGCGCATCCAGTTGGAGAAAGCCAAGATCGAAGGAGAGAAGTCCGACCTACGCAGGGAGAAGTACAACCTCTGTGCTGAGGCCAACAGTGAGAGTTTCCCCACAAACTATACAGTGTCCTCTGAACCAGTTCACATAAACAAAGGTCTCATTATTTAACATATGATGCTGCTCACATAGGTACTTTAACTCTGCTAGTGTCAGTCAGAGACCACGTAATGGATCGTTCAGAGTCAGAGAGTCAGAGAGCGTTGTTCATGAGGATGATGTTTATTTAATTTTATTGCCAGGGTTGGAGAAAAAGCTCAAGGACATGAACAACATGATGAACGCAAAAGAGGAGAAGCTGCGAGGACGCCACAGGGACACACACACTGCCCTCCAGTGGCTCAGACAGAACAGACACATGTTTGGTGGAAATGTCCATGAGCCCATGATGCTGGTGGTGAGTCCCAGTGTACACAGTGAATGTTTTCATAGGAGAAGTTACAATTGTTGAGAAATACTGTACATTAATAAACAGTTAAAAATGTCTGCCTACAACTACATTACAGTGTTAAAAACTATTAATTTAATATTTATATAGTGCTTATACATGCTAAATGGGGCAGTTAAAATAAGGTATTACCACACTGGGTACATATAGCTGGATGACAGAATAAGACAGGTGTGTTCAGTGCTAACGGTTGGGATTTACTTGATTTTATTTTTTTGAAACTTTAGAGAGAGAGTTCTTCTCTTAGCAGTAGTTTTTCACAGAACACTTGTGAAAAACTTAGATTTGTTAAAGAATTTATTTAGGGCGCCATCCCTCCAGAAACTGAAGCTTTGTTGATTCGACAGCAGTCACTATTGTGCTTGTGATGCCTTTTTTGATCAATTGCATGGCCTGCATGCTAATCCTTTCCTCATCCCTCAGATCAATGTGAGAGATCATCGCTTTGCTAAGTATGTGGAGAACCACATCTCATTCCACGACCTGCGGGCGTTTGTCTTCCAGAGAAAGGACGACATGGAGAGGTTCATGATTGAGGTCAGGGTGCTGCAGATTATGATTCTGGGGAGAGGATGAAAATCTTGTGCAAATTATAGTTAAGCTTAGCTTGAACTGTCCTGACCCACAGGTCCGTGACAAGATGAACTTGAAGGTGAACTCCATTTCTGCTCCGGAGGAGTCGTGTTCTAAGCGGCAGCCATCCCGAAATATTGAGTCCCTGAGGTGAGAGAAAATTAATTTAGCTTGAGGTGTAATGACCTATAAAATCAACATAAACTGTAATTATTTGTGTAGGTCTATTTACTTGTGTCTTTGTCTGTGACCATAGCTTTTTTATTTTTTATTTTCATACTTTTTATTTGTAGCCGTTTCGGGTTCTTCACCTACCTACGTGAGATGTTTGATGCCCCTGATGAGGTGATGAGTTACCTCTGTCACCAGTACAGGGTGCATGACGTCCCAGTGGGCAATGAACAAACTAAATCCATGATTAGAACGGTACGTCCCTCTTCTCACATTATTCAAGTTCTCAGAACACGACAACAGAGGTTTAGGGAAGTGAACTTTTAATGTTTAAACTTCAGCCTGTTTCGTGAAATATTGGATATCAAAAGAAGTTGTGCAGGTTGAGATTGGATACGTCAGTGAAGTCTGTAAATAGGCACCACCCATAAAACTCATATAATCACCCCAAAAATGATTTATTTTGATCTAGTGTCTTTCAGAAATGCCAGAAAGTTTTTAATTTGATGTCAGAGAAATTAGTTGCTGTATTGAAAATTTAACTGGATTGTGTTTTATTCAATGATGCATTTTATTACAGTCTGATTTCATTTGACTGTATTTTACATTGGGTAAGTTAAATCTGACAGTTGTACATTTTTCTCCTGATGTCCCAGCTGGTTCATAGAATTCATAATGACAACCTGCGAGGAGTTCTTGGTGTTTAACTTTTTTTTATTAAAAAGGCATCACTGCTGACCTCAATCTTTGTGTCCATTTTCTTTCTCACAGGTGATTGAGGAACCGTACCTCAAGGTGTTTTACACAACAGAGGAGAGGTACACATTGAAGAGGTCCTTTTACTCCAACAAGATTAGCACCAGTAACTCCGCAGTGCACCCTTCCCAGTATCTCACCATCACCGTGGACGCTGAAGAGAAACGGCAGCTGGAGCAGCAGATGAAGGTAAGGGAGAGACGCAAGGGCAAGTTTCAACTCACAGCCCAGACTCTTTTCTTTAACTCCCACATTTCATAAATCTACTCTAGTATCTGGTACGCCGATAAATATACAGATCCTTGAGGCATCTCTAATTGTTTAAGAGTAAAACTGTTAACACCCCCCCCACCCCCCACCCCCGTGACCAGGCCTGTGAATCGAGGTTACAGGAAATTGATGAACGGATGAAGGTCCTGCAGAAGGAAGCCACCGCACTGGATCGCCGTGACAATGAACTGTTGGTGGAGAAGAAGCAGCTTTCTGAACTAAAGGGCAAAAAGAGACAACTGGAGCAGAAAATCAGTACCAAACAGGACAGGTGAGTCAAAAGGCCCAGCAGCCACAGAATTGAATGCTTTCCTCTGTATCTTGTAATGTTGACATATACGACTTGTATAGTAAATTGTATCTGTAGAGATGTGTTGGACCAACTCCCTCTTTCCATGTGTTTAGTCTGAAACAGATGGAGCAGAGTGTTATTGACCTGCAGAAGATTGAAGAGGAGACTAAAGAGAAAATTGCAGCTGTCAATTCCCAGAAGGTGTCCATAGTCGCGGCGTTCATGGCCCAAATGAAGGTACGGATAAATGAAGTTAGAACTAAGGGCCTGTATATGACTGCTTTGCATTTGATAGCTGTGGTAGGATGACATTTACATTTTTTGATATTGTCCAATGTTTCTTTGACTCTTTTCATGCTATTTCTGTCTTTATTGCACTGGAACTCTACCTTCTAGCAAACATTGTGTCAAACTGTTATTGTTTGAACAGTAAAAAGAACAATTTCTCATATTGTGATCACAGATTTTTATGGATTTGGCTTTTTTCATGTATTGCTGTTAAAAGTGCAAACCTGTCTTCATAATCTTTCTCTGCCTATTTTCTCTCTTTAAATGCCTGACTCTCTTTGTGCCCTCCTTTTTCCTTGTCTTTCTGTTGTCTGTAGCTGAGAGCCAAGCTGACTATGGATAAGGTGTACCTGGCCTTGGAGACGGTGGGGCAGACAGCTGAGAAGAACAAGCTGGAGAATGATTGTAGAGAAGGCGCCTCTGAACTCAAGACCACAGATGTAAGTGTTTCACAAACACCTTTATATATACATATATATGTTGGAGTGTCCATGATATTAACTCCTGTATTTCACAATGTACTCCTCGTTCTGTATTGCTGGTGTGTGTTAACTGTCCATGTGTCATTGCAGCAAAAATGCGGCCGTCTGGAGCAGAGGAAGGTCCAGCTAACAGAACAATGCAAAGGCCTGTTGAAGAGAGCGAAGATGATCTGCAGGATGCAGCCTGACGAGTCGTTGCCTGAAGACCTGCGTAACGTTAGTGTTTATCACAATGTTTATTATATTGCTGGATGAAACAAGCCTCTTCCTCTTCTATCACTTTCTATAGAATACTATCCTTGGCATGTGGTCAGGGACTGCTGTGGAGGAATTTTGAACACAAAATATTATTAATATTATCTCATGAAATATTCATGGCTCTTGTTTTTTTTTTTGTTAACACAGGCTTTCAGCGAGCTGCCTGACACGCTGGACGAGATCGATGCTATGCTGAACGAGGAGCGGTCTAGAGCTGAGTGCTTCACCGGTCTCAGTGAAAGTGTAAGAGCACATGAGAATCAGCTGAGAGCTTCATTCGTTTTTGCTTCTTTGTTTTGTTTTTTTTCCAACATGATCGTAAGTTTATTCTCAAAAAGAGAATATCCTGAGAAATTAGATACATTTGTTCCAACCATCTGTTCTGGCCTGGAAACCCTTTTTTTAATTTGGAAATATTAGAACTCATTAGAAACCGCCTACAGGAAAGTGTGATCTGACGGTTAAAATGTTGTTTATTAATTTATTCTTACCATTTATTTATTGTTGGCTTTTTTGGCCAATACACCTGAATACATCGTAGCGTGTACCCTCAGAGTGTAAACGTTTCTCTCTGCTCTGAAGGTTGTTGACGAGTACAACAGGAGAGAGCAGGAGATCAAGCATCTGGAGAAAGAGCTGGAAGATAAGAGCAACGCCCTGAACGCCTACCGACAGAACATATCAGAGGTACGTGACATGTCACTGCAGTGATTCCTCTGGGATTGTTTTGTCAAGAAATATGGCTCAGTCTGTGATGTCTTACATGACAGCATGACCACCCTGTGTATAAATGTGTGTGTATAGTGATTTCTGTGTGTGTGTGTCTCACAGGCTAAGGAGCGCTGGCTGAACCCGCTGAAGCAGCTGGTGGAGCAGATAAATGGCAGGTTCGGTGACTTCTTCCGCTCCATGCAGTGTGCAGGAGAGGTTGATCTGCACTCAGA
Organism: Oplegnathus fasciatus; assembly: GCA_003416845.1. Classification (NCBI taxonomy): domain Eukaryota; kingdom Metazoa; phylum Chordata; class Actinopteri; order Centrarchiformes; family Oplegnathidae; genus Oplegnathus; species Oplegnathus fasciatus. Next base: position 2,963,971 of record NTHP01000005.1, on the reverse strand, counting down.
GAATGAGGTAAATGCTGACACACAGGAAACAACACACACACTCAATCTGACATCTAAGGGTCAAAGGTCGATTTCAGTGGTTGTGTCCTTTAGTTTTCATGTACTTAATTATTCACATAAGATGTTGTTGGTATTTGTAACTTGTATTTTAACAGTCAACCAACTCAATTACGCAGAAGTTTATGTAATCCTGTCAAGCTTTAACAGATCTTATAGTCTTTTTGTTTTAAGGATTTAAATGGCTACACTCGTTAAATGACTGCTGTCTTTCGTTGTAGGAGGAGTATGACAAATATGGGATCAGAATTCGGGTGAAGTTTCACAGCAGCACTCAGCTCCACGAGCTGACGGCCTACCATCAGAGCGGAGGAGAGCGCAGCGTCTCCACGATGCTCTACCTCATGGCCCTGCAGGAGCTCAACCGCTGCCCCTTCAGAGTGGTGGACGAGATCAACCAGGTAGCGCTCTCACTCGCGCGCACACACACACACACACACACACACACACACACACACAGACACACACACACACACACACACACACACAGACAGTCACAACAGCTTTTGAGTGTGAACGGAACATTTTTGCTTAGAAATGCATTTAATTTGGGAACAGTGTCAAAATATGAAACTAGAAAATGACTGGAAAAAAATTCATAGAGAAGAGAAAAAAGAAGCACAACCCACCCTGAGTCCAGGAAAAAGGGATTTTGCTTCTTTGTCTAACATTTTAAGAATCATAAGCAAGTGCTTTATAAATGGCCATGTGGTGGTGCTCTAGGGTCCAAACTGCTCCAAAAATGAATCAAAAATGAATGGTGACAGAGGTAACTCATCACCTCATCAGGGGCGTCAAACATCTCACGTAGGCAGGTGAAGAACCCGAAACGGCGACAAATAAAACGTACGCTCCGTCCCCTGAAGGTTTTGCATGTTTCTCATTAAAGATTTAACAAACTGAGCTTGCTCTTCACTTATGTAATTTTTAATATTTTAACAAGAAATCTATAACAAAATTGTGTGTAAATATTGATTTTTTTTTTTTATTTCTTTTTTCACTCACTTGCAAGCCTACAAACATTTAATTCAAAAGTTAGCTTAGCTTGACCTGCCTGCTTATGTGGACGTGACTGAGACTGTTTCTCTCGTTTGTGTAGGGAATGGATCCTGTAAATGAGAGAAGAGTCTTTGACATTGTGGTCCGCACCGCCTGCAAAGAGACAACATCCCAGTACTTCTTCATAACGCCCAAAGTAAGTCTTGTTACCATCTGAGCATTAGAAGGTACAAAGAGATTGATCTCATCGAGTGTGTGTGTGTGTGTGTGTGTGTATGTTTAAGTGGCTATAATCAATATTTTCATATTAACAATGGATCACATGACTACTTGTATGTGAAAGGTGTTGCTCATAGTGATGAGAGAGAAACAGAATTATAACTCAACTCTGTTCTCAAGTTCTCTATATCAGCTGAAAAGGTGATGATATGTCAATGCTGTATGTTGGTTGTAAAAAAAGAATCCGTTATTGCAGGTTTAAAATGTTTTGTGTGAAACTGTATATCTGCTGTCTTCTGTTGGTGCACCCATGAGAGTCTGTGCTATTCATTTTCCTGAACTTTCGCTCCTGCCGTGTTTGTCTTCAGCTGCTGCAGAATCTTCAGTACGCTGAGGAGATGACCGTCCTTTGTGTCCACAACGGCGCCCACATGCTTCCTCCCAACCAGTGGGACGAGAAGGCTTTCATCAGACGGTGTGTCAAAAAAAAGACGAGGGCGTGAATCCACCAGGCTGACCTGTCCTCCCTGGATTCAATTAGTTTCCAGTTCAGTGAGTTTAAAATATACAACTGTAAAAGTGAAACTGATGTTATAAAGAATTTGTGTTTGGCTGTTGTAGTTCACATATAATATGCTATATGAACTTTGGAAAGAGAAGATTTTAATTTTTTTCTGTTGTCTTTAACAAACCCAACATGTTCTGCAACTTTTTTGAAGTTTTTTGTTTCAAATAGGATGGACATTTATAAAATAGAAATATGCATTCAGCATATTTGTTATTTCCTCATTTGCACATTTTTCTATTTATGCAGCAACATGTTAACTCTCAATACAAAATATGTACAACTGTTTCATCTGTTCTGTAACAGTTCACATGCACGTGTTTATACTGTATATTTGAATAAAATATTCTGCTGTTTCAGTTCTAAATGGTTGTTAAATATATTTAGAATATTCATTAAATATCTGGTACCTGGTATGTTTTGCTTGAATGCTGCTCAAGTGTGCAGTGCAGTATGAAGTAGGTAATGATTTTCTCTGGAAAATACATATTAACTGAAGTTTTTGCATGCAAAATAAATTCATGTTATTTTGATCAAACACCAGAGAAAATGGGAAGAAAAGGGGCACGTGTGTTCATGCTTTTATTCCACCATGTTCCACCAGTTTTCTTCAGAGAGTTTTGTGGTTAAAGTAATGCTGAAATCAGGCTCAGTGTCTTAAGTGTAAAGGCATCCCTTTTTTCCCCCACTGTGCTTTCCATGAATCAGCTTTCAGTATTCATGTGGCATTTGGAAAAACACAAGCAGTACAAAAAATGCACTGAAAGAACTCATTTATTTACAGAGCTCTGATGCTGGTAGGAGTTAGAGATGGTAGTACTGGAAGCTTCATGTTGAGTAGAAGCTGCCATCATTCTCCCGGGTGTAGCCCTTGTTTGAAAATGCCTGTGGAGGGAAAAAAGGGGCATTGTATTGGTATTTGGGACACACCTTGCTCCAGACAAAGCCAGATTCTCCCCAGACTCGGTGGGTTTAGGTTGGCGTCAGATTCCACCAGTCTGGGATTTGAATCCGAAGTATTAGGTTTGTTAATGTGAGTTTCTCCACACAGACATTTGCTGCAATGATTGAGGATCATAATATAACTGAACTTCACCTGTGCTTCACTTGATGCTGTAAATGGAGCGCCTCTGCGGATCGACCCACACTCTGATGTCTTTCTCTTGTTCCTTTTCCAGCATGTCCCGCTTTAAGTTTTCCTGTTTCCTGTAAATTAACATGAGAAATGAGAAATGAACACGGTTGAATTAGACTCCTGAAATGCCACTGCCAACACAGCACCACAAACACCCACCTTTGGTCCTCAGAGACGGTCTCCTTCTGATATAAAATCTGGTTCTTTCTCCAGAAGAAGTCCTTGTGGTGATCGTAGACGGACTTTAGTTGGAAGTCGAGGCTGTCGTTTGGAGCCTGAGGTTGAGAAAAGAGCGGTGCATTCAAAGTACTGAGGGTGCGTTTGCCTTGAAATATTTTTCTGGTTCTATAAGTGAAGGTCATAATCGTGCTCCCTGGAGGTTACCTGACGCTCGTAATACATAACAGTCCGCCGGGTACTGGCCAAAGTAGCTGTATCATGGAGGCGACTCCAGGGTTCCTCTGTTTGAGCGATGTGAGTTGGTTTATCATATGTTTTTCTCTGCACAATGGGAAAGGAGAAGAAAGTCATTCCAAATTTACAAAGAAATTACAAGTACCTCATGAAAATTATAGCACAGAATTATTGTTGGCAGGTGAGGTTTCAAAAGTGGATATGCTTTAGAATGAAATCCAACAAATGTAGTAGCGCAATAGAGCTCATTAATAATTGATTTGTATTATTGGATTTTATTGACCATAGATGTTAATTTTTTTTAATCCACATAATGAGCCAACTCCAGCTCAAATATGTCAGCGTGTTGCTTTAGGTAACACCTATAGTGAACAAATACACTGTAAAATGTAAACATTTTACACAAGATTTAAAATCCTTGGAAGTATAGTCTGCTTAAATGACATCCTCAGTGAAATGTGGGACAGTTTTGGTGACTGTATTTGGGGTAGGATAAAATTTTGGTTTGGTTAGAATGGTAGGAAAAATGTCTTTGTAGAAGTACCTGGTGTGCTGCAGTATGCTTACATAGCCTGCTGTGTAATTTACATTTAGATAAAATACACTTTTGTCTTTGATCTTTATCATTTGCTGTTTGAAGTATTCTGGTTTGTTTAAATGTGGCACAAGACAGGGATATTTGAATGCCATTATTTGCTTTATCCAAGCCTTGATTATCAACTGGGCAAGGTCCCATGGGCCTCCAAAAGCTGCAGGTTCACTGTGTAGCAACTGGTGTGTGGAAATTTAATTGTAACTTTGTTTGGGGACATGGGAACATGCACAACTAAAGCACAGTGTCAAAAGTGACGTGATAAGAGCCTTAAGGCTGGACCTGGTCTGTTAGCTGATCTTATGGCCCTGTGTTAAAGTGGGTCACTGTGTCAAAATCTAGTTTTAAGACCTTCATTATTTCAGTTTTGTGCTCACATGTTGCAGAAAAAGATTTCTTTTGATCACACAGTTAACCATGGGCCATGTACTGTAATATTTCAGCAGGGGGATAATAGGGGCCAATCAGCTAATTTATGCCACAAGCCCCCCTTGCAGGTTAATATGGCCATATAATTAATTTTCAGTATCATACTGAACATTAAACAAAAACACAGAATATAGTAGATGATGTTCATTCAAAATCCCAGAGGAGTTTACAGCATGTCGGACATCCGGTCCTTGTTTGAATAGCGGGCGAGGGGGACTGTGGCTGTAGTTTATGAAAAATAATTGTCAGGATCAAAGTTGTATTTTAAAATAAACCTGCACATGAAGTTGCGTTTAGTTTAGCTAGCCTTTAGCTTGTATCAGTATCAGTAAGTTTGTATGAGTAGAGAAAACCCACCTGCTGCGGCCTGAAGCCGCTGAGAGTGAAGCCGTTTTCAAACTTTGGGGAGGAGAAAGGATCCCGGCTCGACATATTTAATGACAACACGAAGCTCGGCACACAAAAAACACGAGTTTTGTTTTTGTTTTTGTTGTTGTTGTTGTTGTTAGCTTCTCTTCTAGCTAAAGAAGAACGCTCCTAGGATGACCGCAGCCTGGTTTCTAGGCAACCACAAACTTCCGGTTAAACTTTTCAAAAGAAAACGATTTTGGTCGAATGTCTCCGCTCCATGTCAGGACCATGGACTGTATATAAATATCTATATATATCTTTATATACAGTCTATGGTCAGGACAGGAAATATGTCTTATAATACATCCATGGAAGTAACAAACAGCTTTTTTACGTCCCCTAAAGAACATTATCGGTTGTTTTCGCTACACTAACGTTATGCCTCGTGACAATGGTAAGTGACTGATTTGCATTATCCAAAACAGCGAAAAAAGTCTGAATGCATGGCAGGATTAGCGTTTTTTTCTGTGGATAACCTAAGCTAATTGTTTATAACTGTGTTAAACGTTTTTGTCAAGAGTTTAGTAAGGGCATAGATCTGCATTTGTCTTAACATGCTGACTATGACGCTCAGGTCGGTTATTTGTCGTCCAAAAGAAGATGAAGTAAAGATTTAAAGTTTTTCTATCGTTCAGGCCGTTCAGTGTAGATGAAAATGTATACTGAAATGAGCTGTTTCCATACCTAAACAGCGTGCAAAGACTTTGTTGGCTGTATGAATTAATCTTATTTGAACTGACGTTTATGTAAGTTATGTAAGTTCTGTAACTGTTTTTCTATCTTTTTTGTAGATGCATCATTCACTCATTCCCTCCAGTGGAGAGCTTAGCACCCCACGTACTAGTCAAGCTCCCCCTTAGCCCCGGGAGAGAAAAAATCCTGGCGCCGGCCATGATTGCACCTTATCACTGCCCCCTTAAATACAAACCCAGCCTGCCATCCAGACTTAAGCAGCACCTGGATGTGCACATAAAAAAATGCCATTACGTTTAAAGGTAATTTCTATACATATATACTGTATATGAAAGTGTGTGTTCTTGTGTCTTGTTAGTCATTGGCTAATTTAAGCTTGTCTTCTTGACTTGCTCTTAGATAAGAAGCTCTGCAGATGCAATTGAAACTGTAGGGATGGGGGACATTTTCATTGCCCCGTCTGTGACAAAACTATCATGAGAAGAAAAGACCTGGAAGGACACCTGGAGGCTTGCCAAGGTGCCACACAACAGACATCCACCTCAGCTGC
>NTHP01000005.1:2933621-2957852 GCA_003416845.1 Oplegnathus fasciatus | reverse complement strand
AGAATTGGCTGCTCCTCCTCCCCAACAAGATGCAACCGCACTTGCTGCTCCCTCTGCACAGTTCATTCAAACATCTGCCTTCCACTCCTCAGTGGATACACATGCAGCAGTTTCCCATTTTAAACTTGATTCTGCAACAACTGCATCTTCCTCTCCGCTGGTTTCAAGTTCAACTGCCACGTCCTCTTCTGTTATCCCTACTGCCCAGGAGACTAAAACTCCAAGATTAATCCTGAATAAGGTCAAATGTCCTTACTGCAAACTTGCTTGCCATGAGAGAAACATGGCCAAACATATCCAGAGGAAACACGATAAAAAAATCAAAGGACATAACAGTGAGTGATCATTTAAAGAGTGTCTGTGTGGATGCTGCAAATGGGATAGCTGCAGTCCAAAAAGCAAGTCACGGCTTTTCTGTGCCCACACATGTCAAAAAAAACACCTGGGGTCATGTGCATAAGGTTCAGTGCGAGTTGGAAGAATGCAGGCAATATCATTTAATGGCGTTTCAAAGTGGATTAACGTTTAGCCATTGTGAACACATCTGCTCACTGGATTACTGCAGGGAAACAGCCACTGAAGAATGTCTTAAAGAAGAAGTCTTATCTGAAATGGTGGACTTAAAATTGTTTTGCGAGGCTCTCTGTGTTGAAGTGTCATTTCAAGAAATCCCCAAGCAATTTTGTTTTTCAGTCTAGGAGCCGGCTTTACACCACTATAGTCGCCTTGGGAGGGTCATGGTGACCTACAATTCACCAGCTAACACGTGGAATTGTCTTTGTGCAAAACCAAGAACGTTATGTGCACACAAAGATATAAGTAGATGGCATTTATTTAAAACTAACATGTAGAAGTTTTGTGAAGAAATTACAGACAGCCAAGTGTATTTGGCGTACCGTGAATGCTGAATGGATAACAACTAATGACTCTGAATACAAGTGGTAGCGCAATACTATTGTTGTGATATGCTGCTGAATAAAGGGCAACAGAACGTTTGATCAGTTTGGCAGTTTGTGTGTTTTTTTTTCTTTGTTTTGTTTTTTAATGAAGCACTTAATAATTCACTTTGATTATACCATGAAGAACACAGAGCCAAGTTAGTGTATTTTAAGTTAAGCCATTTATTGACCCCCAACCCCACCCCCCAACCCCACCCCACCAGGGCAAATTTAGGGGTTCCAGCAGCACAAGGACAGAAATAGCACAGACAATTAGAACCAAATATGAAATGAATGGTGGTTAAGAATAAGAATAGAAAATAAAAAATACACAAGGAAAGCTAAAATGAAAAAAAATAAATAATTCAAAAGTCAAACAATATACATACACTTAAGCCAATAGTGCAGTACAGTCTAAAAGTTAAATGATAGTGAGTAAAGTAGCAGCAAAGTATATGTGGGAGTTAGGTGGAACCATCTACTGTAATAGCACACAACAGAATAGTGGATATAACATGATAAATATTATACATAATAAGATGTTGAGGCTTATGACATAAATAAAAGGCTAATTATTTGAAGAAAATAAAAATGGTTTTAACTAACTATTCCTGCCCTCCATGTGTGCAGACATTGCTGCATAGTTAAAATATGTATTGGCCTATATCTCTTCTAAAGATCTTCAGGTTTACAGTACAAGTGGACACATCAGCTTCATGTGTCATATCAAATACCCACAGTCAGTTTTTCATATTAAATTAGTCTGATTGTAGCATATTATTCTGTCTTGAGACTGTCTTGGGGCATGTAATGGGCCTATTTGGGTTTACAAATGATTTTCCCGCATATAACTGTTATGTCACTTTGTTAAAATGTCGACTCTTGCTACTTTGAAATAAACACTACTTTTAAACCCACCACATTATGAGCTTATCGGTTGCTATAAATACGTGTAACCGAGCATAGTAACGTTTTTTCTTGAAGATTAATTCCGATAACAGCTCACCTCTACAGCAAATGTCCAAATAACACTTACAGAAGTCAGTTAAAACACAAGTCAGCCTATTTGTGTTTCAATAACAGATGATTCAGAGTAAAAACAGGCACCAGAGCCAATCACCTCCCAGTATTTGCTCACCGTTCAGAGTGAAGCCACGCCTCCAGCAGCACCTGAGGGCGCAGGTCAACCCTCTGCTCCTCCGTCCCCATCACTTCAGCACCGACAGAAGGCGACGATGCAGCGAGGCCCGATGCACCTGAGCCACCTTTTACTGGGGCTGCTTTTTGCGCAGACCTCTGCGGAGTTGCCCATGTGCAAAGAGGTGAGGAGATTCGTATTCATGTTTTGTTGTTGTTTAGCCATTTCTACATTATGAGAGCTAAAGTTAGGTGTGAGTTGTTCCTATTGTGACAATTCCATGACATTTCATTTACAGTCAGAGAGACATGCAACATTTTGAAAGACAGCTGACCTAAAGCCTCTTAAACAGCTTCACCCTGTTACACATATGTCTGATAGTGCAAACCTGTTCAAGTGCTATGTTTGAAAGTAAGATTCTTGGGAGTCTTTAAAATGTAATTAAATAAAAGTGTACTTTTCTGATGGGACAGTGTTGATTTTAGCAGGACTGGTAAAACACCTTGGCCTCCTTCACATATTGTGCGCGGGAAGTGAACATGTGTTAAGCATTTGTTCTTGCTTCAGTGTTGTTTGCTCAGTTGTGTTACTCGAGTTTCCATATGTTGCTCTGACTTGCTGTGCTCTCCTCGCCCTTATCTATCTGCTTTCAATTTGTATAACAACAGTACCGTTTGATAATACTCAAAGCATTTCTTTTTTTATCAGCACACTTTGAACGTTACTGCAGGGTGTGTGGAATTAAGATATCAGAGCTGTGAGGGACCTGTAGTCTTTTATTTTCAGTCTATATGGGCTTGTAGATGATGATGATTTGGGGAAGGAGCTCTGGCAGCAGCTACTTCCATCAGGTGAGTTTGTTTCCATGCCAGTCCACTGACCATGAGGCACAGCGGTCATTATGTCCTTGTTGCCTTGGTTTCCTCATGTTTGTTGAAAGGAGGTGATTAGGCTACAGCACATCTCCAGTTTGATGCATTTTTACATCAGATCCTCCCGCCCAGACCCATGTTCATCTGATACTCCGACCGCAGCTAATGTAGCAGCTCTAATCGAAAACACAGACCAAGAGGAGCTGCTGCTGTGTTTCTGTTAACTATTAATCCCACAAGGCTGTGTGTGGGCTTGTATTAATCTCCTGAGTGACTTTCCTTGGAATATTACAGCCTCCAAGGTTATACTGCGTGCCCGGTCAGTATTCATGACTTGTTTCAGAAGGTGTCAGATTGTCAAGATAACCTTTAATGTCATGTCACATCCCAAATGACATCAAATACGGGCGGGACGACGTTTGTCAGTCACGCACTGTAAGTATCTCCAAAAGGCGTCAGAGCACGACAGACAAATACAGCAAAAAGCTTTGCACCTGAGCTCCTGCTGTCTCCAAAGTCCTGCGACAACACTGAAATGAAATGTTTACAAAAGGATTGGACGTATCAGCATTTCTCCCCCCTCGGCTGAGTAAATAAACCCTGAAGGGAGTCTTTCTGGTGAAGAGTACATCCTTGATGAGTGAGACAGAAACAACAGTTGAGACGGCCTCCTGGGCAAATATTAGCTGCGACTTTTATTTGGAAAAGAGGCTTGCCTGGTGTGGGGGGAAAAAAAAATCCACAGGTATAAAACAATCTCGTGACCTCTTTTTAATGACAGCTCCATTTTGCTTTTCACATACATGCTGACTTGCATCTTTTCTGTACCAATAAAATGTATTTGATGTGTGGTGCATGTGTTGCGTTTTCATCCAGCTGTGTGAAACTCAGCACCTGTGTGTTTTGTCCCTGCAGTCCGATTATCACTTTGAGTACACAGAGTGTGACGTGCTCGGGTCACGATGGAGAGTGGCGGTTCCCAACAAAGCTGACACATGCACAGGCCTCCCAGATCCAGTCAAGGGCACTCAGTGCAGTGAGTCATTTTATAAATTTCCTGCATGTTACCACACTTCATCCTCTATCTGTCCCTTGCCATGTTGTCCACATCTCCTTGATACCTTTCCAATGTGGCCCCTCCTTTCTCTTTTCGCTCTTTCTTTTCCTCTTACAGCCTTCTCCTGTAGCGAGGGGGAGTTCCTTGACATGCAGTCGCAGCAGTGCCAGAAGTGTGCTGCGGGCTCCTACTCTCTGGGCACCGGCGTGGCTTTTGATGAGTGGGACAGCCTGCCGTCTGGCTTTGTCACCCACGGGGTGAACACGAATGGCGGGGATGCCCACACAGACTGCTCCAAGTTAGTATATGCTTTGCTTGTTTTATCTTAAAAGCAGCTTTATATTTTTTTCACGCGTCTTGGTTTTATCAATCAATCAAAGCTCTCACTGTTACGTTGTCTCAAGAAGCTGATCAGACTGTTTGTGCTGCTGATGTTTCTCCAGCTCCACCTGGACACCAAAGGGTGATCATGTAGCCTCAAACACAGACGAGTGCACTGCAACGCTGTCCTATGCTGTGAGCCTGAAGAAGCCTGGAACTGTGTCCTTTGAATATTTCTACCCTGACAACAGCATTTACTTTGAGTTCTTTGTAAGTGTTTTAAAATGACTGTTGATGTTGACAGAGATGGCTGTTTTTAGGGAGTATTATATTTGGTAACTTCTGGATGGTTTCTCCCCCTCCTGTAGGTTCAGAATGACCAGTGTCAGTCTACAGAGTCCGAAAGCCGGTGGATGAAGATCTCTGAGAGCAACTGGAGCAAATACAGGGTTTGTCTGAGTGTAGCTTTAGCACTTCATTACACCTGCTGGCGTCTGGTACTATGGCACTTTGTCTCTTTTGTTCCTTTCTCATGTTCACATTCACTCTGTGCAGGTTGAGCTCAACAGCGGCAACAATGTGCTTTATTGGAGAACCACCACGTACGCACTGCAGGGCAGCGCTGTCAAACCTGTGCTGTTAAAAAACATTGCCATCTCAGGTAGATCATCGCCTGTAGTGTGTTGTGTGCAGCAGCAGTTTTAAACGTGTTCAGTCCTCAACTCCTTTTTCCTATTAATGATTGCCAGTTGATAGATGGTTTTCTTTTAGGGGTGGCCTTCACATCAGAGTGTTTCCATTGTAAACCTGGCACCCACAGTGCAAGCGCAGGATCTGCCCGCTGTGCCCCCTGCCCTGCTGAAACCTACTCCAACAAGGGTGCCACTGTTTGCCATCAGTGTGAAACAGACACATACGCAGGTATGTTTGAATTTCTAATGCTCTGTCCACAAAGACCAGCCATTTCATTGACCAGCATACTCTTTAACTTGACATAATTCCTGTGGATATGTCTAAACTTACAACTCTCACGTATTTGCATGTTGCCACACACACATGTCTGCATACAAATGCTGCATTTACAGCTTAAGTGGTTACAGAGTGTGTAAGGTTCGTCTTATCACTTGATCTTAATGTGAGCTGTGTGCTTTCCCTCCTGTCCCCGCCTGCTGTTTCCCCTGGCTTGGTTTCTATTTTTCCAGAGGCTGGTTCAGGGAGCTGCAAACCGAGACCTGCGTGCACAAACAGTGACTACTTCTACACCCACACTCCCTGTGACTCTGAGGGAAAGGTAATGTTGAAAATGGCAAGAAGTGGTTGGAGGCAGCGTTCGTGCAGGTTCAGTTGAGGTGAAGACGGAGAGAGAATTCACTTTGAAAATCCTGCTAGCAGCCATCTGGTGTAGCTATCAGGTTTCTTTAAATATAAATTGTCTGGGCTGATTGTGTGCGCCGCAGAGACGCCGTTGGCTTCTCTCATGTATTCATGCCTGGCTTGCTGTGTGTCTCAGACTCAGCTCATGTACAAGTGGATTGCGCCTAAGATCTGCAGTGAGACTGTGGAAGGAGCTGTGAAGCTGCCCGCATCAGGGGAGAAGCAAACCTGTCCTCCATGTAACCCGGGTTTCTTCGTCACCAACTCTTCCACCTGTGATCCCTGCGACAAAGGTTTCTACTCAAACGGAACAGGTGCACAATCAGTACACTCCTCATACTCTATCTTACATGTATGTCAGACTGAGGGGCTTATTTTGCACTGTCATACATGTGTACCAAGATGTTCATCAAGCTAATTTACCACTAAAAGGAGTCCCACAGCAAGTGTCGCTGTAAAAATCATCAAAATTGATTAGACTTCTTGACTGCAGAGTGATAGATGTAAAAAAGTATATAAAGCTGTGATCTGTGTCCAGACACAAATGACAGAAAACATTCGGTGGATAATTAGAGTTAATTGTTTGGCAAAGCCATGTAGTAAAAACATATAGTGCTAATACAAGTACAAAGAAATCACTTGAAGTTGACAGTTCAGAGTTTGCGCCTGCTCACAGAGGCGATATTGACATTAATTCCGCGCTGGACCTTTCTTATTGGAATATTCAAACTTAAAGTAAACCCTGATGAATGTGCAGCTGGATCAGGTGTTTTTCTCAGAACAAGAACAAACTTCAAACAGAAAAAAAGTACTGGCAGTGCCATCACGTTCCTGTTTCATTTTCCAGTTGTTTAGCACATGTATACCCTGACACAGTAACACATTATTTACTCACAGTCTGTACCAAGTGTCCTGTTGGCACGGAGCCAGTGGTGGGTTTCGAGTACAAATGGTGGAACACGATGCCGAGCAACATGAAGAGCTCCATCTTCCGCCGGGAGTTCAGCGACTCCGAACACAGCACGGGTGAGACACAGAGGGGTGTCAGAATCAGTGAAACAGCCAGAGGTTGAAGGATGGCACAAATAGCGCAATCGAACACCCAAAAAGTAGTTCTGTGTCTGCATTGCTAGATGGATAACACAGGAACTGTAACTGTTTTTCTTTTAATTTGCAATGACAGCATGGGAGGTGGCTGGAGAGTATGTCTACACCACTCCGGGGGACCAGGACACAGACTACCTGATGCTCATGCTCAGTGTCCCTGGATACAGGTAAAGTCAAACATGTCTCTTAAAGGTATCACTTGCATACACTACATCCCGGTTGGAAAAGTCAAATGAAATGTCTCTTGTTTCCACAGGCTGCCTCAGTCCATGGCCAAAGACAGTGAAAGGAGTGAACTGTCTCGCATCACCTTCGTTTTTGAGACCAGGTGTACAGCTGACTGCAAGTTCTACTTCCTGGCGGTGAGGGAAAATGTTTTTTTTCCTCACATACATGCTTCAGGATGTGTGAACATATATGAGTTGAGTTTTATTTTTCTGCAGGGGTATAATGAGTGGAACAATGATGTGGTGGAACAGTGGAAAGGCAGCAACAGGAAACAGTCGTACTCCTACCTGATCCAGAGCAACAGCACCACCGGCTTCACCTGGACATTTCGACGAACAGAGGAATTAAATGTGGTGAGACACAATCACACATCCCAAATATCACTCTTGATCGACGACAGCACCACTCCCCCAGCCTCAAAATCATTTTTAAAAGAATAGGTAGAAAAAAAGTGAAGTTCTCTTAGCTTTATATTTTTTAGTATGTGCACTTGTGTGTGTCTGTGTGTTCTTTTCTCACTCTGTACAACACTATGTAACTTCTGTTTTTAAAGTTTACTTACTGTAAAAACATGCTAAGAACCGCCAGTACATATAAGGGGAAGCCTGACACGTTAGCCATTATAAAGGTTTTTATGATGATTTGAATGATGCATGAGGATTTGCGAGAGGGCAAGAACTCAACTCAACTCAACTTCAACTCAACTTCAACTTTATTTGTCCCCGGAGGGCAATTGGTTTTACAGCAAGGCAAATACAATACATAAAAGGACATAGGCATACAGTACAGTAAGGGGGAGGGGAAGGGGAAGTACCCTGAGTACAGTGAGCTACAAGTCTAAAAACAGAGGTCACTAGTGTCCAACCTTAGACTAAGCCACAGCAACAATAACATCCAAAAATTATAATTAATTAATTATTAATAAGTTAGTAGCAGCAGAATATTGACCATATAAATATAACTACACAAAGATGGTAAAGTGCATAGTGACCGGGCGTGTTGATTACATGATCAACATCTCTGCCATCATAGCACAGTCAATAATGCAATCGCCATCATCGACGACATAGACGTCATAGTCATCATAGTCACCTCAACATCATCAACATCATTAACAATATCAACATCATCATCATCATCACCGACATCATGAACTACATCATCATATCATCCCAGCTACGCAACACACTCAGCCAAGTTAGTAACCTTGACTCAAGGAGATGAAACACCAAATTTAGCGATAAATACTGTAATGTTATTTACACGTAGTGGCTGTAAGTGTTTTAAATTTTCACGAGAATGTCTTATGATGGAATGCTGTAGCATCATGTTTGCTTTTGCTGATTTGTAGAGTGTTTTTGCTGACAGTGAGTTTGCCCCCAGTTATTGCACTGAACTCTAGAGGGCAGTCTGGAGCTGTGTGTCCACTTTGAAAAAAACAGAATGACCTTTTGTACATATACTACATAGGAACTAAAAAAAATCTTAATTTCCTTAAAGCAGAACAGACCACTACCTTGCCTGTGAATATTCTCATTCATCCAGGTCATAATTATCTCAAGGAAATTGAATCGAACGCAACTGGCTAGACTGGTCAAACAAGCACGAACTGATGAAGCCTCTTGGATGAGAGGTGAAACGTCTTCACAGACAAAACCAAAAATCCAGTTGCGTTCGATTCAATTTCCTTGAGATAAGACCACTACCTTGTGCGTAGAGCTGCTGAATGATACTTGTGTTTCTCTTCCCCTCAGGAGAGGAAATACAGCGCTGATGTTGCAAAGATCTACTCCATCCACATCACCAATGTGATCGAAGGTGTGGCCTCGCAGTGTCGCCGCTGTGCCCTGAGCTCTGCTAAGGCCGGCTCCGCCTGCGTTCCCTGCCCACCGGGACACTACATGGTCAATGAGACGGGAGTGTGCAAAAGCTGCCCGCCAAACACCTTCATCAGGGCTGATCAGCCGGTCGGAGAGGCCGCTTGTGTTCAGTGTGGACCAAACACAGAGAGAAACAAGGTAATGGGAACTAAATTTATCAGTGCATAAATGTATGCAGGGTGCAGAAGTCATATCCTCAGGTTTCTTTCTGGGAATTTGGGGGCTTGAACAACCTGAGAGGAGTTTACTTCCAACAAATACTCATAAATTATACACTGTGGCTGATTCTCATATTTTTTAAGACTCTTATCTCTCTACATTTAACTGTTTATAGTAAAAAAAAACAAATTAACTTAAGATTCACTGATAAGACGCCCTCTACTGTAACAGCCGACAGAATAACTTGCCTCTGTATTCCAGCTAATATCAGTATATACCAGTTGTCTTATTTGGGTTTCCCACAGCCAACACATGAGATTATTCTGCCCACTGTAACAGAATGTGATGTATATCTAAATGTACAAATCTCTCCATCCTCCAGGCCCACACGGCTTGTCTCAGTGACTGTGCGTTGGACATGCAGACGGGAGGGGGAGCACTGCTGCACTATGACTTCTCTCCTCTGGCCAACGTCACCGGCTTCCACAGCAGCCCCAGCTTCACCAGCAAAGGCCTCAGATATTTCCACCGCTTTAATTTGGCTCTGTGTGGGAAAGAGGTGAGAGGCCGTGATCCCGATGACTTTGGATTCTGTAAAATTAAGTTTGACGTGCAAATTTAACCTGCTGTGTCTCTCTTACAGGGCAGAGTACCGGCTACCTGTGTGGACAATGTGACGGAGAGTGGGAGGGAGGTCAGAGGTTATGTCTGTCAGTCCACTGTGGTTCCCTCTGACATCAGGAGCCAGAGCATGGTGTCCTCGCAGCCTTTTCTTATTGGTGACACGCTCATCGGTACGGACTGAATGCTGCGACCAAATATTGCTGTAAATGAGAGGATATTTTTTCAACACCAAATTTAGTCCTTTGCGGAAAAGTGTGTTAAAAAATGTTCTGATATGAATTAAGGGCAACACACACCGGCCGCGTCTGATGCACTTTAAAACACCCTCATCCTCTGTTTTGTATGTAAGCCCACGCACTGGCAGTGGTTTGCATCGAGGTGTGCCACTTTCCTATTTCTCAGTGTCAATGTGTGTCCAAAAAAGCAGCAATTTTGTCACATTCACTCCCTGGATTGGAACATCCGGGCTTCCATATTTTGACCACTTCAGGCTGTCTGTAACATCCAGTGTGTGCAATGGCCGTCAATTGATGCGTTTTAAATGATGGTGTGTTGCACTTAACTCCTCTCTTGTTTTACGACCACTAGTAGTGCTTCAGTTACTATTTTATGGTATACATTGTTCAGCTTGCTGCGATCTAGGATCATATCTTAATTGTGACTGAATTACATGCTTTAAATAATTTCTGTTTTTTTCAGTGGTTCCCAATCTAGGGTCTGGGTCCCCCACAAGCTGTCGCAAGCCGAATCTAAGGGGTTGTCCGATTATTAACGGGGTAGAAAATAACAAAAAAAATCTGCTAAATGATGTTAAACTTTTGTAATTTTCTCTAATATTTCCTTTTTTAGCACTTTAACAACTATTGGATAAATTGTCATGATATATGATTTTGTTGATCCCCTGACTTTTCACTTAGCGCCATCATCAGGTCAAAATTTTAATTTGTCCAACACTTTGTTTTATGGCCAAATACCTGCAGAACTATTGTCACTCCCATCAGCCTCAGCAATACTTCTGTGTTTCACTTCTAATAAGCAAATATTAGCACACTAAACTACTGGAAGATGGTGAACATGGTAAACATTAGCATTAGCATTCTCACTGTGAGCCTTTTGCAAGCTGACGTTAACATTTGGCTCAAAGCACCACTCTGCCAAAGTGCAGCCACACAGAGCCGCTAGCGTGGCTGCAGACTCTCAGTCTCATTACTGTGTACTTTCATACTTTACAGTGTAGTTTCACCTCTTCAGACTTCTAGAAACGATTGGAATGGAAGTCTAAAAAGGGATAATCCCTTTTATGATCAAACGGCTCACATCTCGCAGACACATGCAGCCTGTGACGAAGGGTCGCGGACAGACTTTGCTTTGTGGGGTTGCTTTTACATGTCATATATCAGATAAGTATGCTACATGTCTTCTTATTCTGAAGGTGTGACCACTGACACAACCCTGAGTAGCATCTCCTCTCCAAAATGGCTGTTTCACCCTGCGTCCGGCCTACCAGATGTCATATTCTATTACAAGTAAATAAGATCCCAATTTTACCATTTGTTTTGTTTCAGTCATCCATTGTGGTGTTTTCAAGTCCATGTTTTTAATTGTGAATATTTGATGCTGAAAGTTTGATCATTTGTTTAATTGTGAAATATAATTGATAATCAAAGATAGTCTTAAAATATATCACGTGGTGGAAGGTAAGACCTTTATTCATGTTTGTGATGTTTCCAGATCCAGTGAGACGACTCAGGCTTGTAAACAAGGCAGGTCAGCCACCATCAGACTGAGATGCAATCCCACAATGACCGCTAAAGACCTCGTCACGCTGCCAAGGTATCTTTCACTGTGACCAAGCTCAACTTTTGACCTTACAAAAGTTGTCCAGACGGCATTTGGTTTGACACACATACTGTGTTACAACAGCCACATTTGGCTCTGTGAATCTGAACTGTGGACAGACTGAGTGACTCCTTGGAGTTCATTTTCACCACATAAGACTTGTAATCATCCCTCTTACCTTGTTTTCCTCCACAGTAACTGTTCAGAGGGGACGTGTGATGGTTGTACTTTCCACTTTCTGTGGCAGAGCCAGCATGCATGTCCACTCTGCACCAAAAACCACTACAGAGAAATTGTCAGCGCTTGCATCCAGGGAATACAGGTAGTGCTGCACAGGCATGGACATATTGAGAAACATAATTTTACCTCCTCAGCCCCACAAATCCATCACAGGTCCATCACAAACTCTTGTTGGTGGAGAGAAATACTTAAAGATTCTTTAAAAAATCAATTATTTCAGACTATATTACAGGAATAAAATGATATACAAGACTATGTGAATTTTCCATTTCACATGATAATTTAGCTCCAAAGAATTTGCAGTTTTATGGGGGGTTTGTGACCATTCTTTTTATTAAGCTAAGCTAGCTGGCTTAACGCAGATATGAGAGTTGCATTGATCTTCTCATCTAACTCTCCACCAGAAAGCGAATAAGTGTATATCCCAAAATGTTGAACTATACCTGCAGGGAAAATACAGAAAACATTATGATTCAAGTAGTTAACTGATATGTGACCATCTAACTATCTGTGTGTGTGTGTGTGTTTCAGAGAACCACCTATGTGTGGCAGCAGCCATTGCAGTGTTACGGAGGAGAGTCACTACCGGCACAAAAAGTCAGTGCTTGTGTGACTCTGGATTTCTGGCTCAAGTTTGGTGTTTCCACGGGAACGATCGCTGCCGTGCTGCTCATCAGTATCAGCTGCTATTTCTGGAAGAAGACACGCAAGTGAGACCACTGAGCTTCACATTTCACTTTGGTGTTTGTTGAAGCACTGATATGTCATACTAGTAAATAAGATTGAAGCTAAAATCTGAGCTAATAGTATAATAACTCCAAAGAAGAAACTGCAATTCATGTTGACAAGATGTTATTCTTGTCACTCTCTGTGTGCAGGTTGCAGTATAAGTACTCCAAGCTGATGATGAACTCTGGGGGTAAAGAGTGTGAGCTGCCCACTGCAGACAGCTGTGCAATAATGGAGGGAGAGGACGCAGAGGACGACGTCATGTACCTCACCAAGAAATCCTTCTTCACCAAAATTAAGTCCTTCTCACGAGAGGTCAGTAACCCCTCCATTCACACATAAATTGAGCTACGTACGAGGCACCTTTTCATGCTTTGTGTTGTTATCAATGTGTTTTCAGAGGACGTCAGATGGTTTTGACTCGGTTCCACTTAAGTCATCATCTTCAGACCGGCAAAGAGAGGAGGAAGACTCTGATGATGATTAATTCAGAGGATGAACAGATCTTTCTACCAAAGCACAGAGATTGTGTTCAATTTCAGACAAATGGTTTGACATCAATGCAGCTCCAACAGATGGAGTCACAGAAAACAGATGGGCTGTTGAATTCATTTTATTTATTAAAAAACATAAAGGCTTACAGAGGGAGTTTTAGAATAATGTAAAGAGTGACAATTTTATTTAGTATTATTTGTCATATGTTAGGTTGCCAAACCTAATATTGTAAGTCTCCATACTGGGGATACTCTGTATTTTCAAAGCCCAGTGGTGTATTTCAAAATTATATAAGAACCAAACTGTGGATACATTTGCAATTGTTGTAGGTGTGTGAGTCTGTGTACATTTTGCATAAGTGTGTATTTCATTTTTTTCTCTTTTTCTTTTATTTTTTATTAGGCTATCCTGTTTTTTTTTGTATTAGACCAGCCATCCAGTTCAGTCTTATAATGTTGTTCGACAATGTGTGAATTATATTTGCTACAGCTTTTGATAACCTTTTCTGCTGCATCTAAGATTATGATATAATCTTGCTTTATTGTGAAGTAAAGACATTTCCTACAATAAAAAAAACAAACAATGAATGTGCATATCTAGGAATTAAGAATGACCTCTAATGCTGCCTTCAGGTGCTCTTCATAAGCTCATATTGCAGAGCATGAAAATAATTATATCACTTTATTACATATATTAAATTATACTTTGGATACTTTTATGTTACTACTTTATATGTTCATATGCGTTTTCATGTGCTTTTGATTGAAAAATTAGCTCTATATCAAATGTGGTTTTTTTGTACAAAATGAGTGAATT
Source organism: Oplegnathus fasciatus (assembly GCA_003416845.1). NCBI lineage: Eukaryota > Metazoa > Chordata > Actinopteri > Centrarchiformes > Oplegnathidae > Oplegnathus > Oplegnathus fasciatus. The sequence continues at coordinate 2,944,035 of NTHP01000005.1, read as the reverse complement.
TTAGTTCAGTCAAAAATTGAACTTTTTACTCCTTTTACATTTAGCTGCAGATATAGATACTAGATACTTGGCAGATTAAGATTTTACATACGAGACATGTGGTCATCTTACATAATACGATGTATTGTTATAGATTAACTACCCAACAGTATATAAAACTGTTAAAAACTGACCATCTTTAATGCTGTAGATAGTTATCATCTACAATATTAAAATGCTCCTTTCACATTAATGCATTAGAAATAATAATCCATTAATGTCCTATGAAATAATGTAACATTGACAGGGGCCATTCTGCTGCCTTATGAATATTTTTACTTTTGATACTTTAAGTACATTTCGCTGATAAAAATGTTGTACTTTTACGTAAGTAAATTTTTGAATGCCGAACTTTTTCTTGTAATGGAGTGTTATTACATTACTTTTCTGCTACTTTTTCTCAAATAAAGGATCTGAATAATCATTCAACCACTGACTGTCGTTGTGTAACTTCACGATTTTGACTATTGTGTTGAGGAGGATTCTCATTTCTCATTTTTCTCTGTGGCACCTGAAAGCAGCACGGGTTTCAGTTTCTGTCGTCGGCTCGGCTGTCCCAAGTTTGCTTCTCGCGAGACTTTGCGACGTGTTGCAAGCGGGGTGAAATCTCGGGAGCTGTCTGAAAGCGAGCGGAGTGAGGAACAAATAACGTGAAGATTTAAAAACGTGCATTTAGCAGACGGTGATTCTGCAACATCTCGCAAGAAGGCTGCCCTTTAACTTTTCATTATTTGAAGTGCTCAGACGACGAGAAACGTTTCATTTAGCTTCTCTTTTCGCAACTTTGGGGGAAAGTTTAACGCAGGCTGCACGGCTCGGAGGACCCACCTCGGAGCAGAAAGTCAAGTCGCGGTGGTCGGCAGTTGGTTCTGCAGGAATGTCGCAGAAAGAGAGACCCAAGTTTTACCGACAGGACGTCAACAAGACGATATGGGAAGTCCCGGAGCGATACCAAAACCTGTCCCCGGTTGGCTCTGGCGCCTACGGATCCGTGAGGTATATCACTTTTTGTGTTAGTTTGCGAACGTGCGTGTCGCCTAGTCACCTAACTTAACCTCCATTCATTTAGACGAGGCCTGCGCTGCAGATGCTAAAGTTAGGTTAGCTCGTCTCGATTGTTGGCTAGCAAGGTGGAGCCACGATGTGCCTTTCAGCAAGAAAACCTGTTGACTTGTTATCTATCTCGTATTATCCACTTGTAAAACTTGTAATCAACTTAGCTAACTAGTGTTATATATATATATATATATATATATATATATATATATATATATATATATGTATATATATCTACACGAGCAACACTGCAGGAAGTTGCTCACTTACAATAACGTTGAACTGTTGAAAAAGTATGCGAGTCTTTATCTGATCAGTGGGCATGTTACAATCACACAACGCACTAATAAATCAGTATTTCTATTGACTCACGCTGTAGCTGCAGATCCTGTTTCCAGAGGTTACTTTTAGTGTCATTTGGTTTGGAAAAAGAGATTTAATTCACATTATCGGTGTAAAGTCCCCCCAACAGGTGATTAATCCGAATAAGTTAGGATGAGGTTAACAGACATTTGTTGGGTGTTACTAATGTGTTTTTGGAAGGACCTCGAGGACAAATATTACAAATATATCTGTTGGACTCATTACCTTCATATTGATGATGTGACAATATTTCTATTTATGTATTATATTTTTACTGATATCGAATCAGAGTAAAAATTAGTAGTAATGTTGATAAGATGGCCAAGAAGATATACTCTTTGAAAGTTATTTTTACTCATGTAGAATAGTTGACATTATTTGTAAACAATTTTGATCATTAATTTCGTCATTAAGCAAGAAGAAATGCCTGGATTTTTACTAGTTTTACATGGACTCATTACATTAGTTTTACATTTAATAAGACTAAATGATAATTCTACTAATTGTAAAAAATAATTGACAGATTAGTTGATAATTGTTAGTTGCAGCCTGAGTCAGTGACTTAACTGTAACACAGCCAATAAGACCAGGAAAGGACAACTTATGTACAAATCCCAAATGATGGGCAGTCTCATCAAAATATCACTGTCGTTTCAATATATCTTCCAGCCTTAATGACAACATCTCGATATCTACTCATCTTGTAGGCAGCTCTGCAGTGAATGTTTTCATTAATGATAAACACATTTGCAGCACAGAGGCATTTGCATTTACAGAAATTTTCCTTTATGCTGCTTCATGGCTAAGGGTTAAGCTCTCACCGGATAGCCGCTTTACATTATTCTGGTCATTAAATAGGTTGTGCTGATACTATCTGGGACACAACAATGTCAGCAGTACACTTGATTTAGTGGGCAGATGTTTGTTTTGCAAATGGAAGCGGACAGCTGTGCTGTTGCTGGGCAATAGGATAATCTGTTGCTGGTCAGATTACTGTCGGCTCACCAGTGCATTGACTGTGATTGTTTTTTTTCTTTTTTCTAAACAGTACACTGGCTTGTATTGTCAGTGTTTACATGATGGACTCCACTCTAAGTTTACTGTGAATCTCTGACCAGTTTATTTATACTGGAATGCACAGCTTTAATTGTTGGCCCAGCTAAACTGCGTTGTTCAATGTTGAGGTGGCACATACCTGAAAATTTTACACTAATATCGAAAACACTAATAATAATAAAAATGTTGTTGTCTCAATCAGAAATTGTTTCGTACATTAGCATTATTTATAAATCGACTGCATTTATACAGAGATTTTATCCAACCCACAATATTATCCATATTTAGTCAGTAAAGTAGAAAAAGGTGGGATACCATCAAAGCAGTCAATGTCTGTGCAGCTTTATATTTTACTAAAATATAATTGCTGACATGTTTTGGCATGACATGTATGCTTGGCCTACTTTGATAATATTGATTCATATTTTTGAGGTTGAGCACCCAGTTTCTCTCTCTTGAATGCACATTTGTTGTCTTTTTTTGATTATCCATATTCATGATTGCTGCAATTAATTTATAATTTTACGAATGCATGTTTTAATAGCTTGACACCCACATTTGTATTACGACTTGGACAAAAAAGACATTGGTATTGGGTGATATGGATGGAAGTTCAACAACTTGTGATATATTAGTGCATCCCTGGTCACATTGGTTTCCCAGCAGTAGTCACAGGAGGGTCTACTGGCTATGACTATGGCTAGGTGAGCAGGAAGAAGTGTTTGGTTTGGGTTAGAGACAGTCAGCCTTTAGAGTGCAGGACAGGCTGCAAGACTGCTCCCAATCTGCTGAGAGATGACATTTTCTGCTGATGTCGCCCTTTTCCCCAGCTTCTTACTTCACCTAGTTTGGTTTTGTGAGCAAACTCAGCCCATTCTGAGCAGAAACAGTTTTTCTCATCTGCCTAAAAGTGACGAGCTCACTTTTCATTTCAAGTTCATTTCTGGTTCAAAGTGTTGAGTAGATTTTCCTAATTTGTAGGTTTTATTCTTTAAATCGGTTCATGCTGACAAAAAAATGGTTGTAAGTAGAGTTACGATGACGAGTGTGTTATTGTTGATGAGATTAAAGCTTACATGTTTGCTCACTTTTTTTTTTAACAGTTCTGCATATGATATGAAGACTGGTTTGAAGATAGCTGTAAAGAAGCTCTCTCGGCCATTTCAGTCCATCATCCATGCCAAGAGAACATACAGAGAGCTGCGGTTGCTTAAGCACATGAAACATGAAAATGTGAGTAGACTTGTTTCTCTTCCCTTTGTTCTGCCTGGTGGTGAACATGCGTAAAAAAACAAAGTTGTTTGTGTGTGTGATTGTGCAATGCTTCACATTGTGATTGCTCAAAGATAATCTGCAGTTAAATTACGGTTTGAGTTGTTTCCCATTGTTCTTTGTGTTGATAAACTTGACAGTGATTTGCATATCTGTGCAGGTGATTGGCCTCCTAGATGTCTTCACCCCCGCTACTTCTCTGAAGGAATTCACTGATGTGTAAGTTGAATGTGTTTGTTTAAAATAATTACCTTCATACCAAGTTTTCCTCTGCCCTTCGGCTCGGGCTCACCTCAGCAACAATTGTGCATGATTTAAAAACAGTGTTTTAACAAACTGCAGCCTTTAGTTTCTCAGCAGCAGACAATCCTAGCTGTGGCTGGGAAACACCTGGAGATGGGCCAGCTGACTAAACACACTGGAACATTTCTTAGACTGTCCACTCTGTTAGTTATTCACTCTCAGGCTGCTGTTATTTCACCACCAGCTTCCTTCCCTTTGCTTCCTGCTTTCTGGCTTTGTGGAACATATCTGCTTTGCTGGCAAACAGGTAGTGATTGTTTGTTGATGTTGAAAGTTGTTAGAAATGGGAAGTGGACAGCTAGACGGTGACTCAATCCTCAGGCGTGCGTGCTGCCTCCCCCGTCGTGTGTGGAATGTCAGTCTCTGTCTCTTTTCTACACACACTGAGTGACTTGTGTCAGGATTAAATTGTGGCTGATTTCAGTCGACACCCGACATAAGAATGTGTCTCAACCGAATACTTGGAGTCAGATTTCTGTTCCCCGCTCACTTTTGATTTCATACTTAATACATCCCTGTAAGGAAAATTATTCTTCAAGATTTGACTCATCCGAACTATTTGGGGAAGTGGGCAGTGCAGCCCCAGGGGACCCACTTCATGTCTGAGGCCTTGGTCAACAGCATTGGCAGGATTATTTCTAATACCTAACATGCATGTCATTTTGTGTGGGAGGAAACCCACACAAATACTGGGAGAACATGTAAATTCCCAAGACCAGAACCCAGGAACTTCTAATTTTGAGGATAGGAGACAGTGCTCCCTGTTTTTTAATCACGGGAAACTGCATTGACTGCTAAACAGAAAATGATGCACTGCAGGAAAGCCTGCATCCATGCCACTCTACATATGTGGTCTCAGGCCTCCCTGACCGTTCAGAATGGGTTGTGTTTCAGGTGCATTAATGCCTGTATTGAGAGCTGTCCCCTGTCAGAATATTATATTGAAAACCACAACTAAAATTGGCAGCACTATGCATTTTTTTGCACTATATGCAATGACCCCATGCACTATTTACATAAATACAAATGAGTCTTAAGAAGACAGTGATAGTTAATTGCAATGAGCCCAACAATTGATATAAATACAGAGGAGTTTTGTATAGGAGTCTGTAGTGTTTCTCCTGTTGAACACTTTTACAACCAATTCAATGACTGCTGGATTTAAATGAACAAAATATGTTGGTTGGGTGACTGAACTGCGTAACGTGTTGTCGTGTGCAATGGGCGAATAGAGTCTGCAGACACGTGACGCATATAGCAGCAGAACAACGTGTAGTGTTTTTACAAGAATAGATAACACTGAAAGCTTCAGTTTACATTATTGACAAGCTATTAGCAAGTTAGACAGACAACCCATGACATTTTCCCCCATTCTGAAGTCCCCACATCATGCATTGAGCTAAAAGTTAACTTACCTTGCATTCGCTATAAAGTAGTGGGTGGTGGTCACGTAGATGACTCATGAGATTCAAAGTGTTGCCCCCTTTCAGAGGTCGCTATTTATATATCCCCTTTTTTCCAAGGCGGATGAACTTTGGAGAGCGTCTGTGTCCCTGTGTGCTGCTGAGAACAAGTTCAAGTGTAACCAGGTGCTATTTTAAGGTCACAAAGATGACTCACAAGATTTTAAGTGTTGCCCCCTTTCGCAGCAATTTTCTTTCTGCATGTTCTGCAGACAGGGTGACCATCTTCGACCAAGTTTCCCTCAGCACTCTTCTAAAAAGTTATCAAAATAGGACCACACTTCAGACATAGTCCTCTTAGAAGGCTGAGAAATCTCCGGAGCGCTGTCACTGCCTTCCGCCATGTTTTCATTGATGCAAAACAAACCCCCGTTGCATGCTACGCCTGTGTCTGGGAGACTGTTGTTAACTTTGGTTGATGCTGGACAGTATTTACTGTGAGTTTTTCATAGCGCGGCAATCAAACACAGTTTTAATGATGATTAAAATTTGAAATGGTAATACTAACTGTTGGGAATTTGACCGTGGTTTACTGTGAAACTGGTAACCATTTCATCCCTAATGCAAAATGTGAAAAAGGCTTAAGACATTGAAGCTGGGGCTGTTGCAGAGTAGTGAAGTGTGCTGAAGTTTGCCATTTTTTTCCTCAGTAATCTCCTTGAATAGCCTCTCTCCCATGCAGAGTGTCTACATGACCTTTTTCGTTTTTTTTCATATTTGACATGGAAATGGGCTGTAGTAAGAATGAATATCTTTGTAGAAGTGATGTTACCAGACCTCTGCAGCCTGCTCCTCATATCTGCTTGAGACTACAGGCTCGAGGCTACATTACCCACTACTAGCATTACACAATCCAATCTGAGACTGAATGATATGCAGTCAAATTGCAGTATGGGTAATGTAGGCGCCAGGTTTTGACAAGGAAGAAGAATGCATGGTAGAAAAAAGACAATATCTCTGGTTCTGCTGCATCGATTTTGATCCTTTTTTTTTTGGAAAACAAATAAGTGCAACGCTAAATCAGTGGAGTACTCCTTTTTGATATGCAGCATTTTTGCAGAATGGCAATATATCCCAAATATATACTGGAACTTCTTCCCCACACTTTGAGCAGTGGTGGCTGTGTTTGCTGTTGAAATGGAGAGCCATCCTCCCAAGATGCCCCGCCCTCCTCCCAGATTAACATGATGTCATGGAGAACTGACGGCAATACAAGGTCACACATGTAGACTGCGTGTGAGACTGGGCTCCTGAGAGAAAGGAAAAATAGAAAGGAAAAAGAGGGAGAGAGAATAGGTGGGTGGCGTGGAAACAGAAACTCATGCTGTGAAGTTTCTACAACACTACATAGAAGAATAAATGCAGAGTCACCAGTTGTCAGAAGGAAAGAGGGCTCTCTTTATCTGCACATCTGCTGAAACATTGGAAATGTTGTGAATACAGTACGATATCCAGGGAAAATCTCAGACATGCAGGTGCTGTAAGTGTGGCTCCCTTCAGCTCTAAAAATACTGACTGAGTCACAACACTGTGGCAAGGCTCCTCCGAGCTCCAGCCATGCTCCTGTTTCTATAGGAGAGAGGAAAACAGAGGTCACTATTTATATCCCTTTTTTTCCAAGGCGGGTGAACTTTGGAGAGTGTCTGTGTCCCTGTGTGCTGCTGAGAACAAGTTCAAGCGTAACCAGGTGCTATTTTAAGGCCTTGCTCTCTATGCTGTGTGAGAATAGAAGAGTATTCATGAAATGGGTATTTGTTGAGCAGCAGACTGACGAAGCAGCACATGGCTCTGTGTGTTTTGGCTGTAAAAGTGCCACTGTAGCATCCGGCTCTCGCCTTCTTCCATAAGTGCTGTTTGGGCATTTTAAACAGCTCTGGGATTAGATTTGAATTATCCACTGATGCAGTCCCATTAAGCCCATTTATCTCGGTTTGTTGTTAAATTACATTCCATTTGTGAAGGGCTTGGCCTTTCAGTGCCTCTGGAGAGAAGTGAGAGTGAAAAGAAGTAGCGGCTAAACCGGTTTAAGCTCACATAGCCATATGGGAAATTAGTTTCAGACTGCAAACAACTCTGGAAAAATTAGTTGGAAGTGCAAATATATTCATTTATATCCATCTGGCATTTTAGCCAGTGAGAAAACACTGACATGCCTTCTGATATTTGTGTCTATTTAAACTGTGTTGACAATCTTTTATGATTGGCAGGTATCTCGTGACTCACTTAATGGGGGCAGATCTCAACAACATAGTGAAATGTCAGAAACTCACAGATGACCATGTGCAGTTCCTCATATACCAGATCCTCAGAGGGTTAAAGGTGAGCTTATTAAAGGGATAGTTCCACATTTTGGGAAATATGCGTATTTGTTTTCTTGTCAAGAGTTGGATGAGAAGACTGGTAATACTCTCATATCTGCTTAGCTCAGCAGAGTCTCTGCTGGTTGCCTGGCAACCTCACAGTGACGATTAAGACGACAGGAAGTCAGCGCGCCTGGCCAAGAAATCATCACAAACCACGACTTGTAGTTTTTACACTTTGCTTTTTGTACAGATTAAGCAAACAAGATATAACATGTTAATTAGTGAGCTTTAGCTGGTAGGCGGATTTTGTTACCTTTGGAAAGATCTAGGCTAACTGTCTCCTGTCCGTATTGAACAGACAGATATGAGAGTGATATCTATCTTCTCATCTAACTCTCTGCAAGAAAGCGATTAAGCGTATTTCCCAAAATGTTAGAAGAATGAATGACTTCTACATTGTACTGCAGTGCCTCTGACATGTTATGTAGTGGTAAATCAATACATCTTTAAAGTGATAATGTAATTTAATGCACATGCTCTCCTCCATCTCTCTCCAGTATATCCACTCAGCAGACATCATTCATAGAGTAAGTGCCACGTTTGATTTTTGTCTGACAGATGTCACTTTGTCTTTGACCCCGATTGGGTGAAAAAAAAAAGTGTGTGAGGGTTTATGACATCTTCCACTTGGTAGAGTTTGGCCTGTGCCTTGTGCAAACACTGGAGGGGAAGGGAAGCCATAAACAGGACCTTTCCTTTTGCATGGTGTTAATGATGTAATGCTTTTATTTTATTGTTAACAAAGAAGGGATGAATTTGTTTCCATTCGTGATGAGTAGGAATCATCATTACAGATGTACTGTCTATCCAAAATTATGCTTCTCACCTAAACTTAAATGACACTAATTCACATTCACGGCCTTCCTCCCTTCAGGATTTGAAACCTAGTAATCTGGCAGTGAATGAAGATTGTGAGCTGAAGGTCAGTGAACTGCTGCTCTCATTTAAAACATCAGTTTACCCACAAATATGAATATTTTGCAAACAACTCTGCTTTTCTTTTTTTGCACTTCAATTGCTCCCAGATTTTGGATTTTGGTTTGGCGCGGCACACTGACGATGAGATGACCGGCTACGTGGCCACCCGCTGGTACCGCGCCCCAGAGATCATGTTGAACTGGATGCATTACAACATGACGGGTAGATGACATTAAAAAGCTCCTTTTGATCTTCTCCAGTGACTTTTTGCACCCATACAGCCCGATAGGGGAGTTGTTTGACGAGTGAATCTTCATGTTTGTGTCCTGCTTTTCTGTGTTTCAGTGGATATTTGGTCAGTGGGGTGTATAATGGCAGAACTCCTCACTGGAAAAACTCTGTTTCCTGGTACCGACCGTATCCTTTTCATTTGAGAGTATAGTATGTACAGAGCTTCCATAGCTGGTGAGACTCTGACGCTCCATTTGCATAACAAATCAAACCGGTTAAACGCACATTGACATTGTGGAGGAAATACTGATTTGTGATGTTTTTTTGCCAGCACAGTAGCAGAAACTGATCTGCGATGCTTCTTTTCTGTGTCCTCTCATGAAAACCTGCTTTTCTCTTCCAACATGACGCCGCCCTGATGCGTTTTTTATATTAAAAATGTAACACTGATAGTACCTGTTTCCACACTCCCTCTGGCTTGACACGTACCCTTTGCTGTAAATGTTTCCACTGGCGTGCTTCAACTCTTCCTACAGCGTCAGTATGCATTGTTGGCTCTGGTCCACTTTCTGCCTGCACCACTGCCAGTCTTTGAATGGGCCTATCAATCTGCGGTGTCTGTGCTCAAGATTTTGTTTATCTTTCTCTCCCCCCTGCCAGCGTTTCCAGACTAACGGCTGAGCTTGTAAGTTATGTGTACAACAGGGCTGTCGGCTGCTTCCACTTTTGTCGTGTTGTAAACTGTCCACAGATTACATTAGTACTTCTCCTCTGTGCAGACTTACGTGTAGGCCTTTTTCTTTTTGTCGCATCTCATGTGTGAAACGTTAAGTAAATATAGTGAAATTTAATATCACAGATGGTTTTTAAGTGAAATAACTTTCACGAGGAGGGTGAAGACTAACAAGTCAGATTACAAGTTCTCCCTTGTCCAGCATCTGGTCTTCCTTTACCGTGTGCCGGTAGACATTGATCAGTTGAAGCTAATCATGCTGCTCGTCGGAACACCAGGGCCCGAGCTCTTGATGAAAATATCTTCAGAGTCTGTGAGTTCACAAAGTTATGCAAGGTTTTTCTCTAATCAGTTTTCTGCTCCAAACTTGCCACTCTGCTGTACAATAACTTGGTGTGTCTGCTACCTAACCGGCTGCATGTCTTCCACCCTTTAGCTTTGTGGGTTTGAGAGTTTTGCCTCTGCCTCTTTAACTCGGTGTATTAAGTTGTTTGCCATGATGTGATTACGACACAGGTGATTGATCTCTGGCTTTCACTGATTGACCGTAATGCAAAGTATTGTGTTGTGTCTTTCCTCTTAATCTGCCAATCCCTCCTCTTTACTTTTTTTTTTTT
>NTHP01000005.1:2911546-2927644 GCA_003416845.1 Oplegnathus fasciatus | reverse complement strand
ACACACACACACACACACACACACACACACACAGTTAAAGCTCGTCGTCTCTGCATGTTGTACACTACATGACACCCTCCAGCACGCATTTTGTAAGTTGTGCTCAGTCAGAGGTGGTTGTTTGTTGCAGCTTGACACACATGTGTTGTCTGTGGTCCAGGCGTTTATAGCTGGATGTGAAACTCACACAAGGTCCTTGACTGCATGCTTCCACTCCTACTTTATTTTGGTCCGTGCATGATCCAAAGATAAAGGAGTGAAAGACTGATTAACATGTCTCATCAGATTGAGCACTCTGGATTGGTTTCTATAGCTTCCCATTTTTTTTTGCATGGTGTTCAAGTGAGGGCAGTAGCATACTTCATTTGGACAGTTATTTTAATAAGTTATATGTTGTAAGCTATCCGTGTTGAATGTGCAGTATGCAGTGCCTGAAATAAACTACCCAAAGGCTATGTCGCACTATCAGAATAGTTTATGAATGATTGCATTAAGATAATGCAACCTTAAGGGCTCAAAATAGAGCACGGAAGCGCTGATCTCCAATACTGATTGTTTTGGTGTACCTAACAATCTACTAATCATGCCATCAGTGGCATCCTCCGGAGTGTTACATAACAGCCTGTGCTATATTTAAAACCAGAGAATGAAGAAGCCCACATCAGCCCACCGAAGCATGGCGTTTCACTGAAAACAGCACTATTGCAGATACTCACCTCCTGATAGTGTTATCGTCATGGCTGGAACATGGCATGTCCATATGATAATAAGAAACTAAATATAACTTAAAAGAGTACCGTTTTATGCCACAGTCATCCTTGCATGCTGAGCACCATATGTACAGAAGAGCATTAACACTCTCAGTCATGTTGAGGATGTAGCGAGATGTATGAGCTATGGCTCTGAGTCAGTTGTCAGGATGAATATCAGTTTGATGTAAGTTTAATACCTCTCAGGGAAAGTATTAAACACAGAGTTGCCTTCACACCCGGAGTGAAGAGCACCGGTGAAAAAATAGGAGCACCCCCCCCAAAATTAGAGCAGCCATGTTTTTGTTTTGTTTTTTTTCATGAAAAAGTGACTAATTGGAGTTGTGTCTGGCTCCTCGTTTAAGTAATCATATTCCTTTGGTTCATCCCTGTCTTCATTCTTCGATAGTCAGTGAAGAGCTGTGACTGAGGATGAGAATTGAGGAGATTAATTATCATTTATCGTTTCTGATTGCTTCCTAGAAATGTGTTAGGCTATTAATTACAAGAATTGCAGTAATGCAAGATTAGCAAATTGCATTTCAAATGGGGAAAAACATCATTAGAAAGTCAAAATTCCGTTAAGATGACTCAGTAATTGCAGCTGCTTGTTCTGTCATTGGTGCACAAACATGCGGAAAAACCTCTGCTTCAAAAATACAAAGAAAACGTGCCAGGCATGAATAAGTAGGTTGCAGATTATGTGGAAACCAGCAGCCCATTTGTGAGACACTACAGACCAGTTTAGGAATTTATTTGAATGTGATCTCAGCTCTCTTGGCTTCCATGGTGATGAGCAGCCTTAATCTCCTCTGTGGAGGAAGTAACATCAGGCTGTTTGGCTTTCAAGTTAATATTAGCAACTGAACTGTTGGCAAACACACATTATAGGATGTTACACATTTATGCAGGGACAAAGTGCTCAATGTGCTATTTATTACTATATAAATGACTGAAGAACTACCATATTTTAGTTTCACATTTAAAGATTTGTATGACAAAATGAAAGAAACCTCATTTGTATNNAGGTATATCCCCTTATGAAGGGCATTATATATTCAAAATGTACACTTACCCTAGGCCATCCCGTTGTTCAATGATGCCTGCTGTGATACATTTTCAGCTGCAGTTAAGATCAAAACACCAGTAAACAGATAAAAAAAGCTAAATATTGAATATGCACAGATTAAAATATTAAATATTAATATTTGAGGGCATTTTTTGTCTATAGTTGTCTGCAAAACCTTGGGCAATATTCTTAATACTCTTTTCTTAATATCTAAATTTTTGTTCAGTCTTCTGTGACTTGCTCTAGAAGTACTTTGACTCCCTTCTGACATAATGACAAAATAATTGAGCTTTGTAATTACAGGACACAAGTGGCACACAGGCTTGTACCCTAATCGTTGTCATAATGATGATGCATGTGCATGTTTTTTCTTCTTTAAGCTGCAGTTTTCTTGACCCTGATCCTGGTCACTTATTATAGAGCATCTACCAATACAGAGTACTGAAGTCCTGATTCAGCAGTGTTTTATGTTTTCCTGAATAATACAGATGCACAGCGCCCACTTAAATTAGGACTGAGTTAAAATTAGTAAAGCCATTCTCGTTCAGACTTGTGTGAATAACTGTGAATTGAGAGACTATAACTTGCAGCACAGGCTTCTTTAAATGTTTCCTATATTTTGTATTGTCCTCCTTGATATCTGTAGAAGGAGGAGTGTTGGTGTGGATCTGTTGTGGCAGGAAGGTTTTGACAAGATTTTCTCTTCATTAACAGCATGAACAAAATATAGAAGCTCAAATGCAGATTTCAATCATCAGCAGCACTTTATTATTATAACTCAAGGTGTGTTCGCTTGCATCGTTCACTTGCAGTCTCTGTCATTTGTTTGTGTTTATTTGTTTATAGCAGATACAGCTCAAAATCAAATTGGTCTTGAATGATTTTGACAACAAATTTGCTGATCAGCTCTGGACGTGGCCACTATTTGTCTGGACTAATGTAGTTCAAAGTCAATCAAATTATAGAACATTGTGAAGGGCATTTAACATTCATTTAAATTAAAAGTGTAGCTTAAATTCAACCGGTCTGACCAGGACAGATACTAACAATGCTTTCTTTCGGTGACATCGGGGCCAAACCAAGACACATGTTAGCAGTTATACCAAAGCTCACAACTTAATTCCCAGGAGACATGATTCAAATTAACAACCTCTCACAGGTTTACAGGTCTGGTGTCAGGCAAGTACAGCCGTCCTGTGAGAATAATGCCAACTGCTGCTCTATTGTTTTGTCCTTGGATCAGTTACCTGTAATGCATTAAGCAGGATTTGGGTGTGGTTAAATTTGTTGGGCGGACGCAGATGAAGCTTAACTGTTCACCAACTCTGCTGAAGAAGTAGAAATTTTCTGTCACTCTTCTGAAACGTTTGTCAAATAGGAATGCATTTCAATAATTACGACAGGTTAGACTGTAAAAGTTAATACTTAAAGGACTTCTGTACTCGGGCAAGAAAGATATCAGGGACTTTGTTCCTAACTAAGTCTATGATGGCTGGTGTGCACGTGTTTGTCCATCAGGCAGCCAGCCAATCCCAGAGCTCGACAGCAGCCCCAGCTAGAAGCCTCGCCTCAGGAACCCGAGGAACCTGAGGAGATTCTCGGCTCTGATGATGAGGAGCAGGAGGACCCCAATGACTACTGCAAAGGTGAGCGCCGTCTTACTTAGTATGTTTACACGCACACTATAACCTAGATTCAAACACTTGATTAAAGCGTTTGTATGGCTTGCAGTAAATAAACATCCCCAATAAATGAGTTATGCCAATTTATTGCATTAATTTAAGATTACTCAGTTAAGGTGTTAGTCAACATGCATTTTCTTCTCATCTAGGTGGCTACCACCACGTGAAAGTAGGAGACCTTTACAACGGGAAATACCATGTAATCCGGAAACTGGGCTGGGGACACTTCTCCACCGTGTGGCTCGCCTGGGACATCCAGTACGAGAAAAACTTTACTGCATATTCTTACTGCACTGTTTTGTTTTTTTTGAGGCCTGAAGTTGGATACAGATTCAGTAGCAGCTGACTGTGAGACTGTTGTGGTAGGACCTTGTACGGTGCTTCCTGTTAGCGAACGTTACTTGCTCTGTGGTTGCAGGGTGAAGAGGTTTGTTGCAATGAAGGTGGTGAAGAGTGCGGAGCACTACACGGAGACGGCAGTGGACGAGATCAAACTCCTCAGATCTGTAAGTAGATGAGCACAGCAGGTTTTGTGAGTTGGAATTACATAAATCAGGAAGCACAGACACATCAATCACAGGTCATGATAACACATATAGCACAAGGACTACAGGAAATTGCGTACAGTGCAAGCCATTACAGACTTTATATAAGGTTTGACTTCACATACAGTGCTGTGTAACAACATTCAGCATGTTAGGCATCCATGTTCAAGGAGTATTAGATGACTACAGATAAAGTGACACGTATTCCAACCTTGTGTTGGCCTAGTCTAACATTAGTAAGTGTAGATCCTGATTGTTTCGATTCCGTTGTTCCTTTTCTTTGTCCCCAGGTAAGAAACTCAGACCCCAATGATCCCAACCGGGAGATGGTGGTCCAGCTGCTAGATGACTTCAAGATCTCTGGTGTTAATGGAACTCGTATCCTTTACAGCCAAATATTGCTAATGCTTCTTGGTATTTTTTTAAGACTCAGATTTGATCCGTTTAATTGCTTGCTACTGGAAAGACTAAAGCCTGTTAATTCTTAGGGAAATACTTTGTCAAGGAAAAGATCAATCTTTCCCCTGGTGTTAAATTTAGCTGGAAAGCAGTATGCAAGTAACAAAGTAAACAACAGGTGATGGGTGTAATAAATGGAACCTTGTGTGTCCCAAACAGACCTCTAACAACACGCTGGCTTAGTAAGATCCCCTGAATGTCACAGGGATGGCTGTAGCTGTAACATGAGACTCCTTAACAACACTGTAGTGTTTGCACTCCTATGACCTTCCCTCTTTTCAGTGTAAATAATGCTACTCCTCAACCTGTTTAGTAAATTGCTTTCTTCCAATGGGTTTTCAGTTTTGCTTCATCTGTGTTGTTAATATCTTAACTGCTGTGATCTTCAGATGTCTGCATGGTGTTTGAGGTGTTGGGGCATCACTTGTTAAAGTGGATAATAAAGTCCAATTACCAAGGGCTGCCCCTGCCGTGTGTGAAGAGCATCGTAAGACAGGTAACACAAGACCCACAGTGTCACGCCTTTTTTCTGTGCTGGTGACTCGTGATGAAGGTTCAGTTAGTTAGGTTCCATTAGTTTACAAGAGCCAGGTAGCCTCCAGGCTGTTTGACAGGCAGAAACCAGTCAGGGTGGAGCATTTTGTCATAATTGAACATGTAAACAGTCAGCAAGCAAAAGATGCCTGCTAACATGACAGATGGATTGAGAAAAATTGTGAAGTGTTTGAAGTGCATTTTTTCAGCTAAGGGGGCTTTTGTCATGATGGAACTGATAACTGATTCAGCAATATATTGCAAAACTGATAAATTATATATACACTGGCACTACTCTTTATTCATGCTTGGATAATCGATTTTACGTTGGATATCTTTAATAAAAATAGCAAATTACATTTATTTAGATTTTAGTTTGCTCTTTGCCTAGATTTGTGTATTAGCATTTTATTCCATATGTTTTAACTGTGTGGAAAACCAAAAGAGACCTGAGAAAATTATGTAGAACTTTTAAAAGGTGTTTATTTCAGTTCAGTTCAAATATACACTTTTTCAGTCAGTCAGTCAGTCATTCTCCATTCATTAATTTTCCAGGTACTCCAAGGCCTGGACTACCTGCACACAAAGTGTCAGATCATCCACACAGACATCAAGCCAGAGAATATCCTGATGAGTGTTGATGAGCCTTATGTCCGGAAGCTCGCAGCTGAAGCCACAGAGTGGCAGAGGGCTGGGGCGCCTCCCCCCTCCGGTTCAGCAAGTATGAGACACACACACACACACACACACACACACACACACACGTTCGTATGTACATTCATGAGCACAGTTTGTAACAGTTTGCACTCATCTGATATTCTCTTTTCAGTAAGCACAGCGCCTGCTCCAAAACAGGTACAACCCTTCTATTATTTACTTTTTGCATAGGACATCAGCCTCCCATGTTCTCAGTATAACACATTTAAAGCTGTCCCGCAAATATGCAGCCATCCATCCAGGAGATATATTTAATCTCTCTGACACTTGTAATATTCATCCCTGACAGACGGTAAAAATGTCCAAGAACAAGAAGAAGAAGTTAAAAAAGAAGCAGAAGCGTCAGGCGGAGCTGCTGGAAAAGTGCATCATGGACCTGGAGGAGATGGAAAAGACCACAGAGACACGAGAGGAGGAAGAGGATGAAGATGAGGACCCACAGTCTCCAAAGGGGCGGGCCTGCGCTCCTCTCAGACAGGTGTCTCTTCTGGAGCTAGGGAATGAGGAAACGGAGGGTAAGAAACCAACATCACAGGAGTAATATGCGCTTCTTAAATTTTTATTGCTGCTTGTTAAAGTTCTGTCATGGTTGTAAGACGACAATATAATCCCTGGTATGAGTCATTTGAACAGAGGTGTAATCTGTCTTTTCCTTATACTTTCAGAGAGCAATGTGAATGCAGACCTCTTGAGGGTGGGACCAGAAGGGCTGTCAGAAGTGAACTGTAATGGCTATGTGGAGGTGGACCAGAGGCAGCCCCAGTGGAGGGATGAAGACCAACACAATGGCAACGCAGAGCCCACAGAGAAATGTGCCAGTCAGGTGGAGCAACGCAAGGAGTCCCCCGTTCACCCCGTCTGCAACGGTGTGGACTCAGCAGATCTCAAGGAGCTGGACATTGAGACTGAAGGCAGGGGAGCCCACAGCAGTGGAGTAGCTGAGATGCACCTTCCTGCTGGGCTGGAGGAGGGAGAGCTGGAGCACAGCATTTTGCAGGATGAGGAAGAGGACGGGCCTGACTGTCAATATACAACCCAGGAAAGCCTGAGAAATGGTCAGTCAGCCAAAATCAGTACATTTACTAACTGTGCCTGGGCTGCTTTGGAAATTTAATATAGGCTCAGCCCCGTGAACTTTGAAATATTAATTGTTAGGCTCTTCTTTTATTAAATGTTCAGTCCATCCTTATCTCTCTGTCTCTCTCTCTCTCTGCTCTGATGTAGGGAAGCTAACAGCAGGATCCCTGCTAGTTAACCCCCTTGAGCCACTCAATGCAGACAAGATCAAGGTCAAGATTGCAGACTTGGGAAATGCCTGCTGGGTGGTGAGTAGCCTACTAATGACCCGAGGGATTGCCTGATTAGGGATAAAGCCTTCCAGCTAGGGACATATCCAGTGTCATCTAGATACCAAAATAGAAATACTTTAATCTTCCAGCTGTTTGTGTAATTTGTTGTATTGACTAGATTTTGAGATGGAATGCTAGATTCTCCTAGACTGCTGCAGAGTCCATACATTTTTAATTCTTAAATATTTCTCCCATCATGAAAGGACAAAATCTGGTTATGGAGTCTATGGTTTCTTCTCCTTTATCTCCCTCTCTCAGCACAAGCACTTTACAGAAGACATCCAGACACGGCAGTACCGGTCCTTAGAGGTACTCATTGGTTCTGGATACAGCACACCAGCCGATATATGGAGCACAGCTTGCATGGTGAGAGATGGCACTGACAGTCAACTATCGTACTGTATTAAAAGTTAAAGAAAAAAATCATTGTCCAATGTACCCTGAAAGACTTCAGTAGTATTATGAGAGTGTGTGGGAAGTGGTGAGAGTAAATGTGTCCCTTTGCGATGTCTTTTCCTGTGTTTATGATGATTGTGCTGTCTCCTCAGGCCTTTGAGCTTGCCACAGGGGACTACTTGTTTGAACCACATTCTGGGGAAGATTATTCCAGGGATGAAGGTATTGCTGGGACTTCCTCTTCTTGTCCATTCTCTGTTTTATCCAGTTATAGCTGCACAGCATTAATCTTAAGTGCTATCTTTAGGAGTATTTTTTGAAATGTATGCTTCACTGATAAGAGGCATTTAGCATTGGTGGTAACTTTTAACAGCTATTGCTACTGTGAAAAGCTCCATGATGTTTTTCTAGTTAAATTGGCCTTCATTGGTGTTTTGTTGTCATTATGAATTATTTAAATTATCTAATAAGAGTTTCACAGTAAGCATGGCAAGTTGTGACCTTCACTCCAAATTATTGTGCATTTTCCACTATAAGTTGCAGCGCACTTTGCTTAATTCTTCATGGTGTTAACACTTAAATGAGGTACTCCATTACAGTGATTTCAAATGGTCTCAAATTCAGAAAATGTAGATGTGAATCATGTGATGATGAGTACCAACATTCCTGTGTTTATTTCCTCTCTTAACACCTCAAACCACATTTGTGCCGCACTGGAGGCGGGGCCCATCTCTCACTTCCTTGCTCATCTTTTCTCCATCTCCTCCTCGCTCACCCTCTGCGTTTCCTTGTTCTCCTCATTATGCTTTCTTTATGTTCACGTTGGCTCGCTGCTTAGCTTGAGGTTTCTGTACTGACTTGATTCTGCTGCAGCATGTCGGGTATGTTTATTGGCGCATGCCCCTCCGCTGTGAATCGGCTTTTTCACCCACAGTTCATGAACTTGTGAGGCTATTGCTTAATATTCTTCCACAGCTTTCTGACTGACTGTCGTTTTATTGGATTGTTTACTAATCACTCATCCTGTATCAGAATCTGGCTGTGCTTTAAGCCTTATTATTTATTTGTTACTTATTTTCAGTCTTCATGGTTTGTTTTCCTATGTGACAGTGAATGGCCTACATGTGTTCAAATGTGTGTAATGGTTTTTGATGTGAAAAAACAATATAGACTTCCCATATATGTGCGTCTTGTCATAAGAGGCTGTCATCATCCATTGTTCCTAATACATTGTTCCACATGACTGTTTGCCATCTCTCTCCTGTCCCCTCTCCCATTTGCCATCTCCTCATCTCTCTCGCCCTCTGACTTTCTATCTTCCCTCTCCTCCTCTGATGTGCCTCATTTCCAGACCATCTTGCTCTCATGATTGAGTTGCTTGGTAAAATCCCTCGCCACTATGCTCTGAGTGGGAAATACTCACAGGAATACTTCACCAAGAGAGGTACGCCACCCCTCTGTCTGTGGCCCGCTCTGAGAACGGTGGATGTGAGGTGAAGGAGGAAGGTTCCTGTCAGCACATTCAGATCTATCAAAGTTGTTGGTGTGTGTGTGTGCAGGCCAGTGGGCAAAATAATGAATACAATACTTTGAACAGCGCCATCAGACATTGATTCAAGTGTCAGTAGTTCTTCCAAAGACTGCCTGGCAGAGGTACATTCAGTTCCTCATCAGTTGTAGCCAGGAGACTTGGCCGGACACTTGATACTGTATTGATTCTCATGACTTTTCTCCTCCACAGGGGAGTCAAGAGTGTAAGGTCAGCCACAGCAGTGGTGTGATTTTAACTTCAGCTTAATTTGATAAAATTATAAGATCACAGAAAAAATCAACGAGAGAAACTGTTGATCTTTGTTGCTTTGATTCTTAATTACAGGTCTGAAGTGAGTGTATAAGATAGGAGTTTCAGAATATAAAAGTGGCATCAAAAAGTGCATGTGTTAATAAGCGTGTACATCAGTGTGATCATTCTGGAAGAGCCTTTGAAAAATATGTCATCCATAAGGGATCGCTGGCCTGAAATAGTTTGAGAACCTTTGTGCTCCAGATGGCGCCTCTGGAGCTGGTAGACATTCAGTATTCATATTCAAGAGCACTTCTGCAGGGCAGATGCCCGTCTGTGTGGGGGCTTGACCCTGAATCCTAGTCTCTATGCTTAAAAAACCATTCACTGTGGCAGCAAGGGAGTCTTGATAACGTAACCTTTGTAATGCTTTAGTGCACTGATTTTGTTTAATTTTGTTGATAAAGTGAAGTGTTTAAATTGTGAGGAAAATGTCGAGACCTTCATGTTTACACCCAAGAATGTTTGTGTGAAAATGAGGAGGAAGCTGTTGTATAAATGGCTTCAACAGGTATAAACAACAAGGTGTATAAACATGATAAATACCTTTGATTTAAATATATGCATAAACCAAAGACAGCTCAGCAGGCGGTGAAATGTAATAAAACACAGCTATAACTTAATGTGAGCAAGGGAAAGTTTTTGCTTCGAGATTTGAAATCAGTAAAAGGCTGATTACAGATCTCAGAGTATTTACTGATCCTCTTCATATTCCACCTTTGTTGTTGTATGAATTTGTCATCTGCAATGTGGGATTTTGTTAGTATCCCATCCAGTGTCTGATTGACTGCAATGAAAAAACTGAATTTATTGATTCTTCAACTGGAGCTGGAAAAAGTTTAAGAACTATACAGCTCTTGTAATGTCTGGTGGCCACGTTTGATTACCTGACCTCTTAACTGTAGGCCTGTGCACTCCAACCTCTGCAACAATCTGGCCCGAACGCATGTGCTGTCACCCTGACCCCTCTCTTCCCTCAGCCCTCCACCCGCACACCCAGAGTGGGCCTGTGACTGAGACACTGTCTGACGAATCTGTTGTCTGTCTTGTCTGTCTTCCCCTCTCCTCTCGCAATCCCGTCTGCCATGTAGACCATATAGCGCTGATCATTGAGCTGCTGGGGACTGTCCCACGCAAACTCATAATGACCGGCAAATATTCCAAGGATTTTTTCACCAAGAAAGGTAAAAGAAGCCTGCATGTCAAGATTAGAGAAGGTTTTCTGTATGTCCTTAAGATCATACCCACGAGCTGCTTTTAATAGTCATTACTATTTTCGCACACCTGTAATTTTCACAACATTAGTTATTAACTGTTCAAAAGAAACCTGTTTTGGAAACACATTGACAGTTAATAAAGTAAAATATTGAATGTCTGTCATGTCTAGATATTTGAACATGTTTTCTGTGGTTGCCTGCAGGTGATTTGAAACACATCACCAAGCTGAAGCCGTGGGGCCTGCTGGAGGTGCTGGTCGACAAGTACGAGTGGCCCCGTGAAGAAGCCGAGTGCTTCACTGACTTCCTGCTTCCCATGCTGGAGCTCATCCCAGAGAAGAGAGCCACGGCCGCAGATTGCTTGCGCCACCCCTGGCTCACCCTCTAGTGGAGACCTCCAGCCATTGCACCTCCCTTCCCCTCCCACTCCTCTCCAGAGACTGCAACAGATCACTTTCCAGTTTGGGCATATCAGATGAATATTTATTTCTTTTTTTTTTCTTTTTCTTTTTTCGTCGTTTTGGATTTCTCATGTTCTTGTTATGGAACTAATGCTTCTGTGTATGTTTGCTTTGTATTTGTTGGTTCTTCTCTCGGCGTGATGACGTCAGGAATCCAGTGGATTATATTACTTTGTGTGGTCATGTTGGCTCCAACTGCTGTGCTCCGTTCACCCACCCAACTAAGCAAACCTGCTATTGTACTGCTAGTGACTCATCCTTGTTTGTTACACTCCTGCACTAAAACCCAAACAAATCAAGGATATGTAGCCTTTACTGGTCATTTTTGTCCCCTTAAAAAGGACCCGCTATCTCTTCTTTTCTCGTACATTTTCATTAGTGCTGTGTTGTTTTTTTAAAGAATTATTTTATCTTATATTACACATGTAAGGTATATATTTTGTATTTGTAAAGTAGGCTTAGGAAGTTGCACACTGGGCTGACATTTACACTGACTGTGGTAATAGCATTTCTCCAGACAGACTCTCCAGTTTCTTACTGAGACATCCACTGTCTGATAATGTAGGTCATATTATTTAGCCATAACAAATCTGTTGTCACCTGGTAGTTAGTGTGGTTAGCTAATAATAATAAATGAGATCTTTCATTCTCATGGGAGGCTGGTATTCTCATACACATATTACAATTCAGGAATATAGTGTTTTAAAGGTTTCAACAAGACGACACGTGAAGAAGCCCAATTTAAAGGAAAAAAGTGAAAATGAACTGTATATATCTGTACCAAAGAGTTTGCCTTTATGTATATTACAGTTATGTACAGTTTTTAACAAATCTTATATCTTAGCTAAACTTATTTAGCTGGGTAGCTGTGTTTTAATAAAGCGTATGGAAGATGTGTTCGAGCTCGGTTGTGTGTATGGCCAACTGTTCAATAATGTCACTGTTTTTACCATAGAAATGGTGAGATCTGATGTTATGTAATGGTGTCCCCAATTGATCATATCAAAGTATCCTATGTATCTGTTGAGGCCTAGGTGAAAAAAACAAAATTTACATCCGTGTCAGATTCAAGAACATAGACTTTATGTGAGCTGTCAATTTACAGAACTGTACAACACACCATACAATAAAACAGATGTTCATACAACACAAAATAACTGTCAAGCTTGTTTCTCTGAGTTTATTAGGCGCTCAACATCAAGTGTAGAGTGAAAACTCTGCAGTTCTCGTCTGGTTTGTGAAGCAGTAAATTTTATTAATCTGCTTCATACTGTGGTTCTGAAGGTCTGTGTTCATCAGTGGTTTTCTGTAAAAGAGGAAAATTGTGTTCATTTGATGGATTTAAGACACTGGGCCTTTGCTGGCTACTACCCAAATCCATAATCTAGTTAGTAGACACTCAAACTAAAGTTTAAAGTACAGAGAGAAAACTAGTTTAATAACTTAACCCTGTAACAACTTGTGCATCATATTTGGTGCACACGTTTCTGAGGCCTCTAATCATCAACAAGATCAGTTATTAGCTGACAAACCTCCAGTGGATTATCAGTGTAATGCAGGAAGTGGAGATCTCTTATTTACCAAATTCAAGATGGCTGCCTCCTCGTTGGTTTGCGACTCACATGACTTACAGAGCAAGTCATTTTGCTAATATTGAGAAAGTTGTGGTATCATTAGTATTTTAAGATAAACATTTGCTTGATTGAAGCGGTATATAATTACCAATAATTGTATACTTTATTTATATGTTGGAAATATGGGTGTCACATATACAGTAGATACGTTTTTGAAAATCCCCAAATCATTGCATTTCATAATGTTTTTATGGTTTTAAATGCCATCATTTAACTATTTAATTAAGCCAATTAAATACAAAATTATATCTTAATAACACATTTAGAGTGGATACTGGGGTATTTATATATAGTTTTATATAAATAACCTTCCCTGTGATAATTGTGGAGACACCAGATTCTTTCCAGAAGTCAACAAGTGGCAAAGTAAAAAATGAAAAGGAAAGAGTGAAGGTGGAGGAGAGTCGTTTAGGCAACATTATACCTTCTTCAGAGCTTCAAGGAAATCATCATATTTAATAACATATTTACAGCTTCCTGGGCAACCGGATGTATGAGATCACGTACATGATGTAAATAAAACACTGAATTAAAATAATCCATACAAGATAGTCAGTTGGCCCCATTCTTGAATAATTTGATTGCAAAACTTCCACTACTATTAATTGGTTATGCACAAAAGGCTGCACTCTAATAAAAACAACATAGCTTACTGTAGGATGTTAACTTATAATATGAAGAACTCTCTCTGAGTGAGAATAAATAAATGGAAAAAATATAAATTAATATAAATAAATAAACTCCATTTGCTCGTGAAGATCATATAATTGAAAGCTCTGAAACAGACCTTGAGGTGGGATTGTTATGTCAGTAGTTTCCAAGGTCAAGCATGTTCGATAAATTTCAAACCTTTGACACTATTTGTAAAAGACTCTTCACAGAAGATTTTTGACTTGTCATAGTAGGAAACGCACAGGTCAAATAAGAAAAAAAAATGAATTATGGCTGAATTCCATTTAGCTGTGGCAGTTTCAGGGTCCTGGTATTGTGCATGCTGTCATGGCTTACTGGGGCACTTGAATAGAACGGAGCCATTGTTAATGTTATTAGTGACACCTGTGCTTTTCCAACAGTGACAAGTCAAAATGTCTGCTGTGAAAAATGCCTACAACCAGCATTCAGACTACCAGTACCAAGCTCAAGAGGAGAGACGGTTACTTCCTTTCTTTGGTCTGTACCCACAACCTTCACCTGTTTGCATTAACCCTTACCTGTTCCCTCCACTTCAAAGTCATCCGGCAGCAGTTTGTCCTGCCGGTTGCCGAGTGTGAAGGACAGTAACGCCAGAAGGAGGGCGTCCAGGATGCTGATGATGGCCAGGATGTAGGCCCAGCGCACCGTGCAGTTCCCCAGGCTGTACTTATCCGTCCTCTGGCCACACATCCTCTTCACCTCCGGAGAGTCCCAGCCATCCGGGTAGATCATGCAGCCCATCACCATCAACACGGCTGCGGGGGAAGAAGGACACTGAAATGGTGGAGCCTTGCAAAAATTACCCCTTGCGCGCTCTTATCCTTATAAACAATTATTAGGGAGGTTCTTCTGGGCCCCCAGTGCAGGATAAGGCATGATGTACCCCCATAAAGTGCCAAAGGTTTAATTTATTTATGATTCAGCAGAGCAAAAGATGCTCAGTGGTGCTGTTTGCGTGATGTACTGTTATGAAAGTTCTTAAATGTTAAATGCTCTCCATCTGGTAAAGTTTCCTCTGGGGTGTTGCCATAGCTACTTCACAAACCAGATTAAAATCTGAATTCTGCAGCCACGTGCATTTCAAGAAATTGCCAAATTATATACAGTGGAGGACAGTAACAAAGTGGATTTACTCAAGAATTTTGAGGTACTTGTACTTTACTTGAGTATTTCCATTTTATGTTAATACTTCACTACATCAGCGGCAAAATGCAGAGATTAGAGACAAGTCCAAAAAATGAACACAAATGTACTGTATGTCACAGAACTTAGTTTTTTCTCGCCCATCAATCATCTCATGACCTCTCAGATTTATCTGGTGACCCTTTGGAGGGGCCTGACCCCTAGGTTGGACAAGATTACCTGACTGTCTCTGAAGCAGTTACAACTAGCTGCACCTCATCCAGCTACAACAGTAAAATGCTGCTTACACAGTGTTGCGTCAGTATTAAAAATATGATAATGTAATATATGATATTATATCAGTCACAGGTAACATTTTATTACAGGACGAGTACTTTTACTTTTGATAATAGTACATTTTGTTGATGATACGTCTGTACTTTTACTTAAGTAGGATTATGAATGCAGGACTTTTATTTGTAATGTTGTATTTTTATATTGTTGTATTTGTCACAGTCACGGCCATGCCCCAGTATGTTCCCTTGTGTTTCTTTCTCCTGTGTGTCCTGTGCTTCCCTGTCTGTCTCTCTATGTCTGTGTGTGTGGTGGGCATGGCGCTCCCTCTCTCACTCTCCCGGCTCCTCGATCCCTGATCAGCCTACACACCTGCCTTCATCAGCTCATCACCGCTGCCGTGTTTCAACCTCGGCTCTTCACCCATTCTCGGCCAGATCGTTATTTCAGCTACAGTGGTAGTCACACGCTTCAGGCCTCCCTAGTTTCTGTAAATTCAGAGAATTTTTCTTCAAATTGATCAGTTGCTTGTTATTCATTGTCTCTTTCCTTGTGCCTCAGGGTCACCTCATACCTGCCTCCCTGCCTGCTTGCCTGCCTGCTAACCCTCGTGCAAACCTCAGCTTGCCCACGCTCTCACCCTTGTCCTGCCCCTGCCAGCCATCTGCCTCTCCACTCCGCCTTCATTCCCTGTAAACCCTGCAATTAAACCTTTCTAATCTACTTCATCCCTGTGTCTGTGTCCTGCGCTTGGGTCCTCCCTGCGAACCGTCACAGTACTGGTATTTTTGCTTAAGTGAAGGATCTGACTTCTTCTTCCACCACCAGTTATATAGACCTTTATCATATGGGTAGTTTCCTCGGCCCTGGTATGTTTCAGGTGCAAGCTCAGATCTGTTATCAACACAGCAACACCTGATCGTGTTACATGTAATCAATCCACCATCAGAGGTGTCAGAGTCTGGGCTGAAACTGGATCCCTTATTGGCCTCCACAGTGAAGAACAACACATCCAGTACAAACACACACCCCGCCTGAAACCTGAGAGGTGAGAAGGCGGCTCATGACAGGATGAGTTTATCACCTCACACTCAATTTAGAGTCTCCCTCATCCTTCAGACCCACTGCTGCATTTTAGAGTTTTGATATTCAGGTGTCGAACTTTGGCGGTTTTGTGGAATGTGCACTTTCAGGACCAAATATAAAATCTTGGTCTGTATTTGGATAATTAGATGCTGCTAATAAAGCAACTATAAGGTTTTAAAAAGTAGAATAAGTGGTGGAGTCACTTGCCTACTTAGTGTTTCTCCACTGACTGTGACCTTTGACCTTGA
>NTHP01000005.1:2870939-2911519 GCA_003416845.1 Oplegnathus fasciatus | reverse complement strand
GATTACGATTACATAGATACATAGTAAATAATCAGCATTATATTGATTTATCTCCCAGCTTCACTCAGTTGTAAGTTAAGTATCAGTCCTGTACTACAAAATAAAGTGTGACCAAAACGTAACCTACAAAATAATACAAGATGATGTCTCCTGATTTGTTTTACCCTAAAGTTATCAGTTTCTTTTCTTAAGTAGAAGTAGTAATGTGCCAATGTAGAAATACTCCATTTCAAGTAAAAGTTCTGCCTTCAAAAAGTACATACAGTAAGTATTATTAGCAAAATGTACTTTAAGTATCAAAAGTAAAAGTACTCATGCAGAAAGGACCATTTAATTGTTTTTACTGATGACTTGTAGCTGCTGGAGGTGGAGCTAGTTGTAACTACTTTATATGCTGTTGGGTACTTAAATCAATAACTATGCATCATATTTTATATATTGATCATATATTTGTATATAAAATCTTGATCTAAACAGTAAGTAGTAACTACATTTGTCAAATAAATGTAATGGAGTAAAAACCTCTGAGATGTAGTGGAGCAGAAGTATAAAGTAACATAAAATGGAAGTGCTCAAATAAAGTAGAAATACTTGAAAACAGCAGCACACCTCCTCCTCACCTGAGGCCAGCTGCATCCATGCGCAGATCCTGTAGACGTTCCCGGCGTTGCAGAAGAAGAACAAGCTGAAGCAGACCATGGTGGCTACAATCAGCAGCATGGAGGTCCCCACGAAGAACATGGCGGTCCGGAAGGCCGGTGAGGGGATGGAGCTGAAGTCCAGCACGCTGCCCTTGCAGGTGAGCTCCGAGGTGAGCGCGTTGCCGATGCAGTAGTGGAAGAGGCCGAAGTACCCGGCCTGCGGGGTGTTGACGCTGTCCCCGATCCAGTAGGGCTGGATGAAGACCACCATGGTGATGATGACGAAGCAGATGGTGAACACGGCCCACATGACGCCGATGGCCCGGGAGTTTCTCACGTAGTTCGTGTGGTAGATTTTAGCAGCCTCCTGGGCTGGGAGCAGGTCCATCTTGGCGCGCAGGAAGGAGACTTTTTACAACTTTTAGAAAACACAGTCAGCTTTTCTTAAATAATCTCTTCTTTAAATCTGTAAACATTACGTTTTTATATTCCATCCATATCTTCTGAGTCTTTAAACACCGCAACACACACACACACACACAGACACATACACACCTGTTGCGACTGTGGCTGCTTTGCACTGAAAAGCCTGGCTCAGGATTCAGCACCCTGGACAGCACCCACTCCTCTCTAATTAATGATGTTTGTCTGACGTCAGAGATTGACAGCTGGCTGTTTATTGAGTCGTCCATTCAAGTTTTCTTGCCTTTTTCTTTTGAAGGCAATCTTTAAAGAAGCTTCTATATAAAAAGAAGGTCATTCTGGGGACCGGCCCTTTCATGGTGACCACTTGTAACTGAGTAGTACAGTTACAACCACAATTCTGTGTAACTCTCTCTTTTGGAGATTACATGAAGATAATTCCCAAGGCAATTGATCTTAATTTGGCCCTCTTTTCATTTAAATATCAATATAATGTACAGTATACACAACTAAGATGTTTAAATAAGGATATATTTAGAATGGAAACACCACAATCTTATTATTATAAGATTAAATGTTACAATTGTGTGAAAGTAAATTTTTCCCCTAGGACAGTATATATAGCCTAACCTGTAATCCTGTTTCCTCAAAAAGCAAACACAAACGTTTGGTATGTTAAAACAGCACACATTTATCAGGAATATAAAAAAGTTAAGTTAAGGGTTTATTTTTATTTTCACACTGCAACTTTACCGCATAGCTCTGTTGAATTAATTTAGCACAAACTCCTCTTCAATCCAATATTTTTAAATGTCATAATGTGATATTTAGTGAGATTCAGCCTGGCAGTCTGCTGGGGTTTATGGCTGATACACAGGAAGCTTATAATAAAAGTTTGCTGATATCAAATTCAATATTGTTCCAGCTGAGTCTTCTTATTGGAGTGCTGCTTATCTGCAAACTTACAGCCAGTGACAGGAGCACAATAAGGATTTTATTTTGATAAATAAAAGAAAAACCTCACATGGACAGATTATGGTTTTTGATTGTTGGGAGTTGAGAGTTCAGCTGCATCACAGAGAGCTGAACAACAGTGAAGTGTGTAGCGGCTTAGAAATGGCACAGACGTGAAGAACCTAACACTAAACACACATGGGCTGCTTCAAATCACACAGCACACTTGTGTTTGCCAAAAACCAGCTGGTCGGTGATGCTTGATACCAAAACAGAGATCTATTTAACGCTGGCGAGTCCAGCTTTTCTGCTCCCTCTGTCTGAGTCACTGCTGTTCAGGAGACTGTTTTTTTCCCATTTTAATTACCCCTCTGTGGGCTCATAAATGACCATATTCGACACCAGAATTCAATGTTGGCAAAAACAGTGAATCTCATTTGCTGCAGCCTGATTTTTCTAAATTACTGGTTTGTTTTTATGCAAGCATTTTTAATAACATACATATGATTTCACTCCTTGCACATGTTTTTTTTGTGTGTGCCACATTCAGTTTGGGATGGCAACTATGGCTCGAGGCTGACAGGGGCAGCCGGACAGAGCATGCCACCATCTGTACCCTTCACCCTCCAGTCAGTGTTCATAACAAGGAGCTAGAGGACCTCCTACATGACACTGTGCCATGTGTAGAGAAAAGTATCCAGGGATGAGGTTGTTCAGCATCCTCAGGATATCCCTGATGGCTCCCTGCAGCTCAGGAGGGACAATCAGCTGCCAGTTGGGGGGTAACAGACAGAAAAACAAGAGCTCTGCCTGAAAGACAGAAAGAGAGAGAGAGAGAGAGCGTGATGAGATGGAGAGGAGACTTCACTGTTTGGATAAAAAGACTAATCAAACTCAGTCTGTGGAGGAAAAATGTGGGGGAGCTGCCTTTGAGTGCTGCTCTAATGAGGCGTGATCCCCGATACACGTGACAGCTTCTGAAAAGTCTGATTGTCTTGTCAAGATTTCATCAAGCCTTCTTCAGTGATGCCTTGAAGAGGAGATGTGGTGCAAGCATCTTGGTGGGAAAAAAAAGGTTGAGGACAGCTTCATGCCCACACAAACACACATACGGAGAATTTAGGAGAATGAACTTCATTTATTTGTCTTCATTTGTTTTCTGACATAAAACCTTGTTGCAAGCTTGTTTTAAAGTCAAAATAATAAAAGCCTGCAGTGATATAAGGGAATTAATGAAATAAAAAAAACACTTAAGCTGCATTCAGAGCCCCTGGTTATGAATTAAAAGATAAATCCATGACCATCTGCTTTTGACCCAGAGCAGTGCTGCTGTGTTAAAGCTCCCAAATGAAAATGAAATGTGATGTCTATCTTACGGGTTGATGGGCTGGAAAAATTGCAGATGTTAACACAAGGTGGGTAATAAAACTTTTTAAAAGCCCTTTTTGATTTTACAACCCCTTTCCCCCATCACAGACTGGATCTGACATTAGCAGAAGGATTAAGGTGTTTAACTGTGTTACCATTTTCTTACCTCAGCACAAACTAAGGAACACTCACAGCTTTGAATTTAGAGGTGCCACCATCTCCTGAATATAAATTCAAGCAGTATTGTCACTTTACCGAGGAGAATGACACACTGTTTGCATTAACTTTTCAGCCATTCCACCATAAAGTTTAAATGCCACTTAATTTATAGCACTGAAATATTTAACTTTGAAAACCATCTATCTGAATTGATGTATTTGAATTTCCCTCTTTAAAACAGTCAATTTCAAGTTTTGTGATTTCAATAACTATATTTTTTCGAAGTTAAAATGTGTATCCTCTGTGTCCAAGATGTTCACATCTGAATTTGACCAACCAGATTTTTGGACATTTGGACAATTTTGATCTGAATTGAGCTTATTTGAATATAGTTCTTAGAATAGAGTAATTTAGAAACTTGAATTTGTGAACCCTAAAAATGTATATATACTGGAAATAAAGTTTTTAAAACTGACTATTAAAAATTCAGAAAGATGGTTTTCAAAGTCAAATATTTCAACATGAAATATTCAGTAGTGTGTACATTTCACAGTCAGATATTCAGTGACTTATACGTTTCAAATCTTTAGTGCCATTATTTGCTTCCATTACACCATAGCTGAAAGAAGCAGATAAGAAATACATTTCCTCTATTGGCTGCTACGTCCAAAAACTGTAGAAAAAACTGTAGAAAAAACCTGGCCTCAGGTAAGCCCTTGTGTCAGTTAGTTTGTGGTTATTTGATTAAATGCAAATTTATTTGATAACATACACAATTTAAATAAAATATCAACTGAAACAATAAAGAATTTTACAAAGCTACATTTGTAGCATTTGGTTCTTCTACAAGTAAGAGCCCCCAGATAACAAAGGAGCCACAATTAGATTACCACAAACCAACTGGGTGCCCTGGGGCTCTTTGACAGTTGCTTGGCGTGGTTGGGAATGCGTCCTCGCCTCAGTCCATCGAGGCTCTGTCTTTTTGCCCAAATGTGAATTTCCTGACTGCAACCAGCTGACAGAAAACTGGCAGAAAATCAAGTCAAATCCCTGTCTTCAGAAAGTCTGAGCAGACACGTAAAGGTCATGTTCTGTCACATAACCTTTACTGTGTGTATTTTTTGCCTTTATTAAATAGTAAATAGTAGAGATGTGATAGGAAAAGAAGGGAGAAAGAGAGAAGATGACATGCATCAAAGTGTACTGGCTGGACATGAACCAGGGATGTTGCAATCACATGGTCATTGTCTTAGAAAGCCACCAGGACACCCAAACAACATCTTTGTTTTATGGTTATTACCTGTCTTGAAAGCAAACGAGAAATAATTAATTGATGTTGGAATGAGACGCCTTTAATTGTTGCATCATGGGCAACCTCAGGATTGACCACCTAAACATATTGTGTGAGAGCCACAGACCCATTTGCACTTGAAGGACAGAGCTGAGCATGCATTTAGGTTCTTTACCTCAGATAAGTGAATGTTTAAGCAAACCTGATAGCTGAGCTCTTCCTTCTTGTCATTCTCAGACCTCGAGGAGTCAGGTTTGTTTATTTGTTTGTTCAATAGTTCCTGTGCCTCACTGCAGTTCAGAGAGGCTGTTAAAACGACCTGCCAGTTTGGTTGCCTGTGCAGCAAATTCACAAGCGAGAGAGGCAAAGTGAAGAGAGAAATGTGAAGAGGGGTACAAGTAAGTGAACATTTTCCACCCGGCTCTCTGCAAACGGAGAAACAGATCGCAGAACACAAATAAAGTGATGGATAAACACAGAAGAGTGAATGTGGGTTGTTGTATCTCGCCTCGAGGAAGGCACTGAATAGATGGCCACGCGATTCTCACAGGTTGTCTAAATCTTTAACAGCATGTAACTGTTTTAGTACATCATGTTACCCATTCAGTTACTGTTCATTTGTTTCCTCTTAAATTTGTTTATGAAAGCAGCTCAATTAATATTTTTATTTTAGCAATGGATTACATGACTATTAGTATGTGAAATAGAGTTAAACAAATAGTTGATAAATTGATTATTCAATCGCCCAAAATTTGGGCAACTATTATAATAATCAATTAATGTGACATTAATGAGATGGACATTTCTCAATATATTCTGGCATTTTATAGAACTATTAATCCATGAATGAAAAAAATAATCAGTAGATTAATCGATAATCTAGTGGACGCAAACACGACTTTTAATGGATTATATTGTTGATCTGTATCTGCTGGATGTGGGAATTGGCGACAGTTTGCTAACAAGCTCGCCATGTTAACATAAAAGGTGATAATATTTCAGTGTTGTGTTCACAGTTGGTTTCCCCCAGTGGCCAAAAAAATCTGTTACCGCAGGTTCAGGGAATTGGGACATTTTACGGATGACAAATAAACTTATTAGTGCTCTGTGGTGGACAAACTATGTAATTGCAACACTGCTTCTAGACATATATGCTGATTCCAATATATCCGTGATAGGCTAATATCGGCTGATAGTTTTCGGTCGGGCTAAATAATACAGTTACAATATTATCATTGCCCTCAAAACAGTAATAATCAACAATAATTAATTGGAACAATTGACCAGTAACCATAAAAGTAGAACTCGCACATTTACAGAGGGCCAGGGGAGGTTTTAATTGGACAATTAGTTTTCAGTGCTAATTTAATTGTAAAAATAAAGTCAAGTCTACCCCAGTCTGAGCTGAATACTTTGTTGTTCTTGGTCACTCCAGAACCTTATTAACTCTAATGAGTGGAAAAAACTGGATGTGATCAAAGCTAGAGAGGTTTTTCAGTGAAGTGTGCTGAGAATTGCTTGTTTGTTATGAATCCAAAGCCTGACAGCGGCGTCTTTTACAAAGACAGGCGGACACTTTGGTGGGATGGAAGATGAGTCACATAACATTAAACAATAATACAGCAAAAATAACATATGGTGATGGTAGAATAGCCGTGTATATGTTGTACACAAGCATGATATGGACAAACAGGTGAATTGCAGCACTCCTTAAAAGGATGTCTCCGAGTTTTCACAGACCTGAGACAAACCGCTGCAGATTGTCATTGCTATAGGAATTAATGAGTATGAATGGGTTCAGTCACAAGCCATTAAACCTCCCCTGGTCCTTTGTAAATGGGCAAGCTCTACTTCCTTGGTTCATCATATTTCTCTCCATAATCCAATATGAGGTGTGTGAGCTGCTGTAAAATGGCCTGTGGCACTTCTAATAACCTTGGCAGCTTTATTACATTTATGGCCAACTTTCATCAAATGAGCGACATGCTTATTCCTTGATGTGATTAAGGTCTGCTGCTGGAGACGGAGAGCAGAGTGCATCATAATGTTTTCTGGAAATGTGAAGGATATTCTACTGTCACCATGTGTTATTTTTACTGTATTATTGTTTAATGTTATGTGACTCATCTTCCTTCCCACCAAAGCGTCCGCCTGTCTTTGTAAAAGATGCTGTTTTCAGGCTTTGGATTCATAACAAACAAGCAGTCCTCAGCACACTCCAGTAGATTTAGATGCCAGCGCCAATTAGAGATGAAGAGGCATTTCATCTGAATATTAGCAATCATTTAAAGTCAGGCACTGATTTCTTTTATGATTGGCCCAGAGGAGGGTGCTGCCCATTAATGCTGGTTTGAGGAGAATAATATGATTAAGTTAGTCTTCTCTACTTGGTATTCAGTTGGATAAACCACTCCAATCAGTATGCAGGAGGGTTGTTTCAGGACGGCAAACTGTCTCTAACTGCATTTCGAGTATCTCTTCATTTCTATAGATTGAATCTCACTGGCCTTGTGCATATTGCAACATCCTTCTAAACACCCCCTTGTGTTGCATCAATAACCTTGACCCTCAGCTGTATTGTGGCTTTGTTTCCCTGCAGCATCAATGTTTGAAGATAATGAGCTCTGTGAGTTCGGTGCAGGTGTTGTAATGTTGCAGCAGCTCTGCCCAGGACAGCAGATGAGCATCCACATTTTTGTGCTCCTCCCAGAGCAGAGCAGCTTGTGTTTCCCAAAAAAAACCCAACCCAAACCTCATCCTCCCCTCCCCAATGCCTGACCCTGCACTAATGTCGTCTCCCCTTCACTGCGGCACCGCAGCTCCATGGATGCTTGTCCAGCCGGCTCTGAGGCCAATTTTCTTTCATCCCATCTCTGCTAGAATCGGCGTGGTTTGGCAGCAGAAAGCAGGAGCCGATGCAGACCTCAGCCAGGCGCATCTTGTTATTTCAGACAGAAAAAAAAGAGCACAATGGGCTTCCACACCCTCAGCGACCCAGCACCACTGTATTTGGGATAACTTGAGGCATCTGCAACGGTTACCACTCTTGGAATGTGTGTTTGGTGTCACACTAATGAGATTTCCTTCCGCCACAGATGCTCTGCTTTTGTGCAAAAAAAAAAAGAAAAAAAATGAAATGAAATGAAAAGGCAGACACCTCAAAGTGCTTTTTCTCTGTGTTTGTGAGCCCTCATTGCGTTGATGAAAAAATCCAAGATTGTCCAAGAGGGGGCAGTATGCCATAAAGTGTACTGAGCCAGGTCACTTATTAGTGTATGCACAGAGGATAGATAAAGAGTGTACTCCTCCCATACTTCCACTCAAGCAAACAGCCAGACGAGGAACAGACTGACCTTACTGTTCACACGTGTATCATACATACAGCGTGTACAAAGAGTCACTTGCAATAGGCAGGGCCATTTATTTAAAAATCAATATTAACCTTTTGAGAGTCCTGTCATGTTTTTTTTTCTTGCAGGGTATGCCTACGTTATCTTTTGATGTTGAAAAAGACCCTGAGTGTATTTTACATAAATCCTTTGTGGTGTAATGTTCTTTGAAGATGCTCTGAATCCCCCCAGTGTGATTGTATTAACACACAAAATCTACAATCACATTGATTTTCATATTTAAACACCTTCTTTAAAAGTCATTCCCTCACTGCCTCACTCCCTGTCTTCCTTCCTCATTTGGAATTGTGAATAATGTGTTTATTTCCTGGATGTCTTGCAGATGCACCTCTTTGTTTCTGGGACGGAAGCCCAGTGTGTGTGTGTGTGTGTGTGTGAACATGATACCAAGTGTGAGATGGGGTCATCATTCAGTCCTCCTGACAGACTGAATCCTTGTGAAAACACCACTGCTGCCTCTCCCAACACAGCTGCTATTGGTGCGACGACACGCGCACGCCGCATGAGATATCAGGTAGGGGTGCAGTTATGCAAGGGCACGCATGACAAGGAGGCATATCCATCTAGGGGGTGAATCTCATCGTTATTCTTTCCTTTCTAACCTCTCCTGGTTGACTCGGCGGTGTGCAAAGACCTGAGGCTCTGAACTTTGATTGCGTGTGTGTATTCTCACTTGTATAATATCAGAGGCCCTCCAATGATTAAAGAAAACACACCTATAATTTCAATCATGATGTGCAGTGCCCTTTTGAAATGTCACCATCAATATGTCTGTCAAGTGCCCTGAACAGAGGCGAGGGCAGCCGCCACACAACAATGTATGTTCTCTCTCCATTCTTGTAGCTGCTCATTTGGTTTTTGTGCAATTCGTCATGGGCAAATGTGTTCACTTTTAGATAGTCACTGCAAGTGTCTGCGAGAGGGTGTGCTTTCTCTCAGTGTATGTGTAAGTGACGCTCCAGCTGTAATATAACCTTGTAGCAGAAGTGATAGGAAGGAGGATTTTTCCGCCCCTGACAGTGAATTTTGGCGAGGCAGTGCTGCGAGAGCTGTGGGGAAATTCTTGCTGTTAATTGGACTGTGAAGGATTTCTACTGCAGATTCAGCCCACTCTGCAAGTTCCCACCACGGATTGTAAAAGGGTATTAGTTTACAGCGTGTCCTCTATTTCCCTCTCTCTGTCTATGTCCCAATTCCATTCTGTAATTGTATTCAGCATGTTCTACAAAATATTCATGGCGTACACGATTATGTGCTGTTACCATACAAGAAATCTGTGTAAATGATGCAAGACGTGAACTGACAGACGTCAAACAAACGGCCACTTAAAGCTGCTGCGAGTTAAAGGAATAGTTCCTACATTTTTGGGAAATATGCTTATTCTCTTTCCCTGGCTGAGAGTTAGATGAGACGATTGATAACACTCATGTCTGTATGCCAAATGTGAAGCTAGAGCTAGTAGGTTAGCTCAGCCTTTAGAGTGGAAACAGGGAGAAACAGCTAGCCTGGCTCTATTCAAAGTGGAAAAAAAGATCACAAACTAACAAATAATATTTTGTTTGTTTAATTTGTGTAAAAAGCATAAAAATGATAAGTTGTGGTTTTACGGGGGGTTAGATGCTGGGTTATTTCTTGGCTGGGTACAGTGACTTCCCCTTGTTGCCAGACAACCAGTGGACACTCCAGGGACATTTTGTTGCCTTTGAACAAAGCCAGGTTAGCTGTTTTCTCCCACCAGTGTTGTCAGATTGGACAACTTTTTATGTGATTGGGCGAGTAAAAATGGGTTTGGGCGGCTTGTGATCCTTTGGGCCAATTTTTGTATCATTTGACCAGTTTTCCCCAATGAATAGTTAGGCCATATTCAAATGAATTGGCCCCTCCTCTCCTCAAATTAGTATCAATGAGATTTACAGGGCACTGAGTTCAATAGTTCGCCTAATTATGCTAATAATATGCTAATAGAGCTCAAGTTCAGCCCCAGAACATAACGGGAAAGCTCTGACTACATGGATGAACGAAAAACCACATCTGAGATCCAAATTAGAAAATAACATTTATGACGACTGGGCATGTCGGAGGCTTTGACTGGACTACTTGGTGTCAATCAATTCTGGCAGCACTGCCCCCTGCTTACAGTCTTCATGCTAAGATAAGCTATCCAGCTGGTGGTTCCAGCTTCATATTTACCGTACAGACATGAGAATAGTATTGATCTTATCATCTAATTCTCGCCAAGGAAGTGAATAAGCCTAGTTTGAAAAATTTTGGACTGGTCCTTTAAAAATAAAGTGAATATTTATATTTAATACTTTTTGGTTTGTTTTTTTGTGGTCTCACCACCATCTGCAATTTGTTTTAATGTGCTGCAGCTGTGAGTCGCTCCTCCATGTCCCTTGTGCATTGCACTGTGGGACAGTGGTGCCCATCAACAGCACACTCAAAGATGCAGTGAATTTAGAAAGCCTACTGATTTACTTTGTGTATACTTAGTGTTCCAGTGTGAACGCACACATACTCAAACCCCTGTTGGCATTAAAGCGTAGTATGGAGTCGGGGCACAGTCTCTGTGTCTTGCTCTCTCTTCTTCACACATGCACACACTTTTTCAAGAAGGCTGCTCAGATGAACAGTATCCAAACAAACACTATTTGCATCAAACACTGATGAAACAGTGACTGATGATGATGCCAGTTCATGTAAACCGACTGTAAACCGGGATGAGAGTGACTGGATCGAGCTTCAAAGGTGGTTGAAGGGTGTGCAAAGAAATTTCTGTTCCATTCTCTCAACATTTCAGATTGAGTAACATTTGGTGCTGCTATCTTTTCCTCACAGTGTATTTTGTCTCTACTAGACATTTCCTTTACAATGGAATTACAGTTTGTATTGGCTTTGTGAGTTGATTTATCACAGTAATGGAGGTGCAGGCAGAAAAAGAGCACGGGAAAACCAGCTTAGTTTTAAATCACTTCACACCACCGGGTGTTTAGGCATTAACTGCTTCTCTTTTACCCAGAAAGGAAAGGAGAGGTGCTCTATCACATAAAGCAGTGGCTGTGGCTAAATACTGGACAGCATGAATTGGGATCTGAGAACTTTATTAGGCACTTGCTGACCAAGTACAAGCCTTTTAATGTTCAGCTTGTCTGTGTTTTATTCAGTCACAGGCAGACAATCTTTAGGTATATAAATTTATGCAACACACTTTACACTTTGTTATTAAGCATAACAGCATCCTGGTTGTCTGTCCTCTTGTCATCTGACCTACAGGTTGCTCACAGACACGCATACAGAGGATCTGTTACATGAAGGGAATGTAAAGTATTGACTGTATAAGCTCTGCCTATAAAGGCGACAATCAGTTGTTGAAAAGTATAAAGGACGAAGTCAACATTGTGTGATTGCAGAAAAGTGTTTGCAATAAGTAAGTGAGTCCCTTCACTTCATCACCTCTCGACTGGTTTGATTGTGGAGAATAATGGAGGAGAGCGTGCTGTCATTTCTAAAGAAACTGTCAAGTAGCAACTGCTGCTGGTGGGGTAGTAAGGAAGAGCTCAAGGGGTTAAAGACTGTTGGCGTTAACAACACCACAGCAGGCCCGTACTGCTACCCGCACTCACCACTGATGAGTTTCTTTTTCCCTGACAGCGATGACTTCCCCGGGCCCCTGTGAGCATGTGAAGCCCATCAACTCCTAAAATCATGCTGCTCCCGTAATGAGGAAAACCATAATGGCAAATCCTGCTCGGAGCATCCTCTGGCTGTGATGGCTGCACCGGAGGGCATGTGCACAGAGAGCGGGGGTGCTTCAGCTGGCGAGCAGGCGTTCCTCATTATCTAGATGTGAGCGCCACGAGGGTCGAATAACGCAGAGGGTGTGGAGTCACATTAATCATGCTGTCACACATGTACAGGTCCACTCCAGAGACAGGAGTTCATGCCCCCACATGCTAATGCTCTGAGGATGACAACAACTACTGTCCTCACTCACTCAACCACAGTGGTATTTAAGCACATACCACAGGACGATGGCACTCTATATTTTTCTACTTTGCTGGCAGATCCCTTTTGACAATATTTGGGGATGTGTGCTGTAATGGTAGCCCTCTTATGCAGCTCTGGCTCAGCTGTGCTCCCCTGCACCTGCATCTGATCTCTGTGTGGGAGGAATCCTGATATTTCTCCTCAGTGAGACATTGGTGGCGCACTGCCTGCTGTGAGTCTTGCCGTGGCAATGTTCACATATCACTGGCTGTGTATTCATTTCCACCCATGCTGCACAGGGGATAAATGCAATGATTTGCATGGATATAGCTTTGAGAAAACACTGTGATGAAAATCCCTCCCGCCCACGATAGAAAGCAAACTTTAATCAGGGGTAGGAGGGAAATGTCTCCATGCCTCCTGGCATTGCAGGGGTAGGAGGCTACAGGGGTGCAGCATTTAAGATTAGCTCCACTGCTTGTTGAACAAATAGATGGAAGTCAAAATCCTTTGGGAGGGGCTCGCTTCTTCTTTCCTCCCTAAAAACTGTACAGCAGTCTCAGCCGTGGCGATGATGCCACTCACTGAAGCAGTTTTTATTATGCATCTAAATCATTCTTATTTCATTAAAGATGAGCAGTGGAGCCGCGGAGTTTCAGTCAACACAAACTAAATTGCTTCAGTTAGCATTCAGAGGTAGAATGATTAGTGGGTGTGTTGCTGTTGAATGTAGAAGCAGAAATGAAAAATTTAGATGATGCTGTGGTCTGGGATTCAGCGGCAGAACAGATGATGCGTTTCTCTCAGGCTCCCTGCCTCTGGGGTAATTCAATTCATTTTCTTTTATTGATTGACACTGGACACCGTGACGTTTGCAGTTCATGCAAGCAGGCAGCAATAATGAAGGAATTACTTGCAATTCGGCTCCTAAAAATGAATTGTAACTCTGCCAAGTAGTCGCAGTTCTCATGTGTGAGTTTTATTGTACCTCTAAATCTTTGTAAGAACCATTTTTAAAGTGACAACATGTTTGCGGATAGAGGAGATTGTAACCAGTACTCAATATTTTCAGGGCATGTTTGAGGGCTAGTTTAGAGTTAAGGTTTGTCATGCAGTTGTCACCTTGATGGTGTTCCCACAAGTACAGTAATACAAACGTGTGAGTATGTGTGTATTTTCGGGAGGTCTTCACTTGTTCAAAAGGCTGTTTGAGGTTTAAGGATTAGTTTTAGGGTTAAGATTAGAATTACGTTGAAGTCAAACTTGCAATAACTGATTTGACCTTTTGGGGGCAGCAGAAACGAACTGTGAACACAACATTGACATGTTATCACATTTTAAGCAAACTTTTTCGCAAACAGTTTCTTATTTACACATTCTGCAGATATGGAGCTACATTAGCATTCATTTGGAGTCATGTTTCTGTGCACCTGGCAAATTCAAGTCCAATGTTCACTCTCCTTTTAGCTCTGGTTTTGGTCTCCACCAACTCCTGGGAAAAATATCTGGCTCTTTAGCTGCTAAATGCTCCACAGTGTTCACCAGCTGGTTGCTAACTTTGTCGTTTGGTGCTGGGTTGGTAGTGTACAGTGGGATTTTAGAGCTTTTTCATTGAAAACAGCTGCCTCATGCAGCTGAAAACAACGCTGATGAGAGTGGTGAGAGTGAACCAAAACAGTGTAGTTGCAAGCCGCAAAAACCAAAACAATGAGCTGAAACACTATAAAGCTCCATAGAGCTGAGAGTTAAGTGATAATTCTCTGTGCCTTTATCACTACAAGTAAATGAGAGTGTCCGCACAAGTATAGAAATACAAAAATGTGTGTGTTTGTTAATAATCAATTTCTTTTTGGAGAACACAGCAGGAACCTGTCAACTTTGGGATGTTTGTGTTTGTCTTTCTGGCATTTTTACTTTTTGCAGCCTTTGAAGGTATTAGACTTTTTTTCATTAAACCCTCCAACATGTCTGTTTCTGTCAAACTTTAGACTGGAAGAGAAAAAGCTCTCTTTTATTTAGCATCTAATTTTGCAGAAGAAAGTGTGGCTCTTTCTGGGGTTGTAGATTGCTTCTGAGCATTTTCACTGTTGTACATAATCATATCTTTAAGGACTGTCTCCATCCTCTCCAGAGCTGTCTAAACACCGATGTGCCTGAACTTCATGGCTCATGAAGTCTGACCTCAGTTGCCCAAAGCTTATTGGGGAGGGATTTCATACTTGTGAATTAATTTCATACTGAAGGGGAGACTGCTTGACCTCAGTAGCTGCTTAAAATAACCTGCAATTTAAAGGGGCACTCGACCAATTTTACATGTCAAAGTCAATTTACCTGTCATGAGTGTACTCAACTCTTTTGCCAGACAAGAATGTCGATATTGGACGGTTCTGCAAAACTCCATTTACGTTCAATGACAATTTCTTTTTTTTTCTTTTTACGTCCAATCCTAATCTTTTTGCAGTTCTCACTTTTTACAATATCTACACATGAAAACTTTGGAAAGGGGATTGGACATAAAACGAGAAGTGTAGAGCAGGTGTTTTCAAAGTCTGAGAATGTGGGCCTCCCCTCAGACAAAGCTTGGAAAAAGGTATCCCCTCAACCCCCGCTGAGTTTACATGCTTAGTTTTGCTTAATTCCTGGATGCCTATGGGATGATCATTATGTTATTTGATCCCATAGACACTCAATAATTGAGCCAAGATACTACAAAGATACTGCACCAATACATAAAAGAAAGGTCTGTCCTAAGGTATTTATTAGTTTCTGACTCTGGGTATCTCTGAACTATATCTTTAACCAAATTACACACACTTAAGCTATTCTATGTGATCTCCTTTTGATAACTAATGTAATATTTTTCACTTCCATTCACTGAGCCTCCCCTCCCCGCCTCCCACTTTAAAAAGCTCTGGTGCAGAATGTCCATTAAGGATGTGATTTCTGGGAGAACAGCTGAATAATGTCTTGTGTGGCTCTGGCCAGAGCTTTGTGAAAGTTGGCATCACTCTGGCGTCTCGGCTTTGGCTTGAGACCACAAATGTTTAACAGAAATCCAGCGTTACAAAGTAGATGTGGTGTTCGAAAGACGTAGGTGTTTACCAGGAGCTTGACCCAAACAAACCATTCTTTGTTT
This sequence comes from Oplegnathus fasciatus, assembly GCA_003416845.1. Lineage (NCBI taxonomy): Eukaryota > Metazoa > Chordata > Actinopteri > Centrarchiformes > Oplegnathidae > Oplegnathus > Oplegnathus fasciatus. The sequence continues at coordinate 2,896,150 of NTHP01000005.1, read as the reverse complement.
AATCTGTCTCTCAGAACGCCACCAACTTTATGGAAGGGCAACACAAAATACTAAACTGAAGGACTCTTTTAATTTACATGCAGAGCAATGCAATGCAGTGTTTGTTCCTACTGTAATTCTGTGTTCTTTTATGATAATTTTGTTTGTTGCAGAGTCAAATGTACTGCATATCTCAACATCAAAACGTGCTAATGAGCTTTACGAACCCACATACAAACAATTGTTTGAAATTTTTATGCAACCGGCAAGCTGATGCAATTTGCTGTATCTGTGGGGTTGCATTGATCTCCCAGTTTGATCAGCCTACAATCACAACTGACGCTGTAATCAGTCATTCTGTGAACAACAGGAGGGGAGAGTTGTCTGTTATGAATTTTGGTTCAGTTTGGTCTAAGTGTCTTTTCTTATTTACAGGAAAGAGTTCGCATGAAAGACCAGTAAGTGTCTGGACTGAGAGAATAACAGTAACACAATCTGAAGAAGGCAAGCATACTTTTGATTTATTTCTCGGAGAGTCAGCAGCTCCAAACTTCAGTCGGCCATGATCCTGTGGTGTGATTTCTGAACTACTAAGCAGGCAGCTTTAAGAACGCATCATGCGTTTACTTCACCAGAGTGAGAGTCACAGGAACTCATCATGGCCCTTATTTTACAAGTGACCAGAGATGTGGCAGATGATGGCCAGCTTTGAACCTGCATGAGAAACGACTGCAACGGCACACTGAGACAAAAACATGTGGCAGGCAAGACAAACGCAGCCCAATGAGCTGCCATCAGATGATGGCAACTAATTAGAGAGTTTTCTCTTCTGCTCAAGGGGCTGTCTTATGATTAAGAGAGCCCAATGAATATGTATACGATGTGAGCACAGGGATGGCTGGATCTAGGTCAGGCTGCTGGTGGATGATGGGTTGCCTGTGAAGTGAAGCAAAGAGACGTGCGGCAACACCGCGCTATTCAGAGAAACCCTCAAGAGGCATGCAGATGTGAGGGACCTTAACTTTTCCAGATTATGTCTCTAACAAGTTTAGGGGCTCTTGGCATTCAGAGGGAGGCGGCTCATCTAGCTGAGGAGCCCTAAATGACTTCTCTGGGGATCATTTCTGTCTGTTACGGCTTGGCATTTAAACAGAGCAACTGGATGAATTGATTGGTCCATCTACTCACTCAGCAAACAGAAAGCGAAACAGATATTTCTACAAAGATGGTGATGTCATATGTTGCTGTTGCTGTTGTAGTTTGTACAAAAGAATATGTGCAAACCCCCTCAGAGTCCGTGAAGACAAATGAGTGAGAAATATTACAATAAAAAAGGCAAGAATTCAGCTGTCTTGGGTTCGGTTTCACAGTGACCCTTCCACGGTCTCTAAGGCAAAGCGAGTGTGCAGTCCAGAATTGGTCCTCTCCAGGATCATTACAACAGAAATTACAACAGCTGACAAATTTCACAGCACTTGGTTTTGCTACCAACAAATGACTTTGGCTTACATTATCGGCAATAATGATAATACAAGCTGAATTCAAAGTTTAAGTTTGCTTTGGATATGAGGGAGAAGAAAAAAAAAAGACCTGTCTGTTCCAGCCAACCTGGCACACAGCTGAGTCCTCCCTGCTGTCACAGATGCCTAACCAACAGATCTGTCAGAGGATATGAGAAAAGCCCCCAGTATTATTTTCTCTTATTAAAATGTGCAAGCTTTTTTTTCCTACCACTTGCAATCACACTTGGGAATTCTGAAAGGTTATATGATTCCTGCATGCACGACAGCTCCCTTTTTTTTTTCTTTTTGAGGGGAAATGATTTGAATGAATTATCCTGTGTTACGTGTGCAGCATTTTCAAAGTCAGAGAGCCAAATCTGTGATCCTGAGCTTTTCAAAGCATGCTTACATAACTGCAACTGTACCTGTGACTGTAATTCTCAACCTATTATCGCAAGAGAATTTCTGAGATTCACAACACAAAAAGGAGTTTATGTGCGAATTCTGCAACAGGTTTCAGCCAGAACATACAATAGACTGTCTGAAATATCTTCACTGTACACTCTATAATAAGAGATGCCTCCGCTTTATGGGGCTGTGAATCTCTTTTTTCAACATAATGAACTCCCTGACAGGGAAGTGGCAACGCTTCACCACAGTAAAACACAGCTGTTTCCTGTCACCGCCACTGAAAACAGCCACGCTCCAGTGTCTTAGTGATGGTGGAAGAGTGGCTGCCGACACCACATTTCCTGGTGCTCAATCAGTGTAACGGATGAGTCTCTGCTGCAGACAGTGATGCTGCCACACACATGTGCGCATGTATACGTGTCGTGCATATACACACATTCCCAGATAAAGAGGCCCTGTCCTGGGATGCCCTCTGTAATGCATTTCTCTGTCACATAGAAGATGAATGAGCTAAAATCTCACGCTCCCCCTCCCTGCATGCTCAGTGAAGCTCCATCCACCTCACATTGGTGCAGCTCAATTGGACAGCGCAATGGAGCAGCAATGGACTAAACACCACTTCTCAGTTGAGTTCAATTGTTCATTTGTTCTCTGCTCCGTTATGTATGACTGAAGGTCCACACACCGCTCCCCTTATTATGACTTGAGCATCATCGCGCTGGAGGGATTTAATGCTCCCTGTTTCCTTCTCTTCAGAGAAATCACAGCGCTGACAAAGTGATTGGATCATCTTAAATAGAAAATGACAAATGTGTTTCCAGCCCAGCACAGGGGCATTGTTGATTTATGTCACAGAGGAATGAGAGCGGAGCTGTTCTTTTAGTCTTGCAGGAGAAAAGCATTTTCAGGCTTATATTAAAGATACTACACAGATTTCAAAGTATGAGGTTGGCTGAAAACGTGTTTTGTGGGCTGATTTTTTTGTATATTTTTCCATCAACTTTTGTTATACATCTCCTTGCTGTTGTACATGGTCTTGACTTTGTCCATCAACTTTTTTCTGTTTTTTTCCCCCTTATTTTGTGAATTAAGCAGCACACAAGTTGTAGTTGCTGCAAGGTCTGTGACCAATCAGTGATGGTCAGCCCTGTAAACTCCACCCCGATAGAAAGGACTACGCCTGGAGCAAAGACTAATTTGACACCTGAAATTACGCAGGCAAAGTTTCTGAGTTCCTCAAAGGGTTCTTGGTCTATTAACATAAAGATTTCAGCAAAAAAAGTTACGTAGTTAGCTAAAAAAGGATGAAAATAACATGGATGGAGTTATAGAACTATCAGTTATAAAATGAATCATTAGAAAATGCCTACTAGCCATACCAGATATTAGAAAAGTTGCTAGACAAAGTAAAAAAATAAAAACTATAGTCAAAGTCAAGAAGCTGTACAAGCAAACAAGGAAAATGTGCAAACATAGTTGAAAAACAACAGTGGTATATGCTATAAAAACACAAAAACAGTATGCATCAACACATTTTTAGGACAAGCAGAGCCTCATACAAACAGATCTTAGTGATTGCAAGAAGTTCCACTGTCAGTAGTTTCCTTGTGATCTTGCACTGCTGTTGTCTGATGCCAGCAGGCTGCAAATTTGTGCCTTCGACCACTAAACTCTGTCTCTGGGCATTATAACACTATTTGTTCTCAGAGGGAAAGGAGAGGCATACTGAAATCAAGTTCATTCATTCAGTACTGGTACTGGTTTTGTGCTTGGAGCACAACAAACGTTGCCACAGATGGCGTACTTGTCCTTGAAAAGTCTCTGCTTTTCAACAGAGACGTGAAAAACCGAAACAAAACATAAAACTAAAACAAACAAAATCCCACTTTTAGCGACAATCATCTAGAGGATTCATATCCGCTATTTCTTCCACGGTACATTTACAGTGTGTTGCTCCACAGATGTTCGTTTCAAAGTAGATGCATGGAGCCTTTTCAGACAGCACAGAAAATAGATGATGTTAGACTAGACTTTCGAGGGTGCTTGGTCTTTATTCTAGGCCTTTTCATAAAAACAGGAAGTGTCAGCAGCATGCAGATGCACATAATGTTTTCTCTCCCCCCCTCACAAGATGCTTTTCTGTATATCATAACCTTCAGTGGTGGAACAAGTATTCAAATCAGTAGAAACATACTCGATTACAGGTAGAAGTCCTGCATTCAAAAATGTGCTTAAAGCTGCATTTATTAGCATTTCAATTAATCACATTACTTTGTGTATCGTGTATGAAAGGGGTCCCTTGTGGTGATAAGTCCACAGTTATCACCCAACTGTGCAGATACAGTATGAGTCTCTTTTAGCTCATTGTTTACTACATGTTTCAGTCTCACTGTTTTCATCATCAGCTCCATTTTCAGCAGCAACAGGCAGCCATATTCAGCAAAAAAGCTCTGATAAACCCACTGCACGACCCTGTCTCTGAAGTTGGTGGAGGCCAGAGCTAAACGGCAGGGTAAATATTGGACTTTAATTTGTCAGGTGGCCAGAAGAAACACGACTCCAAATGAATGTTAATGTTGCTCTGTGTCTGCTGGATATGTGACTGTTTGGTAACTGGTTAGTCATCATAACTTTATGAGCAGACTGAAAACGACACCATTAAAAAGCATGAGGGGGTACACTGATGTGGGTGTATTGCTTATCATAAAAAAGTCCCATTTGTGTCCTCAGCACTGTGTATTAGCTACTTGGTGATTCGGTCACATGGGGTTTCCCAATCAAACCTTAGAGGAAAAGTCAAAACTATTTTATCCAGCATGGGGGTTGTATCTCATGGGGTATTTTCTTGACCCCACAAATGTCGCCTGTCCGCCCGGAAAGATATAATATCTGTCTGGGGTGAAAGCAACGTTTAAATGTATCTTTCCACAGGCTGCGCTGAAGCCAAACACTCCCAGGCCTGCGTAGCAGACTTCACACACACTCCAGCGAAGAAGAAGAAGAGCAGAGGAGCACAGTTTACGGAAATGTTGGATTTGAACGTTGTTTTCCTCCTAAGCAAACATTTTATCATTCCAGGCAGAAAGCAGACACTTGTGAAAACACATTTACTAGGTAACAGGTAAACCATAATGTAGGCTCGCGTAGCCAAAGCAATGTGACCGAATCACGGAGTAAGGAGGTGATGTGCTGAGGTTGTGAGTGGAGCTAACACTGCACAGCGGTTAAACTCTATAACGTTATGAAGGCATTAGTTTATTAGTGTGTTAGATTGTATTATTATCTCTGACCCCTTAATTTTAAATGCATTATTCCACCTTTAAGTCGCGGACAAACTCCCCTGCTGCTGTCATGTAAAACGGCTCTAGTGCGATATCAGTTTCCGCCAGTAGATGGCAGCAGCAGCGGTGTGTAGTCAGTGACTGGCGCTGTAATCCAGTAAGAACAAGCTAGCAGAGTGAGCACAGAGCTACAATTTAAGGCCTGTATTAATCTAAAAATGTTCTTTTTTTGTGTTTGTAGGTGAGAAAGTGAAAACGCCGCAAACATTTATGTTAAGCCTGAATGTGTGGTGCTGTCTTTTTATGTTCAGCAGGTAAATGAGGTAGCTAAGTTAAGCTAACTTCCAAGGCTAACGTTACCTTTTCAGGGCAAGTCCAGCATGCTAGCTTTGTTGCTTAATGTTGTGTTGACTTGTAGATTGTGAGATGATTATTTCATTGTCTTTATTGTCAACTTTTTTGTAATGGAGAGTGGTGGAGGATGTTTTAAGAACAATAGCAATACAACAATGTAAAACTCATATGTTACAAGTAAAAGTCTTGCATTTGAAACGGTTTAAGTACGTACTGCCTGCAAAATATACTTAAAGTAGTGAAAGTAAAAGTACTCATTATGCAGCAGAATGGCCCATGTCACTGTTATATTATTATATATTATACTGTTGGATCATTATTACTGATACATTAAAGTGTAGGCAGTATTTTAATGTTGTAGGTGGTCGAGGTGGAGCTAATTAAATTACTTTATATACAGTTAGGTAGTTTTATTACATCGTATTTAGGAATTTTACTTGTAGTTTGTACATGAAATCTCAGTCTGTGAAGCAACCAGTAACTCCAGATGTAAGATAAATGTAGTGGAGTAAGAAGTACAATATTTATAAGAATAGATCATTTAAAAGAATTAAAATATAAAGTAGCAGAAAATGGAAATACTCAAGTAAATTACAAGGACTTCAAAACTGTACTTAGTACTTGAGTTAATGTACTTAGTTACTTTCCACCACTGGTTATTGAATGGGGTACCAGTTTCATATTTGTATTACTGGTTAATTTAATGTACGTGTTTAGTTATGCTGTATATTTATTTTTTTCTGACTGTTTATGATGTGAGGACAGTACATGGACTATATAATGTACAGTATGGTGATTGTGATAGAAAAGAGCTACAAGTCCTGTATTCATCTAAGACTGTTCTTTTTCTGTGTTTACAGTTATTGAAAGTATTTGGCACCTGATTCAACATCATTATGATTTTAGCGTGTGTAGCACATGCAGTTCTAATGTCAGTCTGAACACGGCCTGAAGGCGTCATTGTGCTGCAATTGAAGTGCTTGTTGGCTGGTCAAACAGCATTGGAAACTCCTTCACCACCCAGTCTTCTGATGTCTGAATTGACAGGTTGAGCCCGGTGGCCAGGTGTGAGGGGGTAAGAAAGTAGGAAGCACTTGAACTTGTCTCTCAAGCTCTCTTTGTTTCATTCTTCACACAACTACGTCTGTCAAAAGTATGAAGAAAGACCGTCCTAAAGTGTGTGCTATTGTCCTGATTTGAGCGATTATCGGGTCTCACCCCTCTCTATGATGGCAGGCTCTTCGCCTCGCCTCTGGTGTGGCCGTTGGGAACAACTACAGTATGAACACTTTTGTCTGCAGACATGGTTGGGCAACATGTGGTTCTAACTAGTTTGTTTCGAGCATACCCTCACCTTAAGTCAGTGATGTGGTGGTGGCTGTGTATCTGGTCGCTTGTTTTGATGTTTCTTTGCCCCCTGGTGGCCAAAATCTGATTGATGCAGCTTTAAGTGGAAGTAACAGCACTGTAGAAAGGTACTGCGTTACAAGTAAAATTCCTGTATCAGAAACTGTAGTAAGGTAAAAGTATATTAAAAGTAGAAGAACTGGCCCTTTCATAGTGTTGAAGTGTTGCTGGATTCATGTGTTAGCAGCATTTCAAAGGAAAAGTTCGACATTTAGGGGAATTGTGCTTATCAGCTTTCCCACAGAGAGTTAGATGAAAAGATCGATACCACTCTCATATCTGTGTGCTAAATATGAATGTATAGAGCTAACAGCTGGTTATCTTAACTTGGCAGAAAGACTGGAAACAGGGGATAATGTATTTCTCATCACTGTGAGGTTGCCAGTTTCCCCCTGTTTCCAGTCTTTGTGCTACACTAACTGGCTGCTGGCTGTGGCTTTATATTTACCGTACAGACATGAGAATGGAATCAACTTTTTATCTAACTTTCAACAAGAAAGCAGTGTATTTCCCAAAGTCTTGAATATTCCTAAGCTGGTCCAGGTGGTAGGCTACTAATTTTAAATACTTAACATACTGATGTGTATTTTGATGTATGCCAATAGTTCATTTTTTATTATCATAAATGTAATCTTTACCTGGAAAGTAACAGCTGTCTGACAAATGTAGTACAGTAAAATGTTCCATATCTCCATCTAAAATGTTGAGTATTGCTACTGCAAATTATGTACTCAGTGCAGTATTTGAGTAAATGTACTCATAACTTTCACCCTCTGCTGTTATTTCTGTAGGCTACTCGTCACTGCAGAACACCAGTGATGTTGGAGTTTGTACCCCATCATCTGGCCTCCTCCCCCTGCTGATGCTGAGGCTTACTGCTAATGCTGAACAGGTCTGGGTGGTACCACTGCTCACATACACACACACACACACACACACACACACACACACACACACACACACACACATACTCCCTGTAGAGAGGGTTCATACAGCCATAATTACACTCCTGCCACAGCTATAGGAAGTGGGGCGGCTGCGGGTGGAAACGGTGGAAAGCCTCACAGCAGGCGGCGGGGAACAGCGCACTGAAGGGAGCTCAAAATCAACCAACCAAGGGCCACCATGGGGCCTAATTACCAAGTGAACATGACTAATGATGAAGCTGCGCTCTGGTGGTGCCGTGTCCGAAATATGCACCCCTCATCAGCCCGAGTCTCACTCTCAGGTGTAGAAGTGTAGCTATAGCAGTCCGTTACCTCCCACAATGCTTGCTGCTCAGAAAAGGTGCTTGGGGGAGTGATGGGTAGCCTGTAGCGTGGACCTCATACAGTTTCCGTGGCTGCATGATTTGTGTGTGAACTATGGAATATGTGTAGGCGTTCAGTTTGTGGCATATGTGGAGTGTGATTTCCATATGTCATAAATTGAGGCAGCTCTTTATACCTTTGCGTAAATAGATGATTTGGAGAGGGTTTATTTGCTGTTTCCGTGTGAGGGCAGGATAACTGTGTGAATGTTTGCAGGGGACATGGTGATTTAGGGTGATTTCTTAAAAAGCATTTTGCAGGAGAGATGCAATCACTCTGTGCAGTGATCCTCTCCATGGAGATTTCCCAGTAGTTGGTGACTGTGACTGATGGGAGTTAAACCCCCCCCACCCCCCCATACACACACACACACACACACATAATTTTTCCCACATTTCTCCAGGTTGTCCAATCAGGAGAGCGATGAAACGAAATGAGGCTCCCCTGGGAGAGCACAGCTTCCCATACAGTCTCTAAGAGATGAATATACAGTAGGCGTTAACGTCACTTTTTATTGGCAAGATAAACGAGGAACGAGGCTGTGACTGAAGCAAGTTTGAGGAGCTGTCCAAATGCTGAAAGAGCACCAGGCAGCCTTTTAATTAGCAAGGAGAGCTGGTGGCTCTGGAGGAACTATTGTAATTTTAACACTATAGGTGAAAATAAACTCTTCATCTGGGCGTGACGTAAAGGCTCATCTTATACATTTAATTGTGTCATTAATTTGTGGCAGTAATTTTACATCTGCGTGGAAATCCGCCCTGCTGGTTTCTTAAACCAAAAACAGAAAGAATTTTCACTTTTTAATACCTGGTTCAATTCAATCAAAAATATTCCTCCTATATTCATCTGTTCTAAAAAAAGCAGGGACAACATAAAGCCCAGTGCAATATTCACGCCCCTCGGTGCTTATTTATTTTCTGTTAGAGGCTCTTAAAACCAATTTGGAGCAGAATAACGATCCGTCCAGCCATGGATCAATAGCTTGAATCTGCAACGAGTGTCAGTCGCAGCCCCGCATGTAGGAGAATGCAGACAGGAGGGGTGGAGTTCACAGCTTTTACTTTTCAAACGCGGCTCTGGCAGAAGGGCTCATTCTTTGCCTGGAAAACAGAGGAGTTGGCGCTGATGCGTCCTGGCATGTGATCCCACTTTAGTCAAATCAATCGCTTCGCTGCTGCAGCCTCCCATTAAACTTTCCATGCTGTTGCCCGTCCAGTGGACAGCACTTAGGAGGTTTTTCTGGACCGTATCCATTCCCACTCGCTCGCCCGCTGCGCTCCGGCTCTCCACCGTCGACTCTCCAGGTTCAGAGCGACTCGCGCGGCCCGGGGAGCTGGCCCGGCTCTCCCGCACGCATGGAGGGAGACGTTATGGACAAAGTGGAGGCCACGGCGACGGTCCGCGACTTCGACCCCATCAGTGGGAGCATCCCGGCCACCAAAGTGGAGATCACCGTGTCCTGCAGGTGAGTCCACACCGGTGCTGATGCTGCTGTGTCTGCGTCAGTTTGGGGAGCTCCGTGCGCTTTGGGTGCGTTTTGCCATGAGAGGACAGGGCACTGTAAGAAGTAACGTTCCATTTAACATTTTGGTGCTGAAAAACATCGCCGAACCGTCGCCATGTGTCAGTTCCTTATAAAAAAGAACAACGTTTAACATTATAAAGAATAAAAAAACTTTACAAACGGTATGTAGGTAAAATCTTTGCAGAGATCCTTGCTCTGCTATGAAGACCCATATTCATGCAAGACGTCACTGGAATATTTAAGCGTTTTAGAGACTTTTAGTTACAATTGGAAATTAAAAATTCACACGGCACATAATTAGCATTGCAGTAATGTCCAGAATCCCCCCCCCCCAATCACAGTAAAGTAAACAACGTACTTTAAATTTGACAATCTCGAAACTTTTACTCTTTTGTTGGTTTGTCCTGTTTATTGTACAGATTTCTGCTTCGATGTGTGTTTAGTTAAGTCCCTGTCTCGGTCGGAGTATCTCGTGGGTCTACAGGGCTGTGTGTTTGTGTTTTGCGCGCGCCAAGTCGCGTGCCAGGTGGCGTGCACGGGAGATATCGACCATGGTGGAGTTTGTTGGCGTGCCTGAGAGGTTTCCCCCGAGGCGGCGTGTCGTGTGAAGCCCTGTAGCCGCTTGACAGGCTCCGAAAACGACACTAGTTTGTAACAGAGACGTGAAAACAACAAATATTTTCGCCCTCGTTGTCCTTTAACTGAATCCCTGCGCCCCCTCCCCCAAAAACCCCAAAATGCCACGAAGATGCCAAGTGCCTCGGCTGGATAGGGTGGGGCATCGCTGGTTGCAGGTAGAGTCACTGTGAAATGTCTGCTGCTGCAACATGTAGTGGCTTCATGTGGGTCTGGAGGCAAGTACAGTTGGTACAGTTTTAATTAACGTGTCTCAAGGAAATTGGCGTTAATTTGTTTTCCCAGGGCCTCCTCGGCTGTGCGTCATTTTGCCATAATCCACAGTGTTTAGCTCTCTGTAGCTCCTGGCTACATCAGTATTACATGCATGAAAATGATGTGTTCCCATGTGCACTGCTGTTGAAACGGATCCCACCGAGATTTCATAAATTCATGTATGTGAAGCCACAGGCCAGAGATTTATTAACCAAACATCCTGCTGCCATTGTTTTCTCCACTCCTCTCTCATCTGCTTTCTTCTCGAAATTTCCTTTCACTCAGTCAGTTATCTGGAGGGGAAACTGATTGATTGTCTTTCTTGTCGCGAACACTGTGCTTCGTCAACCATTTTGAAATTCTGAAGTTGTTCAGCAAACCCAACAGTGCTGTTGCCACGTAGGTGACCTTATAACCCAGTTAGGATATTAATTAATCAAGCACGTTTCAAAACAAATCTGTTAACCTTTACAGAGTGGATGGTGCAGTTGTGAGGGGTGGGGTTTAATGAAGAGGAACATCATTAAATCTCACATATCCTCCTGTAGGATCCTTATTATTATTATTATTTAATTGTGTGTAAAACTGAGGCAAGAGTAAGCGTGTGTGTGGCGAGCATGTGTGTAAGGTTGGCATATGGAGCTCAGGATGTGTGTGTGTGCTTTATCCATTGTGAGGCATGTGTTGTGAGTAGCAGCTGGACTCGTGTTGTTTCCCCTCTTAGTGCACACTTTTGTTTTTTTCCCTCAGACCTTCATACTTTAAGCTGGGATGTGTGTTGATGCCCCCGGGCTCTGTCGATCTGCAGCTCCCTTGTCTGTCATTAATGTCTTGCCAAACAAAGACTTGCTCCAGGACACAGTTTGATAAGAGAAGAAAAACTCATTCCTGTTTTCACTGGGCCTTGAAACATTGTCTGCTTTAGATGCAAAGACTTCAGGTCCTGTCTGTTCTTCTTTAAGACTTGGTGGAGATTGCACCAGTAGCTCATGTCTGACCTCTGAGGACCGCTTCAAAGAGCAAACACTGGACAGCTCAAAAGTTGAACACATATGAAATGAACAGCCATGCGTGCAGCCATTCCTCCCACTTATCAGCAAGTGTGTGTTTGGTCCATCCAATGGAAGCAAACAGAAACAATGGGTGTTATGTGGGTGAGAGGCACAGGCTCCACAACTCTGTGTAATTGATTTAGTAAGCCTGAAAGCTCTGAGGTTGCAGCACACATGGGATTGAATTGCGGCGTGCAGCCCTACAGGCATTCTCATAACCCTCTGCCAATGCTGCAGCAAACCCCCTGACAAACTGGAGGGACTGAAGCAGACACCCCCTTATCTAAACAAGTGCATATCGCTGTGATAGCACATTGTTCCCCTGTCCATGGCTCTGATTGGTTTTGCTCACAGGTCAGCCAGTGAACCGAGCCCAGAGCATCTGCTTCTTAACTGTGAGGGCTACACTCCAACTCAGCAATAAGATGGCTCCTCAAACTCAAGTGGCCTCTACATCTGCTATACTGAACTCATGCCAGTGAATACAGTTTAGTGGGTTAGGACCAGTGGTCCCCTCGGTGCCCGGGCTTCATCCCACCTCTTACGTGGCAGTAATGAGTGTGTTCATTAGTTAATATTTAAGCAGCTCTGATGAATATTTCATAAGTTGTCTGTGTGGTTTGCTACATCATGCTTTAATTATGAGTAAAGTAGTAAATGTGAATACTGCTGGATTGTAAAATGTGCCCTTTCTATATCTCAGTTTACCAGACCGTCTCAGAGTTCCCATGTACAATGACTTAAGGGAAATTGGGGCTTCAGCTCTGTGGTTCCACTGTGAGGCACAGTTTTGGTAATGAATGTCGGAAAAAATGTGCACACAGAAAAAAATCACAAAGCCCTTCAAGGTACATGGATCTTCATTTAATGAATAGATTTTTTTTTTCTGTTTCTCTTTGGTTCATCGCAGTATAGATCCATAGATGTACAGGATGTAAGTAATGATTTGTAAATGCACTGTTTACTGTATGTGCCTCTGTGACCAGAATGAGGGAGCCTCGTTGATAAGCTTGACAACCCTGACAACCCTGACAAAGGTTTACAACCCTTATCAGAACAGAGCGAGGGAAAAAGAATTTCTTGCTCCTGAAAGATTAGTTTTTGGCATCTCATTTGTTAGATAGTTACCATCCAGGGAAGAGTGAAGGGGGAGAAAATACCAGAATGATTTGATGAAAAGCCCAGATTTGGACACTGTATCACTGTGAGTACATGATGTACACTATAGTCCAACAAAACCACTGAGCACAAGGACGTAGAAGTGAATTTTTATTACACTCCAGTTTCATAACAGATCAACAGAGGGCATATTATAGGAATTTATTGGTCCTTTGCAACGTGTCAAAACACACCACAGGTATGCTGTTAAAAGTGAAATTGGCTGACATAGCCACCCTCCCGTCCTCTGCGCTCAGCCTCCCACCTCACCGCTTGAACATCGAACATCCAGCCCCCATCGCCCATTTCATCAGGATGGAGACACTGCATCTTGTCCATCCCCTCCTGTTCTCTGCTCTTTGCTTTGGTATTTGCTGTAACCATTCATTTGCTGTGATAGATTGGTTAGAGTAGCACTGCATCCAATCAATGCATTCCATAGCTGGGGGGATCTAACTCAACCAGGCCACTCTGCTCCCGAGGGATTCATTACCTGGTGAAACACACGAGGGGTCACATGACTGCCAGCATCCTGTGACAGATGCTCACAGGAGAGGATCCCTGGCGCACAAGGCCACTGATTGTTGTTCCCTGGGGTCAATCTGAAAACTTGTGGCATGCTTCTTGATCTGAAGTCTTCCTGAGGCAATCATTGCAGCAGAGGGGAGAAGCGTAATGAAATCATCAGGGCGATTAGGATGTGTGGCATCGCTGCTCAATCTGTCAAAAACAATTGCTTGAGCAGAGCAATTGGGATTCAAGCTGTGTAACAACCTATTGTTTATTTGAATGCGTTGTTATAGCCCGTAACTCTGCTGTTGTTGTCATGTTAATACCTCTTGTAGCTGTTGATCTCATTCAGTCTTGGTTACCCATTCAGTCGAACCCCGTGACCTGTTTTTTTTTTTTTCTGGGTAAAGCATCCTTTTGTTTTGCCCCGGCAGAAAGCAAGTTTGAATTGAACTAGTTTGCATTGTGTAAGAGCATAAAATATTAATAAAAGATCTCTCTGAGTAAGAGAGAAATTTCAATTTACTGTGCCGTTCTTTTCATATCGTGTTCTGGGTTAAGACTGACCTGGGGCGAGCTCGCAGCTTTTATCTCATAGGATGGCTTGTGTGCGTGAGTGATGTGTTGCATCTGTTTTGGGGATCGAGTCTGAGAGACAAGTGGGTGCCAAGAGGAGGCAGATTTTTTTTTTCCAATTTTGGGGATGTTAAGATTGCAGCAGGCAAGTCTCACAGGTCGATGAAGCGGATAATTATGCATGAACCCCTGACACAGTGAAAATGAGTTTGGATCCCAGACACTTGGCTTGTGGTGGTGTCAGTGTTATTAATATATTCTCATTTGGGATGTATGACAGCAGAGGGGGGATCCCATGGAAACACAGTTGTGGTGCCATGCCACTGGTTTATAACACTCTGCATGATGCCTGTGTCATCTGAAAGTGTTGATTGGAATGACAGGAAAAGTCAGGAGTGCGGAGTGGCAATAAGAAATCAAAACAGTCCCTCTTGGCTCAGCGGTATCAAGCTGCTTTTGTCACTATTTTCAGAGAACCTTAAGGGTCAGCAGAGTATGTTAGTGGATTTCTGTGTCGGGGGATATTTGACCTAACATCACAGCTTGTCTTGGAAATGTGAGAGCTGGTGGCGGATTTGTACAAAATGTGACAGGTTGCTCGGTGAAGATTTCACAACATTATGTTGCATATGTTGAAGGTCTCTCACTCGTTGACAGTCTTAGCGGAAGGCCTAAACAAGCTACTCATTGTCAGGTTATTGTCATTTATATAGACCTATGTAAGTTAGTAATTTTAGATACATTAAAGCGGATATGTTATACAGTAGCCAAAAGGGACATTTCTCCCTGTGTGGGTGAGAATGTGTGTGTGCTCTTGCTGCAACGCTGCGAATAGAGCTGAAACTTCAGGTTTGATAAGTACAAATACAATTAATTTTCACTGTAGGGAAATGGATTATCAGTCAAAATGTGTGAATTGTACAAGATAAACCACGAGCTGCAAAACTTAAAGTATTGTAGGCTTCTGTAGAAGCTGTCAGTTAGTCTAATTTCAAGTTTGTTTTAAGGTTCTTTCTAATTTCTGTCAGACGCCTTCAAATTGAACATGTATCAGTTGTATTTTTGACATGGGAAGTCAAGTGTTGGTGTTTAAGTGGTTTAAGTTGTGAGAATATGTGTTGTTAGTTGACTGAAAAACTAGTTTGTTTTCAAAAATAGATCATGATTTTGTGTTTTCTGCATTTCAGTGTCATGCTAGGAACGAGAAAATGTAATTAAGTAATTAAAAGTGAAAAAAATAAATCAGTGTATTGTTGAAGTAGACGACGACTAAAGAAAAGCTGGAGTGTGTCTTTGTCTCATACACAAAAAGAAAATTTCTATATTTTTTAAATCCCACTCAATGAACAAAAGTGCTCTTTTGAGTCAAGGGCCACGACAATGCAAATAAGAAGAAAAAAATCCATTACACTCTTGAGTCTGGAGCATAGTAAAAGGCCTTCAATATTAACATTGACGTGCCTTTGTCAAGATGTTGAGGTCAAATACAAACACAGACTCTTGAGTTACAGGTGTGTGGATAGAAGCTAAGAGGCACACAGGAGATCAATGAGGAGGCACTGTGAAAACCTGCTCAAAACAGGCTGACACACATTGTGTCCGAAATCACTCCATATTTATTACGTAATGCACTATATTTACCCTCCAGCATTTTATTTGAGTGTCCAAATTCTGAGTGTGTAAATTTATCCACTATATAATGCCCTGAAAAATTCCACAATGGAACAAAGAAAGTAGTGTAGAAAACTGGATTAAAGAATGGGGATGTTGTCTTTCCTCAAAGTTAGGTAATGCATTCATGAAAAATAGAGTCAGAAAAATGGCAACAAGTGTGGATGAGATCGCCGTAGCTGTACAAGTTGTTGTAAGTCGACTTACAGAAATAACAACTCTTCAATTTTAAATATTTCTTTGACCGATGTCAAAGTGGTCCGTGGAACCGCTACTGCAGCTTCCATGTCGTAAAGTCAAATGAAATGGCAATGCAGTCAGATTATCAGATTATCTGTTGTGAAACTGCACAGGACATTTCTTTCCAGCCCAGTGGTGACATTTCAGGTGTGTTTGAGTGAATAGGTGTGTGTGTCATAAGGAATACTTAGTGCTAGTTGGTGTTCGTCAGTTCATGCTCATTACGGTTTACAATCAACTACCTGCTGCGTGCTGCTTTCCCCATCGAGGCTCAACATGGGTCCACCACCAATTAGACAGCTCCATTTCTCTGTTTCCACCCTATACTGTACACTCGCAGCTATCTCATCCCTCACTAACATCAGTTAGTGTCATCCTCTGAGAGAGTTTTTTTGTATGCTTTACTGTCATGATCACTAAGTGAGATTGACCCTGCTCTCTCCACTCCACACTTGACTGAATCCACGCAGAGTCTCCTTTCTCTATCTCGACTTAATGGCCAGTTTACTGTCATTTCAAAGCCAAAATATGTATGAGTTCAGGAATGCTTTACTGTGCCTGATTCGTTTCCTAGTGTACAATTTAAGTGCTTTACGTCGCCAGTCTGTGAAGTACATGGTTAGTGTGTGCCTGCAAAGATATTTGCGGCTTGGGTTTTTTCAGATGGAACGTAGAGATGAAGGGAAATTGGCGTGAATTCACAGTAGGCTAAGTGCAAAGTGCTCTGCCAGGGTTATAACAGCCATATAGTGTCAGTGTGTGCATCCCCCTCAGCTTCTCACAAAAAAACCCCACCTTTCTCTCCACAGACCCCAAGCTGTTACTGCGTACAGTTAGCGGCGATATTATTCCCTGGTCGGACATTTGTCATGCACCAAAAGCCAGTCCGAAACAGGGAGTCACAGCGTATGTGCATTCTCATATATTATAGTAGCAGAAGAGCAGTTTTATGACTGAGATTCTGTCACTGCCCGCGAGACGGCCGCCCAGGGAGTGCTCTGCTGCAGGTATTGTCGACCTGGAGGGATCCCAGGTTGAACAGAAACTGAATAATTAAACAGATGGAGGAGACGAAGACACCTGGTGCCATCACAGTGAAGGTCAGCAGATGGGTCTGTCACTAATAACGGGACCAGGTTGCGCGTTGAATGTAATGGAGGGGAGTTTTCGAGATCCAGGCAAAAGCAACATTACTCTGTATCATCATCTGGCGCGGGATTCAGTTATGCGATGCAGGCAGAGATAATTTCCAATAATGAAATGCAGGAGTAAATGAGATTTGATCAGTTGTTTAAATTTGTTTGTTTTAATTTCAGCCGTATTGCGTCTTACATTCACGATGACCTTCTGTTGTTATGAATTACAAAAATACCCTTAAGGAAAACTGAATATTTATAGTCTAAAAAAATGGGATTCCTCCAGTTTGTAAAGGGGCAGCCGACCTCTGCAGCAGCACATATCTCCCCTGTTTGGTTCTCTGACCATTTGACCCCTGAGAAGCTGCTTAAGGGTATATTAGACAAAAAGTAGACCTACTGACCCTGTGGTGTGTGAGTGGAAAGAAAGCGTCTGTCCTCAGTCAAAAGGAGAGAGCCATAGGGCAGTAGAGAAAGTGAAGTGACAGAGTAGTCTTGAAAATGCAAACCATCCGTCACTTTCTCCTCCCAGCCATCTCCCATTGTTGTGATTATCTTGAGACTTTCCTTCCTCTAACACAGTCAGACACTTGACTTTCAAGCTTGTTTTCGTCGTGTCCTTTTAAGAACCAATGAGGCAGCAGCGCGTACTGGAATTGGCCAGCCAGATTCAAGACTATTTAAAACCACTTTCCACTGAATTAGATGCTATTTCTCCAAGGTGCCAATTATGATTTAGACAACTCTAAGAAAGTGGAGGAGAATTAAGAGGCTGCTGACAATAAGGCACTGCGAGCGCAGGAATTAATTCCCGCGTTTCTTAGTTTAATAATCAGCCGCGTGGACCAAGGAGCTGCTAAAATATCTCCAGGGATCTGACCGAGAGGGATTGTGTGCTCCAAATATATTCTTTTAAATTAGAGTTCAGCAGCCAGCCATGTTTTAGAGGTCAAACCTCCTTCCCTCTTGGCCTGTAGTAAAAACATTTATAAATATTTTAGCCAAACTAAACACTTTTTTGACACATTTACACAGCCAGAGAAAGTTTGAAAATTTGATTTCAGAGCACATACATCGGTTGGGTGATGCTAATTCAGCGTTTGCAGATTTTCCTGGCACTGCTTTACTTATTAATTAAAGTGCATGTAACCAATAACTACAAGCTTAATTCGCCGATGAATAAACAAACATTACTTTGTTTGGGACGATTAGACAGAGAAAGAAAGCTATTAAAATGATATTTTTATTTTTTTTTTTCTCAAGTGAAATTGAATTTCGCTTCTCGTAGTTTTGTTTGTCCTACAGCTAATAATGCACTCCAGACTCTTGCTTCACATGTTATAAAATATTAAGTGCTCCAGTGACAGGAGGAGATTATTGCAGTCAGAGTTTTAATGAAGGTGGTGAGATCAAGAGGAATAGGAAAAGGGGTGTTTGGCATTTTCATTCACGTATTTCAAATTAGATGGTCACAGTGATCGCGAAAGTGCTACAGTATGAAACAAGGCTGATACATGAAGTGTGGCGTGGATGAAAAGTAGCTGGATCTAATTACTTTTGTCCTACTTTCAATGAACTTCATCTTCATCAACAAACTTTCTCTACATCAGCTTTCGGGATAATGATCTTCTCTTATCCCACTGAGATTTGAAGAGAGAAGGAGTTAACTTTTGAAATAGGCAGCGTTACTTCAGTGAAAGCAGACGGATTATCTGAGATGTTAATACCCATCCTGCAGCACCGTTTGTGTGTTCTCTGGCCATGTGCACAGTGAGACGGTGGATTAATTTGTATTGGTGTATAAATCTGTATACTAATCATTTCTTCTTGGAATAGAAATGTTCTGCAAGAGCAAAGTGAAGCTCAGCCACTCAAATTAAGGCTTGTTTTCTAAAGTAACATTGTATAAAAATGAAACAGGATGTCAGGCTTTCCCGCTTTCCTTTTTCCATGTGGCCCATTCTCTTCTGCACGGATAGATGGGATAAGGTGATGGACAAGCTAATTGTTGGAGGGTAATGGATGCCAGACAGTAACAGGTGGATACAAAGAGGCAGTTAGTCATGGATGGCTTTGTTATCTCCAATGATAATTACACTGACAATGTTCCAACTGTAGTCAGGTCAGCCCAAGGCTAATACCCAACAGAGAGCTGCATCTATTATCCTGCCACGTATCCCTGTGACAGAAGATTTTGTGTCCAGGAATGCAGAATCATGTGTACATGAATGATGTGCCATTGCTTCAGTCCTGAAATCTCATCTATATTCACTGGAATCCTGGTGTCCCCTAAAGGGACGAGGATTGTTCTGTGCTGCATGCAAGTTATTTATTGACACCGCTCACAATCAGGAACCAGAAACAAGACATATTTATAGGCTGTTGCATTGTACTGATATGCTAATGAGATCACGGATGCCATCTGGAAGATGTCTCTCATCTAAAATGTTGAATGAAGTGGTTGATGGTAGGACCCATTTGTGGCACTGCCTTATGTTTTAAAGGTAATAACTGCCTTATTGGATCTTGTACAGTGACAGAAGGAAATACTAGAGGGAATGTCTCGCGTGGTCGGGGAAACTCTCAGAATTTTCCTCCGTCTCCCAAAAAAACACACAAAATCCAGTCTGGAAGAGGCTAAAAATAAAGATTGGATGAATAATAATAATGCTGATTGCGGCTCTTATCTTGAATGAGTCAATGAGCCAATCAGAGCGTCTGGCTGCTTGAAGAGGTGTTGGATGATGATCAGTCTCAGGGAACTGGATGGCTCCTCCACAGCGAGCAAGCTTTTGTTGTAGGTATCCTGACATGCAATAATTGCCTGTTTTCTTTGGTTGTGGTTCCAACTGAGGGAGACTGAAAGGGAACCCGTACTACTGTGCGAGGACTGGATCAGACTGATACTCATGGATGGTACATGAGCTTTGAATCTCAGGTTGCTCATGGATGCATACTGATGGACCTGTTCAATGTATTGACAGTACCATGTTGCTGTGAATTTTGAAATAGATTTGTACTCTGTGTTGTGGCTTGTTGCCTTCTGCCCTGAGGCCAGAGTCACCAGGGCAAGAACAGTGAGACTCCTCGCCTTCACGCTGCAGTATTACTAAGCTGTGATCGAGCTGATTACGTGTTAAAAGTCACACTTTCCTGTTGTACTGGACATATTAATAGAACTGGATACTGTGTTCCAAGATAGCTCTCCATTCATTCTAATAAAATTTGCTTACCTGGTGATACTAATGATTATTTTCATTATCAGTTAATCTGCTTATTATTTTCCTGATAAATTTAATTTAAAATGAACTGAAAGTGACGTCTTCAAATTATTTGTTTTGTTTGACCAACAGTCCAAAACGCAAATATATCCAGTAATACAAGACAAAGAAAAGCAGAATCCTCACATTTGATAAGCTGCAAAATGTTTGCTGTTTTTGCTTGAACAAATGACTTAAATCATTAATTGAGTATCAAAAATACATATCAGATAATTGCTTAACCCATTGCAGCTCTAATTAGAGTCCTTCTCTGGTTGAGCAGGGTGACTGTACTGATTTGGCTCTTCCAGACTTTGTAGTTTGTGTTGGACAAAATTCAATTATGATAATGCAAAGAGTCATTTCTAAATGTGTGTCATTTTCTTCATTGTATTACTGCTGTATCTGTGACCACTGTGCCAAAATTGCTGCATAGCCTGGTGTTGCACCTGTGGTCTGGAAATGTTTGTTTCTCAGCACCATTTCACAAAAAAGATTCGATTTTAATGAAACCTAGTGGAAAATAAGGCCATTTTGCTGTTTTGTCTTGAACTGCTACTCTTACTTGAATGAAAAAAATCTGGCATGTGCATACCAGGATTTTCTGTCTTTTATGTGCTTTTTTTATTGATAGATATAAAAAAATCAACATTTTCTTGTATTAGAATAAATGTAGAGGATTGTGCAGCCTTGGCGAAGGTACGCAAGTGAAGTCAAGTCAATTTTATATATATAGCTCAATATCACAAATCACAGTTTTCCTTCCTCCAATCAAGTTCAATCAATCAACTTAGACCCTCGACTCAGATGAGGAAAAGCTCCCCCCAAAAAACCCTTTAACAGGGAAAAAAATGGAAGCACTCTCTGAAGGCTTTATAATGGCAAACCGTTTTTATAAGTAGTGCCCATGTTTTCCCTGGCACCCCTGCCTCTGTGTCCTCTGTGTCCTTTCACTGAGCTTTAATGTGCTCATTGTGCTGCTCACTTGGAAATGAAATCTCAAGGACAGTATGGTTTATGTGAAGTTACGTGTGGCTGTGAGTTACCATTCAATTACCTTGTAGCTCATTGTGTGTGGGACTTTTTGATTAGACTGTGTAAGAGAGGAGGCATTTACGTATGTGTACAAAGTACGATGGAACTTCCCAACTGTTACGCACAAATAATTAATAAGACTAACATTAAGTAGACTAACATGAACACACGCTGGACTCCAGTGAGATTTTGATATGCAACTGTTTCCTTCTCTTGCAGGAATCTCTTGGACCGAGACACTTTCTCCAAATCTGACCCATGTAAGTTCTCAGCTTTTGTACAATGCTAATTGCGGCTTAGCTTTTCCTTGCTCAGAATACGGTTCATTGACACCTCCTCTCCTTTTACTTTTTACTTTTGCTGAGCTTAACTTTGATTCAGTTTACTCTGCTATTTCAAAGTGTTCCTTCAATAACTGCATATCATTTGCACAGTAATGTGACAACCTTTTCTCACTGAGAGCTACAGAAAGTACCTTAATGCATGCAGGGCATAAACGCCAGCCTTTGAATACAAATGGGTATCTTTTGGTGAGACACATGGGGAACCGCCATAAAGGCATTTTCTTTGATACTCCCTGAAGGCTAGAGAATGGAGGAGACATTTAACATAATAGGGAGGAGGTTCAAGCCCTTTGTGTAAATAAGCTACTTGGAAAATATCACACTCGCCCTGTTTTGTATTCGCCCGAAGATGAACCCTGGGATATATGACAGGTCACGTCATGTTCTCCAGCTTCATTTGAAGTCGCAAAATCAAATAGGAATCAGGAGAATCCCACCGTGAAGAAATTGTGTTTTGATTATGTGGCTTAAATTGTGCTCCAGGAGCCTTCAATCTTGCTTTAGAGCTTTGTTCTTTACATGTGGACATCATGCCCAGAATTTGATGCAGCGCGGCATCGTCAAGCCTGGCACTTCATTATGCTGTCAGGGCGTGGCAGGATAATTAATGATGAATGTCAGCAAAGACGGAACAAAACAAATACCATTTGAAGAAGCAGGATGCTTTGGTTGAGATTGTTTAGTGACAATGTATTCCTCTGCTCTCTCTTTCTCCCTCCACCTCCTCTCCTCTCAGTGGTTGTGTTGTACACGCAGGGCGTGGAGTCCAAACAGTGGAGAGAGGTAAGAGATCACAGCCGTCCCTCTGTCAACACAACTCAATCAGCCTGTCTCCTCTCCGTGACAGCCCGCTCTCTGTTTACAACCCCCCTTCTCCCTTTTATCCCCTCCTCTCTCTCAAGGTAAATGCTGTGAGTGCCAATCATTTGCAATTGATTGACCCCGCGCATATCCGTGCGCTGGTCAGCATGGCGTTAGCTGTGACTTATTGGCTGATTGAGGTGACAGCTACTTGTATCGATAAAGATTTGCCTCTGCGCCCCCCCCCAGCTGTTGGCCACTGGGCCTTAATTAGACCAGAGAGTCAGATAAAGTAGAGGAAGGCAGAGATTGCGGCAAGACATAGGGTCCTTCTGGGATTATTATTTGTCCCTGTAATCTGAATGGATGGTCACACAGAGAAATGGAAACTTAAATTAGATCTCAAAGGGGAATACTTTAATTACTTTACACTCTGATATTCCTTTGGTCCAAGGCATCCCAACCATTCTTTGTGAACATGAAGCACTTTTTTCAAAAGCTAAAAGCCAGCCAAGTCAGAAATATACAACACAATCAATACAGTATGCTGCCTAACAGGAAGAGAGATACTTTTCACACTCAAATCCTTTTTGATTGAATAGGAGTGCTATGTTTATTGACTCCTCAGAGACCTTGGTGTCACGCTGGTGCACAGTGGTGTGACACAACAGATTTAAGAGTGGGAAACTCTCTGCTCCAAGATACAAAGGTTTCAGTTATAATCTGTGTTTTGGGGGGGTGGGGGCTGTTAAAAAGGGAGGAAGGTAAATAATAAATAGGGGTTTTAGCAGGTTGATAACATGGATTTCAACATAGGTGTGAGACACTCTCTCATATGCATGGCAAAGCAACACACACTCACACCAGTGTTTGACCTGCTATACTTGTGAGGACCGTCACGGACATAATGTATTGCCTAACCTGTAACCATGACCCTAACCTAAACCTTATTCAAAACCCAACCCTAAAACCAAGTCTTAAAGGAGTGGTTTGACATTTTGTGAAATACGTTTATTTCTTGCATAGAGTTAGATGAGAAGATCGACACGGCTCTCGCATCTGTATGGTGAGTGTGAAGCTACAGCCAGGAGACGATTAGCTTATCTTAGCATAAAGACTGAAAGCAGGGCTGAGACAGCTAGCCTGACTCTGACCACAGGTAAAAATATCTGCCCACCAGCACCTCTAAAGCTCACTTCGTTACACGTTATGTCTCATTTGTTTCATCAAAACCAAAGACTAAAAATGACATGTCACGGTTTTATGGGGGTTATGTGTTGGAATATTTCTTGGTTGGGAGCTGTAACTTCTTGGAGTCTCTGCTGGTTGCCTGGCAACCGCTCTGTGACCACAAGACTCCATGTACTCTAGAGGATCGATTATCTCATGTTACCCGAAATGTCAAACTATTGCTTTAACCCACAAACAACCCTTTCAAAAAATGTCCTCACTCTCAAGGTTTAAAACCCAAACGACTGATCCTCACAAAGATTGAGGTGCATCACATTTAAACTAAATTAAGACAGTTTAGCTAACTTTTACACTTTGTAACTTGCCTTTAGAATTGTTGTCCACCTAACCATTTGTTGTGTGTTCATTTTATTTTAATATATTTGGGGTCATCTATATGTCTGTATGGTGGTCACTTGCATCTTATCATGTCCTGTGTGTGTTACTGTACGTGTCTGTGATTGTCATTTCTGCTAACCTGACTGCATAATACATTTCCCAGCAGGGACAATTAAAATGAATGATTGCCTGAATGAAGGATTGGTTAGATGTTTGATCAATTGTTTAATTGATTTGCTGATTAACTGAGTGAGCTGAGTGTTTTATTGT
The DNA here is from genome assembly GCA_003416845.1 of Oplegnathus fasciatus. NCBI lineage: Eukaryota > Metazoa > Chordata > Actinopteri > Centrarchiformes > Oplegnathidae > Oplegnathus > Oplegnathus fasciatus. The sequence continues at coordinate 2,871,865 of NTHP01000005.1, read as the reverse complement.
GGTAATCACTCAGAGCAAATAATACTCGGTGGCTGGTTATAGCCTTGGCTCACAGTAAAGCTTAGTAAACCTTGATGCTGGTAGCAACACAGTGATATTCTTTTTAAAAAAGCCAGAGAGTAGTTTTACTGATTAACATGCAAATGTAGACAAGCATTAGGAGGCCCCAGGCGGGAAGAGCCTCCTACACCTGTCACCTCTGGTTACACTGCCCCACCTGGAGCTTACAAACTGTGGGTGCAGCCTGAATGTCTCTCCCTGAAAGAGATATGGGCCCGTGTTTTCAGTGCAGACGACAGCTGGCTTTGTGAGCAGCAGAGTCAAGCTGTGCAGTATTGATAAAGCTAAGCGTCTCTTTTTCCTCTCTCTCATGTAATGTGTTTTTGTTTTCCCAAGACTAGATGCGCTTGGTCGGAGCACCTTTTCACTGTGCCACCAACCGTCAGTAATCCAATCACTCTTCTGTGGGACAAACCCTCCCATCGGCTGCGAATCATTCACAGTCCTCCATCAAGAGAAGCATATGAAAACAAATGCTTGTGGGGAAAATGATTCCAGGAGGATGTCTCCATCAGCTCCTCCTGAGACCTGTGCCCCCTTCACTAATTATTGTCAGCATCCGTAGTCCAACATATGAAACCACATGACTTTAAAGTCTTAATCTTCAACTCCCTCGTCTGTAATTACCCCCAGTGCATGACAGGTTTTCCTCTTTCTACTGCTCTCACTTAACTGAGCAGCTGACACAATATAACCTCCCTAAATTCAAGCAAAGCCTGGCCTCTCTAGCCAAACTCCTAGACATTAATCTTTTTACCAAGATGAATTTTCTGTCATTACTGCTCACAATTTATCCTAGTTAGGGTTATTGGAGGAGAAGAAGTGCACACTACTAGCGCCCAGATCCTTGTAGCAGGGTTTTTTTT